>CAIGQZ010032903.1:1095054-1158490 GCA_903798205.1 Danio tinwini | reverse complement strand
GAGAGAGAGAGAGAGAGAGAGAGAGAGAGAGAGAGAGAGAGAGAGAGGCAGACAGAACTGGTGCTTTTTGAGACGGGCGTGACGTGCATATTGATAGTCTGGGTCAGAGGTTGTGGTATTTTTCAATGCAGCTTAGAGCAAACTGCGATGACCACTGCTGCTACGAATAAGTGATTCATAACGCATCACACGAGGTCATATAATTACTGGACATTTTCATTCAAAGGCGTGAACTGCAGAGATGGTCACCTTGAAAATATTTTCAGTACTTTCAGCAGGGACGCACTGATGAGGTGGACTGTATCTGCACCCTTTGGGTATCGTGAGTCTCCCTGAACTCAGTTTGACCCCTTTGGGTTTGGGTTTACTCAGGACAAGGGGTCAATATGTAGCTTGTTACCATGACCTTCTTTCCCAGAAAACTATTTTGTGCTTAATAAACATCTAAACGTAGACAGCTTAGCTAAAACAAGGCTAAACTTGGGCTGTCAGTGAAAATCTAATAGACATCTAAGAATAGCCAAAAACTAGACTAGTCGTCAAATAGACAGATTAGACAGACTTTATATGTGTAGTCATCCATTTCTGATCAGTTGATGACTTGTTTAGTTTTAGCCTATTCTTAGACATCTATTAGATTTTCACCGACAGCATTGTTTAGCATTGTTTTAGTCAAGACGACTATGTTTAGACTTCTATTAAAAACAAAAAATGCTTGCTGAGAAGCCTCTGCTGCTAGACTTTGAAGTACATACAGTATATGTGGGCACTGATTAATGTTTTGCTATTGATGGTCATTTAAAATAGGCATATATCAAATAATTAAATACAGTGTATTAATTTTTGGATTTCAGCAATGCATCAAGGCAACTTAAAGGCACAGTTCACCCAAAAATGAATATTCTGCAATAATTTACTCACCCTCCACTTGTTACAAACATGTTTGTTTTGGTTGCCACTGACTTCCATGAAATTTCTTTTTCTACTATAGATGTCAATGGTTTTCAAAATTCTTCAAAATGGCTTCTTTTGAGTTCAACAGAAAAAAAAACTTGAGAGTAAGTAAATCGAGAGATTTTTATTCCATTTTTGTGTGAAATATATGGTCTTTTTATAATATTGTTTAGTGATATTGGACTTTTGACAGCATTCAATATGCAGCTATTTTTAAATGCACTTTTATTTTTTTGTTTGGAAAGTGTTCATTCACAAGTGTCAATTTTTATTCCCCATAGGTAATAACTTAATACTAAGATGCACTATATTTACATTTCTTGTTTGTTTTCAATTGAAAAAACGAGAATGATTGAAAAAAACATATTTATGCATTATTTTATATTATAATATTATAAACTGTGCAATTTCTTATCAACAACACAAATCTGACCAGGTTACATTACCAGCCTTCCACATGTTTGGATCAGTCATTTTTTATATTCTTGAAACCATTTCTGCTCACAAAGGGCTCATATATTTAACAAAAAAAAAAAAAAACCCTCAGAGGTTGCCAGATCACACTGGTGTGACGAGCATTTTTAGTCTCAATCAGTGCAAAAGACACTAAGAACACTGTTGATTTTGGTCACACAAATAAGTATTATACACCATTTGAATCTGTTAGGTATACACTAAGCATACACTTTTTTTGTGTACACTCATAACAACAAAAGTGTATGCTTTTGCAAAATAAGAAAAATATAAAGTGTGCATGTTCTTTCTTTTGTCCGTGAACTGTTTTTTAGAAACGTGTCACTAAAATGAACTGAAACTCTGTGAAAACAAGACACACAGACATGAGACGTATATCTATAGAAAGCTTGAAGTGTCTACTTTTAAATGCACAGAGTGTATGCTAATTCATTATTATTTTTAATGCGACCATGCTCACGAGGCTTTATCATTACAATCGTCCACATGAGACGCGTGTGACATGTAGATGCGTCAGAAAAAACTGCAGATTTTTGCCTCGCATACGAGAGATCTTGGGTGCATCAAAATCATCTCAGACCCCAGAGGGTTTAAATGTAATATTGTGAAATTTTATTACAGTTTATATGAAGCTTTTCCCATTGTAATATATTATGTTTCATATGATAAATATAATGTCATTTATACCTGTGAAGTCAAAGCTAAATTTACAACATTATTACATGTTATGTCAGAAATCAATTTGGTGATCCAATAATTACAATAAATATAAAAATCTATAGTTATTTCTTTTTGCAAATAAATGAGAGTACATGTTACTATTATTTTTGATCAATTGAATGCATCCTGAACTACATACTGTGTTTTTTTAAATAAATAAATAATGAATCGTATTTACCCAAATCACAACAACAGCCATTTATTTAACAAACAAATAATACTGCTGCTACTATTACTAACAAATATAAATTCTGTTGAACATGGTCAGTGTTTCAGGAGTGTGATGTACAGTAAACTGTTTGCTCACCCCTTTACAGATGGCCACAGCCTCCTTGGACATGGACTTGGGATAGGAAACATGGTGCTCCATGATGGACTGAAATAGCTCATCCTCATCCTCGCCATCAAACGGAGGCTGAGGAAAGAGATACAGAAAAAGAAACAGTGAAGATGCTGCTTACTGTTCCTAAAAATGGTTTGATCATAATAACATGGATTATGTTGCATTTGCTAGCAATTTTCCCCATTTGTGCCGCTTTAACATCAGTAATTCCAAAGTCATCACCACAAAAGTGCCTCTCAAGTGTTGTTTGTTTAGGGCAGACTAGAAACAAGAATTACGAAGTGCTTTTGTCAGGACAGCACAGCAGCAGCAGTCTTAGCTGGAAACAATTCAGCCTTTTTTTTTTCATCAAGCGTTCAAAGCTTGACTTGTTTCAGAACAATTCATAAATAATTGACTGAGCCCGATAGGCATGAAATACTTGCCGTTCGTCTCGGGAGATTTGCAGAACGTAATTAATAAAAACTGACCTTGAGATAGCAAGAGGTGATTTACTGCAAGCAGCAGAGAGGAAATAAAATGGAGTAAATGAAAGAAGAACAAAAAAAAAGTGTGCCCCTGACTTAAACGCTCTTGATCTAGGTTTTCATAACTCTTACCTGCCCAGCCAGCATCTCATATAGCAAAACTCCAAAAGCCCACCAGTCCACTGACTTTCCATACGGCTGGTAGGCGATGATCTGAAACAGACATGCACAGAGCGTAAGGCGTAAACAGAACCAATTACAAATGGATGACGCTTCAAGGACAACTGTAAATATTAAATTCAGTCCCGCCAGGCGTTCTGTCACTCGTGTCTGAGAGTTTCACAAGCCCTGAGGTGCTCATGGTGCTTTCAAAATTCATCGCAATGTGCTTTACATACTGTAAAAGTGTCTTCATTCCATTATGAAACAGGGAGGTGAAGCTTTGAGGACTAGATTCTTTAATTTCTACAATATGTCTGGATTTTGGGAGCGTGTTGTTGA
This sequence comes from Danio tinwini, assembly GCA_903798205.1. Classification (NCBI taxonomy): domain Eukaryota; kingdom Metazoa; phylum Chordata; class Actinopteri; order Cypriniformes; family Danionidae; genus Danio; species Danio tinwini. The sequence goes on along the minus strand of CAIGQZ010032903.1, from coordinate 1,155,031 downwards.
CATGAATCCATCTCTAGCTCATGCTGCTGGTGTTACACTTGGAGCAGTACCATCTGGTACTCGATAAACGTGAGATATCTAATCAATGTAACTCTCTATTGCATGAAGACACCTCTGGGTAACAAACCAATTTTCTTTACTATGAGCACGTGAAGAATATGAGATGCCAATGCTGTGGTTAATATTGAAAGAATGACTTTTAATAAAGCAATACAAATGAGTTGACACTATTTCTGAAAAAAACATTTTACAATGATTTTTTTATAGATTTTAAAATTATTCGCTACATTGCGCACATTTGTTTATTTTTAAAAATAGGTTTATAGTTTTATTTTGTAGGTCCCCAAGGTAAAAAAAAAAATTCATTTTATTTTCTCATAATATACATTTTATACATTTCATGTTATACATTTTATAACATTTTTTACAATATTACTTTATTTAGCTAGAGTGAACATTTAGAGTGAATTTAGCCATAAAGAATTAATTATGTAGTCAGGCCTCAGTGTTTCCCACAGGTTTGAAATATACTTGTGGTGGTAGCCAGATTGAAACACTTTTTACCCATGACACAATAACAATGATAATTTAACAATATTTTTATTTATTATACACTGTTTCTTTGCAATGGGTTGAAGTTTGTTTTTGTAGTTTTTTTTTATAAAGAAATCCACTATTTGTTTTACTTTGATTCTATTCAGGAGCCATGTGCACCTACTGACAGGTAAAATATGCTGCTGACATTTTGTACAGTATTGCCAAGCATGTTAGATATGTATAAAATATGTAAAATATCAACATCTTCAAATAAGAAAATATATATACAGCAAATGAGAAATAAATGACATAAAATAATAAAAAAATCTATGGAATAAGTATCTCTAAAAATAATAATAATTACAAGAATAAAAAGTGTTGATTATTTAAATAAGGCAAATGAGTTGATTAACCATTTATAATGGTGTACATATATTTTGCAGCTAGTTTAGATGTAACATTTTCCTCTCTGACTAAACAAAAAAGTTTATCTGAGTCGTTTAGATCAAAGAATTGATTATATAAGGTTTCTCTTTGTCTTGTGGCTGTGCACGCGCTGTTAGCTGCGAAGCCAAGTGAAAGTAAAATCAGGATTACAATAAAAATCACAATGGCTTAGAAAGCGAAACCAAAAAGCGAATCATTATGAAATTATGAAACCCCGGACAGATGCATATTTAAGTCCCAAAATGCGGGTCACTGTGGGTCCTGTGGGTCTCTGCAGAGAACAAGAGATTGGGGGAGTGTTGACAGTTCTTGTGCACACACAACGAGAAGTAAGAAACGTACAGGGCAAGAGATTTTCCACTAGTTAATTAATTGTGGATGTTTGGCTATTGGGTGGATACAAAAAAAAAAGTGTAAAAGTCCAAAGTTTTTTTTTCTAACATGCACACATAATCATGCATAAAGAAGCCTCAGAAATTATTTGGATGTCACACCTATAACCGCCTCAGGTGACAAAATCTTCTTTTCTGTGCAATAATTTCCAATTAGTTGTGAAAAGAAATATTGACAACCCACAAACATTTTTATTGCATCTTTACTGACACACAACTGCAAAAATAAAGTAAAAAAAATCTGCATTATACAAACAAGTTGCTCACCTGGTTTGGCAAATTTTAATGAATATTTCACAAATCACTTTCTAAATAAGTTTCTCACTAAACTTGCTTTCATGTATTATCCTTATGTAAGATTTATTATTTTATAAGCAGTATTACAAATTGACAGGAATACACAAATTATAAATCAGTCTAGCATCCTAAAAAGTAAAAAAAAGTATTTTGTGTTTTTTTTCTGCAGTGATGCCTTAGAACATGGGTCTCAAACTGGATTCCTGGAAGGCAGCAGCTCTGCACAGTTTTGCTCCAACCCTAATCAAACACAGCTGATCCAACTTATCATGGTGTTCAAGACTACCAGAGACTATTAAGCAGGTGTGAATTGGAGGTGGTTGGAGCTAAACTATGCAGAGCTGCAGCCCTCCAGGAGTTGAGTTTGAGACAACTGCCTTAGAGGAAATACTTTGGATTCCACAACTTACCTTTGTAAAGAATTATCAAAATAACCATTTTTTTCTAGTGTAAAAAAAAAACAACATTTCAATAATCTATTGATGTTTTTCCTAAAAAAGGAGCTTTTATTGAAAAAAAATCTTGCACAAATGTTTAAGGGTCTTTGACGAACCATCAACGCCAATAAACAAACTTTGTAATTGGTAAATGTAATTATGTGTGAGAACAAATGCAGGTACAAGTCCAGTAGCAAAAGTCCTGGTAGATGTACTGCTGCATTAGCAAATGTCCATGAATTATACACACATGGCCCTGCTCCGTCATCCAATGCTTTGCTGCTCATCCACACACACACATGTACAGGGGGTTTTCTGTACACTCACCTCAGGGGCGATGTAGTCAGGGGTCCCACAGAAGGTCTTGGTGGTGACTCCATCAAGCATGTTCTCCTTGCACATGCCAAAGTCAGCGATTTTGATATGACCCTCTGCATCCAGCATGACATTATCCAACTTCAGATCTCTAATGCACAAATAGGCGAGAAGGGTCAGTGAAAAACACCAGCTAGAAAGAACAAGGAATCTCTGGGAGCAAAGGATATTTTTCCTGAGATGTTTTTAGGAAAGGGTGAAGGAGGCTTTCATATTTTTTGAAAAAATACATAAACTATATAATAAAAGTGCACAAAATAAATTTTGATAAATATGTGAATGAATAATGGGATTTTAAAATAGCTATTCTTAAAAAAAAATCTATATATAAATAATGTAAACAACTACAATAAATCACAACCTCCTTCTTCATTGGGTAGACATAAAATATTTCCAACTCCCCATACAAAAAAGACCCAATTTAATATCATTAACCAATCCATATTACACTCCGTAACCATCCTGCTTTTTACCAAACTCTGAATTTTATATCTAAAGGGTCAGAACTACTGTTAAACATCATTTTGGTTTTTGGTTTTGTTATAAAACTGCCATTTTTAATTACCACATAAAAGATTTATCAAAACAAATTGTTCTCATTTAAGGCACTATATTTTGGTCCAAACATCCAAAGACTATTTGTAAAAATGAAAAAAGATGGCTCAAGTCTCTTAACAAACCAAACACTCCTAACAAAAAAAAAACCTTAAACATCCAATAAATGATACAAGTATCTATTGTTCTGAGGATAATTTACCAAAACTTACGGAGTTGATTGAAACAGAAATTAATAAACTGAAATTGTGGTTTTACGTAAATAAATTGTCATTAAATATAAGTAAAACAAAGGTTATGTTATTTGAGAAATTCAAAAGTAGTCATAATATAGATTTAAAATTTGATAATGAAGGAAAGAGTGTATGCAATGAAGTTTTGTTGGTGTTGTATTGGATTATAAAATTATTTGGAAACCGCAAATAAATAACATGATATCAAAATTGTTAAAAACTGTAGCAATAGTCTATAAAGCTAAATTTATCCTGGACAATAAATCAGTGTATGTATTACATAACACACATAAGTTGCCATTTATGAGTTATCGTGCTGAAAAGGATAAAATATGTCTCATACGTCTGATGTAAAAAAAAAAAAAAAAAGAGATAAGTAAAATAAGACATAAGTAGAACTTGTAGTAATATGAAGCTTGCTTCATCCCGCTCCATTTCGACCATGTTGAAGTGTATTTTGTTCAAAGAATTGTTTCATGTATGACATTTCTTTTCAAAATAAATTCATAAAATAAAATAAAATAAAATACATAAAACAGAAAGAAACAAAAAAAGACTTTTGAGTTAACAACTTTTTTAGTACAACACAAGTACAAAAACATACCCTGTTAAAAAAAAATATATATATATATATATATTCTTCATTAGGCTGACATACAATATTTCCAACTCCCTATATAACAAATAAAGATTCAATATTATTCACAAAAAAGGAATAATACTTTTACTCGTCAACCATCCTACTTCTTACCAAAGATCATTTTGAAAATGTTAAGCACTATTTTGTTTTTGCCATTTTTGCCTTACCATATCAGCAAAAATCAGCAAATCAATTTAGCTGGTTTGAGGCACTATATTTTGGTCGAAAAGATTATTTGTAAAAAGTCTTTTAACACACCAAACCAAGCCTTGAACATCCAATAAATATATGAAACAAAAAATATAAAAGAAAGAAAGAAAAAATAAAAAAGGAAGAAAGAAATAAAGAAATAAAGAAAAGAAAAAAAGAAAGAAAGAAAGAAAGAAAGGATGCAGACTTAATAGCCAAATAAAAAATGTATAAAAACCATTACAAGGTTCACTCTTTTTTTTTTTATATCGCCTGCAAAATTATCTCAAACACGCCATTAATATTCATTATACTGGCCTGCACAAGCAGCTTTATAAAGAAAAGCCCGGATGAGCTTGATGAGGGAGAAAAAAGTGCTCTGTAAAGAATTCATGAGTGTTGTCTGTTTATAGTGGAAACATGCGCTGGAGGTTTCGTGTAAACAGCCTGGATTACAGCCCTACTTCCTGTTTAGGCCATCGTCCAGGGGCCGACTCACTACACTGCTACAGCGAAAGACGTTTTTGGTAATGTGCCAAAACGCAAAACGATTCAATACGCCACGTTTCAAAAAGTCAGGTTATGTTAAATTAATCACAAGATGTCCAATGTTTTGTTTTTGTCTACTTAAAATGTGTGGAAAGACATATTATGTTGTCAATGTCTTATTGGCTGAATGATCTTCACCCAGTTAAACAACAGCACGATAAATTGAATGGACACTACTTCTACCCCTTAAAGCCTTGTTTTTTGTTTGCTCCAAACTAAATACAGCATTGACTGTGACTAAAATCAATTGCTATGTGTGTAAGAAAGTGAGTTTAGCTCTGGAGGAGAGTCAGCCAATACCTAAAACCCATCCAAAGACACTTGCTGTGGCCATATTGAACAGTCAGTTGTTTTAAAGTAGTATGTATACAGTGTTACACCCCTTACAGATCGCTTTTAAAAGTACGATTTCTATAGGACAATAAGATATTTGTGTATATACAGCACAAAAGAGTGTTTTGTTTTTTCTGAATGCTATCTTAATGTACAAGTAGCTCAAACTCGTTCATTCAGAGGCGGGAACCTGCGGACGTGCAACAACATTAATCATAAGGTAAACACAAAACAAAAGTTTCCATCTGGAGCTCCTTCATGGAACTCGACACTTGTAAACACTCGCTCCCATGGGTTTGCGCGGCTCTCAGCTCTGCCCACACTCGTCAGCGCTACCAAGCAGACCAATCACAGAGCTTCAAGTCACACGTCGCTGCAACGTAGTTAAATTTTTTGAGAGGTGCATGTCAGCATCGGTGTCAGCCACGGCGAGGGCTACGTGACAAAGGCTGCTTCAGAGCATACGAGTGCGCTTGATGCAGAAGTATAAATCAGCCTTTAAGTGACCACACTCTTATTTTAACGCTTTTGTGAAATGTTTTGAAATGATTTTTATTAAAAATTGTACGTATTCTCAACGTCAAAAAAAAAAGAGACGGTGGAAAATTAAGTAGCTCCTCACATTTTAAGAAAACAGCCAATAGCATTTCATTTTTTATCACAGCTCTACCAGTGAGAGAGGCTGAGCTCAAGCGCATCAAATGAAATGCAAATGAGAAGCGTCTTAAAGGGACGGGCATGTCAGATACTAAAGAGCAGTGCTTAATTAGTTCCGGAAAATGTCAGATATTTGTATTCCGGTATTTATTTTAACTGATCAGGCATTAACTTGTGCATGTGTGCGTGTGTGTGTGAGAGAGAGAGAGAGAGAATGTGAATCAGTGCAAGCGAAGGTTGTGTGGAGTTTGTGCGCACATTTGATACATGTTGGTATCAATTTGTGCAAGTTAAAGCAAAAGTCACGTTTAATTGGCCCTTAACAATATTTTCAGCCAATTATCTTTCTTAAGTTAAAATCGCTCTTGTTGGTGATTGCTTTGCGCGCAGTAAGCAGCAAAAATAAATAATAGCAGCCAACCTAAATAATATTTGTATTTTCAAAATGGCAAAGATGCAGTATTTTAATTTTTAAAACCATGAAACTGGACAGAAACTGGACAGAAGCAAAGCAATCTCAAGTCAGCCAGAAAACATCAACACAACTTCTTGAATATTAGATAGAGTGAGTAATTTTTTTGTTTGTTTTTTCAATTGGAAGCGAACTAAATGTCAGTGGTGTTAGTAAACTAAATAGTGAAGACGGTTTATGTTTGTAGCTACATGTTTGTTTTTATCCATGATTGACCCATAAACAAAATAATTAAAGTCCGTTTAGACATTTGAGGCTTTATTTGTGCTATCACTGTCACATGTTCCGGTAAAACTGAAATTTGTGGTGGACATTGGTCACGGTAACTTATTTTCTGGTTTGTTCCGGAAATTATTCATTTACAAATTAAGCACTGGGGTCGCCACAGCAGAATGAACCACCAACTTATCCATCATATGTTTTAAAAAGACTAAGCCGAAAAGAAAATGAATGAATGAATGAAATTAAGCACTACTAGAGAGCATTTGATCTCTCAAGATTTTATGAGAAGTATGAGGTGACATGAAAATCTTAGATTTATTTAGCAGGAAATGACAAACTTTGGATGTTTATATCTGTTTTATATTTTCTAAAACCAAATTTTGTCACGGTTTTGAAGCACACTAGCTATTAGATATCCTTAAAAACTAACAGACTGAAACTAACATCTATTTTCTAATTTAATTACAGAAGACTGACTGTGTAATTGTTTAAACAAATCCAAAACATACACCGCTAAATCCTGTTGTGATGTGAAAAAAATTACTCAGTTCAGAGAGAATTCGGTCCCTCTTTAAATAAGGGCTAACAGGTTGGTAATGAGTAAAGCTGCTGTTTGTGGAGTTGCTTAATGATCCTTTGCTGAGATTTTGAGAGATTCAATGTATTATATTTCAGCTGATTTCATCTAAGGCTGTGACTGAAGTCAGTTGTAGTTCTGTGTTTCTGTTTATTAATAGCAGGTGGTCATCATCAGTGCTCAATCATCCCCTTATTTATCCTTTCATTGTCTCATTAACTTGAGTGACCTTAACTCAATTTAGAGAGGGACCAAATACTATCTAAACTGAGTAAATTTTACTAGAAAAAGTAGATAAAAATGTTCATTTTTAAAGTGGATGTACTCATTAATGCTGTGTGCACTGTATGTGTGATTGGCATGTATGCTGGGCTTCACTCACCTGTAAATAACACCCTTTGAATGCAGGAAGAACAGACCTATGGCAATTTCTGCAGCATAAAACCTAAACACACACACACAAGAACATATCTTAATCATCCGAACACAGCATACCAATAACTTTATGCATGATCAGAAGCCAGCGAGTTGGTCATTATCACAGAACAAACACCACTACAGAGTAGAAGGGTCCGTAGAGTCTTAAAACTGACCAATCAGAATGAAGCATTCCAGAGATCTGCCTCATAAATAATAAAAGAGTCTGATAAAGGTGCGTTTTTTTTCTGCTGAGAGCACAGAGACTAGAGCTCTGCCCTCGGAGTAGACATAAGAGAGATAAAGCAAGCCTGATATCTGTTATTAATACGAGCACGCAGTAATCTTTTATTTATCAGGTGGCGTGTTTGTCTGTCCCATATTTTAGAGCAACATTTGAAGAAAATTAGCATTCGTGTTCAGTGACTAATGCAGCTGGGGGTGGAGAAGGAAACAGGCCTCGCTACAGAGCCAGATTATGTCAAAAGATAACTTCTGTTTCCAGGCCACATCGGCAAACCAGCCTTCGGCTACCACCACTTGGAGAGCGAGCGAACGAGATGAATTCATTAAACATTTGCAAAACCACAAATCATTATACATCACAAAAATTTGATTCACTGGCCACCTGCAGTCCAGTTATTCATGTGCTAAATCCGCTATACTACTGAGTACTCTTCCATTCTCTGGAGGAAGAAAGGGCTATATGTAAGAATTTTCTTCCATTAATCGTTTTTCTTTTTTGCCAGTGCGTGAATCGTTTCTATAAAATAAAAATGTTTTAAAAACTATAAAAATGAGAACTTCCCCAAGGAAAGTCTTTAGGCTGCTTTTTATGTGAAGGCCACGGGGAAATCAAAAGAATGTGACGTTTATATGTGCTCCAGAGAGTCTTTCTTCCTTTCTACGACACATAAAATGAATACTTATACAACGTTTAAGATAATGCCTAAAGAACTAGTGAGTCATGCAAAGGAAGGGGATTAACTCAGAATGTAGTCTCACAGTCACATACTGGAAGAAAAAAAATAAATAAATCACACTGCTTTTCAGAGCCTTTGTCTCGTTTCTAGTCCAAATATCTACAAATTGAAGAAGCATTAAAGGGCACCTATGATGAAAATCCTCTTTTGAGAGCTGTTTGGACAGAACTGTGTGCAGGTATATTGCGTCCACAGTCATACTGGGCTGATATAAAGACAATAAGTCTCTTTTTTGAATTTGCTGATGTTAAAATAGGATCAAAATCCCTCCTATTTTGAGGCCCAATACAATGTGATGTAGAAGGGCGGTTTTCCTGCCTGCTGGGTTGATTGACAGCTGCGTATTAACATGTCTCCATAGTAACATACTAATATCAACAAGACAGGACGTGTGCAAAGCAACTGGGATAAAAAGATCTGTTCGGCTCGCTGTGATCATCAATCATCATCAAATGTGATCAAGAATAAGCTTTACAACTTTAAAATGTTTTTAATGTTTGTAATGAATTACATCGATTACCAGTACAATTAAAGAAAGACGCTTCAATCCCGGTTTGTAGACATTAATTAGGGTTTATTTTGTACATTAACATAAGAGATATCCATACAGCACTGGATATTAATGTGTATCCTGTCACATTTTCCGTGCAAAACAGTGCAAAGTTAAATGTGTCCCCTGTGTGTGTCCGCTGTGAGTGTGTCTGTGTGTATATGCAAAAAGCCTGTAACGGCATTGTGTGTGACTCATCATCACAGAAAGGCTTGAATTAACTCCACAACAAAGGGCTCTATTTTGATGATCTAGGCGCAAAGTCCAAAGCGCAGGGCGCAAAAGCATTAAGGGCATATCAGAATCTACTTTTGCTATTTTAACAACGGAAAAATCTGCTTTGCGCAACGGCGCATGGTCTAACAGGGTTGAGCTTATTCTCTTAATGAGTTAGGTGTGTTTTGAGAACAAACCAATCAGAGTCTCATCTCCCATTTCCTTTAAGAGTCAGTTGCGTCTCGCCATAGCGCATTTGCTATTTACATGGAAGGTTTTGTAAGTGGAAAAACTGAGCACTTCACTAGGGAGAAAACAGTTAAACAGAGCATCTGCAGCATGAGAGAATGAGCCTCCTCATTCTTTACTTTCACTTTCACTCTCTTTCGTGGAAAAGTAAACATGTTGTATGCACAGACATCCATTAGCCTACATAATTAATTTTGTTTGTTAAGTGCAAAGATTTGTTTCAAAACTATTTCTAAATTCAGTTCTAATTTCTAGCAAACGAATAAATAAACAGTAATAACGAAGTGTGGTGAAAAAGTGAGTTATATCCAAATACACATGCTATGCCCCATATGGTCTAAAACCTGACAGGTGGGCAAATCTAAGCTTGTTTTTAATAAAACAAATATAAATATGCATATAATAAATAATACTGCTAATAATAATAATAACATTATATAAAAGCAAATTGTCACGAATAAACTGAAAAAGCCCCCCGAGATGAAGGCACGAAAGCAGTGGTTTTATATTTATGTAGAAAATAATATTGTTTGTAATGTTTTATTCCTTTAATTATTTTTCATTTGTAAAGATATTTGTGTATTGCTGTACATCCTGTGTGTATTAACTAATGTGCTCTGCGCTGGACTTTTGACTTACTCTTAGCTGGTCTATTGTGCAGTCTTTTAGTTCCTCAAAATAGCAACAAGCCAGCAATGCGCCTCCTTTTTTTAGACCAGAACGCCTCTGGGCGCACATGAGCGCAAATGCATTTGTTATTTAAACAGCATGGTGCAAAACGTCAAAACGACTCTTGCATCGAGCTGAAGCTAGCAAACAACAATTGCGTTGCGCCTTGTGCCACATTACGCTGAGTGTATGATAGGGCCCAAAGTCTTACTGTAACAACAAAACAACAAAGTTCCTACTTTAGTAGCATATTTCTCACAATGTTAAGTGAGATCTGTTTCCTTCATGTCTGTCACTGTGTTGTTTAGCTGATGTAGCCGAGGTGGAGAATGAGGCACACTCTGACAGGCACGTGGGAACGATGGGCGGGGAGAACTAGCATTAAAGGTACAGGCTAAAAAAACAGCTACAATGTGTTCAGAGCAGAAGAAAATTATAATATTATGAACGGTATAATAAATAATCTGATGGATGTTTTGAGCTGAAACTTTACAGACACATTCTGAAAACACAAAAGACTTGTCTTAAATCTTGAAAAAAGAGGTAAAATAGGTGCCCTTTAAGTAAAATTTAAGCACGATCTTTCTAAAAATAATCTGCCAATGATGTAAGCAAATTAATCCTGTTTTTGCTTTAAAATAAGAATATTTTACTTGCCTCATTGGCAGATTATATTGCTTGTTTCATGAAAAAACTTGCTTAATTTTGGCTTATCATTACTGTAAACAAGACAACGCTTCTTGATTTAGGAATGTTTAGATATTTAGACTAGAAACAAGACTAAAACTCAGTGCTGAAGCCTCAAATCTACTTCACAATCAAAATACCATTACTATGTCAATTTTCTTGTGTGTTTATTGTGTTATTTAGAGGAAAGTGTGCAGCACATATTTACATATTCATCTAATTGTCACTCTCAGCTATTTGGATGGCGTCTAGATGAGCTTTATCAGTCACAACACTGTAAAAGTAATTCCAATCATTTTTATTTCAAAATTAAAAATGAAAATAATCATGAAAAGAAAAAGTTATGTGATGGATTTGTGGGAGACAGAGAAAGATAAATTCAAGCAAATATTTTAATAATAAAAAACAAAGGGAACATTAAGACTTAAATCAAATGTACAGTAGACAAATATCAAATAAAGACTATCAATGAGAAATTGAACAGAAGGAGGAACTTAAATACAGACTGATTTACCAAACTAAAGCTGCATTTACACAAGTCCGTTTTTGTTTTATAGTAGAATTTTAAAATGCTCTTTGTATATATTAGTGTTTTTACTGCATTGCAAATAAAAAAAAGATTTCCATTTACAATATGCAGCATAGGACCCAGGATACCTGACCATTCACACTCACTGGGCATGCACATACTGTATTTTGCCAGGATCAAATAATGGTTTAATGTCATATTATCATACCTGTCAACCCTCCCGTTCTTCCCAGGAATCTCCCGTATTTTACAATTCTATCCTGCTATCATTTGGATTCCTCCAGTATTTTTTAACTTTCTAGGAACGGTGGCAATAAACATTAAAGGACCGATTCTCCCTATATGCAAACCATACTGCCGAACCACCAGGGAACGCCCCTTGCTCTTTAATGTGAATCTGTTCTTTGCTTTCATTTTAATTAGGCATGAAAACACTTTGAAATTAATATAAAAATGGCTGAATTCCCTGCTTTTCGATTACAGGTGCCGTCACCCATTCTATGCAATCCCTAAAACAGTTAGTTCATGTAGCGGTGCATGACTGTCAGACGCGCTGTACATGGGATTTGAAGTGCAGCAAAAGTGGACACTCTGGGCTTTGGGTTCAGGTTTGAACAGACATGGTAATAATAATAATAATAATAATAATAACATTTAAACATGTCGTTCTTGGTGGGTTTTCATTTAAACAACAAATTTTGTCTTAAATGAGTTTACAAAAATTAGAAAGCAATCGAATGCTTTCATTATAGATCTGCAGATTATAGATCTGTGTATGCCTTATTTTCACATCCCAATGTTGACAGGGGTATGAATATTATGGTCATTCAGTATGGTCAATATGTGGCTTGATGAATCAGGGAATGATACACAATAGTCTTCTGGAGACCTTCATTTTCAAAGGTTTGTGTTTTAGTCTGTCTATACTGAATTCCAGCATTTCCATGAAAAAATGCTTTCAAAAACACTGGTGTAGTTTGGATGCAAAAAACCCGTAAGCGTATGCATTAGCATAAACGGCACCTGAAACAAAATACCAACATTTCAAAACTAAAGCAATGTCTTCTGTGTTTTCCAAATTTCTCCAGATGCTGGAGTAGTTCAAACATCAGATGTAACAGTAATAAACCCTATTTATTTAAAAATGAAAACATACTAGTGTTAACACTGCATAAATGGCAATAAGATGAAACAGATAATGAGATAACTAAGATGGGAAGCAGAACAAAAGAAGCACTAGGGCAAACTGAACACAACCAAAACAGACAGTATAGTCGTATAGGTTTACTTATGCTTGAGTGTGAGCATGAGCAGTACGTTACTGGTTGCAGTTCTCTTAACAGCCACCAGTGTCGCTACTAACAGGGACCCCTATAAAAATAAATTATGTAATTAATAACTGATTGTAGTTCACTTTTAGTTTTGGTTTCATTAGTGCATTCTCTGTAAAATGTTTTATTTGCACATGCTTTTAAGCCCTGCCAATTCAAACCTTCAAGCAATTTTACACCAATCAAATGAATGCCAAAATGAAAGAGCTCATTATAGTTTTCTTTGTGAAAATCACAAAGAAAAAGGTGCTAGCCACAAATTGAGAACTCATTTGTGTCTTCTCGCAGTTAAGGAGAAAAATTTACATTGCAAGTTTGAACATTCAAGCTATTTTTTTTACCATTCAAGTGCATGATAATGTGAAAGAACTCAAAAGTCAAAGCAAATTAGCAAGTGAGTGGAAAAAATAATCTGCCAGTTTTCACATGAATAAAAGCATTTGTCAAATTGAAAATATTTTTAACTACTTAAATAAAACAAATCTTTCTGTGTGTGCTTATAATGCTTCCTTTATTTAGCTTGTACTCTTCTAGATAACAGCAGACACTTTGTATTACTAGATCTTCTCTCGCTTATTGCCTTTTTCATTATAAATCACTTGCTCATGTGTAAGTTGATTTGGATAATAGAAATTTGTGGTCTCACTTTATTTTAGGTGTCCTAAACTAGTATGTACTTACACTGAGAACATTTAATATGTTCTTACACTGAATCATTTCTTACAATGTACTTATTGTGCAAATACAAACTTTTACATTGTACTTACTGTATGATTGCTTAAATACCTGCATGTAATTACTTTTTTCATTACTTAATGTAATTACATTTGTAATTAATAATTTATAATAATAATTTCTTACATTTATATTGCACTTTTCTAGACACTCAAAGCATGTCACATTTTTGGGGGGAATTTCCTCAACCACCACCAGTGTGCAGCATCCACCCGGATGACGCGACAGCAGCCATATTGTGCTAGACAGCACACCACACATCAGGTGATTGGTGGAGAGGTAACAGAGTGATGAAGTAAATTATAATATGTAAATGGTTAGGAGCCCATGATGGACAGAGGCCAGTGGGGAAATTTGGCCAGGATGCCGGGGTTAAACCCCTACTATTTTTTTTTGAAGGAAATCCTGGGATTTTTAATGACCACAGAGAGTCAGGACCTCGGTTTAACGGTTCATCCGAAAGACAACGCTCACTGAGCAGTATAGAGTCCCCATCAATATACTGGGGTGTTATTACCCACACAGGCCGCAGGTTGAGCTGCAGACCTGCTGGCCTCAATAAACCACTTCTGGCAGCAACCTACAGAGGCTTTCCCATGTGGTCTCCTATTCAGGTACTGACCCGCTGCAGCCTTGCTTAGTTTAATGGTTGACCATGTGAGAGTTGCAGAGAGCTAGCTGCTGGCAGACAGCTACAATTACACTATTGACCATCCTTTACACATTAACCCATCCTTAAACCTACCCATACCACCATACCAGTCCCAAACTCTACCCATATCCCACCTCAAGAGCACATGAATTTGCTCTGCAATACATTATGAACAAAGTAAATACGTTGTATTTATTTTGTTGATGCAAGTACAGTTGAAGTCAGAATTATTAGCCCCCTTTAATTTTTTTTCTCTTTTAAATATTTCCCAAATGATGTTTAACAGAGCAAGCAAGTGATTTAAACTGTGTTCTAAATAAAAGCAACGACACGCGATAGAAGAAATATTTTCCATATTAAAAGGAGTTTTGGTTCTAACCAACACCTCAAATTGATATATTAGAAATGGCTTCTATTTCTCACAGCTGAACATGTGATACTTATGACAGATCACCTCAGGTAAACCTTGTGTGCTTTATTCAGTGCTAAAAGCTAACAATGCAAGTTTGAATAGATTCTAAACCTTACCGTTTCGTGAGTGAGTGCTTATTCTGTGCTTCTGGATGGCTGCATTTACATTTCTGTTGTGTTTTGTCTGGTGCAAACAGGCAAACTGCTCATTACTGCGTATCTCGTCACAAAGCGTGTTGATAGGACACGAAGTTACAATATAACCTGCTCACCTAATGTTTACGTTTGTAATATTTATATCATTTGCTAATTAATACCCTCATGTGGAATTGAATCGGTCTCATTTTGATGTCTGATACTGTCTATTTCTGTCACATGCTTTCAGAGTCTTTCTGAACAATAGAATGAAATACGCTGTTTTCCAACAAGGCAACCCGGGGTGCTGAATTATAATTGGCTAAACTGGCAGTGTGCAGGTTAAATTTACCTAAACAAAGACAGCGTTCCCGCACGGAAAACCCATTTTCAAAGCAGAATATCTGACTTCAGCATTGTTTTTCAGTTAAACAAGTATGTTCACTTGGGATGTTTCTTAAATATCTGCACACATATTATGGTATTTTATGCTTTAGAAGAGTCAAAAACTTATATATAGCACCTTTAAGCCTTTAAATGTCACTTTAAGCTGTACAGAAGTAACTTGAATAATATCTAGTAAAATATTATTTACTGTCATCATAGAAAAAACTTTTCATAATTCATCAAAGATAAAAGAAATCAGTTATTAGAAATGAGTTATTAAAAACTATTATGTTTAGAAATGTGTTAAAAAAAATTCTCCTTTAAACAGAAATTGAAAAAAAAAAAATAAACAATGAATTAATAATTCAGGGGGGCTAATAATTCTGACTTCAACTGTACATACACTTTCAAATAAATAGTACAATGCTGTACCAAACAAGGTACAAACCCTTTTCACTGGTGCAGTACCTTTATAGAACTTAATAATTAAAGTTTGAGTTTCTTTAAACATATGCTTTTAAATGATGATTCCTGTTCTAAAATGGAAATTATTCATAAAATCACTTTGCTTTCCAGTACAATTTAATTGTCAAAAATACTGTAATAAAGAAGGAGTTGTCCAACACTTATGTACCTTTTTATGAGAACAATTGTGCACCTTCATTTCAATTGTACCATAAAAGTTACAGAACAGTATCATAAGAGGTCTTTTCTGTACCATATAAGGTACAACTTTTACAAAGGTACAGAACTGATCCTTAAGGAACATTATTTATACCACTGTGTACCTTTTTTTCTGAGAGTGTAGTAGTTAAGGTCACCTAATATAAAGTGGGATTCTTCATTTTAATTTTCTATGCTAATCAGGTTGATACACTGAGCTTCATTCACACAACTGCAAGCCACCACACTTAACATATGCCACATTTAGCTATTACTATCTGAACTAATAGCAGCTGAATGGCTTTTCATTTAAATCTAAATGGTTGTGTATACGTTGTACATAGCAGATGATTCATATGCAGAGAAAATTAGGCAGGAGGAGCAAATAAAGAAGAAAATGGTCATATAATCTTCAGAATCAATAAGTCTGACTCTCATTATGTCATAATATAAGCAAATGAAAAACTTCTATCTAATCACAACTCAACACAACTGTACCTTTGAATGCGAAAATCTGAATGTATTCCACTATCAGCAGCTAAAATGTGCTGTAACTGTCCCGTGCTCTCCTCCTCATCGACTGCTCATAATCACCTTGACCTTTGAACTGCGCTGAGCTCATTTCCAACACAACCAACACAACGCTGTGCTCCTCCACAGAGACGGGCTAATTCTTTATGATAAAGGGCAGACAGCAAGCTGAAAGCCGAGCAAATAGAGATGAAGCTTGTTAGATGTTGAGGCAGAACGTGGCTCTGAGAGGAGATTTAACGCAAAGGTCAGCTCAGTCATCTACTGCCAAGGTGCCGTTCATACTGAGATCACCCTCAAATGCCTGACTATTTGACTATGATTCTTTCTTTCTTTCTTTCTTTCTTTCTTTCTTTCTTTCTTTCTTTCTTTCTTTCTTTCTTTCTTTCTTTCTTTCTTTCTTTCTTTCTTTCTTTCTTTCTCTCTCTCTTTCTTTCTTTCTGCAAATTAGCTACAAGGAATTTAAGGTTTAAATTATACTATATATACTAGTTACTATATATAATAATAATAATAATAATAATATAACAATAATAATAATATACACATGGTTAGCTTTTGTATACCCTTTTTCAGAACTTTTGTTAATTAAAACAATAATAAAACTTATTTAAAATTTTTGTTTTGAGAGGAGGGTGCGTGATTTTGAGGTATAGCAACTTAAATGGACAACTTATCAAAATAAATTCACAGTTTCATTTTGTATGAGAATAAACGATTTATAAAGATTTTTAAACGCACCTGCTTTTCATTGGGGGGGTGAGCAAATCGTATTAAAATGTACAAATGAGGTCACACAAAATATGTATATAATTCAAAAAATATGAATTAGCCACTAAATCAAAAAGTCACAAATTGTTGTGAGATTGTGTTGGATGTAATTATTAAATAAATGTTTTTAATAAGTTCAGTTTTTATCCGACAACATTGGTTTATTACCAATAACAAATAAAAACAATTGTTAAAAAACAAATGGATTCAGAAACAAAGAAAAATATTTTATTTGACTTGATAAATATATAAACAATTGATTCTGTTATTCATTAAAATTGTTTTGTATGTGCAATTGTGACAACCACATTCAACAACCAGAATAAAATTTCAGAACAAAATACATTTTTGGTCTTATAAATGTGGTCTAAATACTAGAAAACAATCACAGGAGGCCTCAGAAAGTTGCTGTAGTTTCCATAGTTTCTTTATTTCTTAAATTTACTCTATACAGTTTGTACATGCTCACTCTGTCTAAAATGTAACTCTCAATTTTATTTTGTTTAATGAACTGCTGTATAAAATGAATTTGCACAATGTCAAACAGATTTTAATAGATTTGTGTTGAGCATCAATTAAGACAGGGGTGTCCAAACTCGGTCCTAGAGGGCCAGTGTCCTGCATGTTTTAGTTCCAACCCCAATTAAACACACCTGAACCAGCTAATTAAGCTCTTTTTAGGTATACTAGAAACTTCCAGGGAGGTATGTTGAAGTAAGTTGGAGCTAAACTATGCAGGACACGGCTCTCCAGGACAAGACAACATCAGCACCTGTCAGTTTAAATTTTGGGGAAAACTGGATAATTTTGTAAGCTAATTTCATCTTCCAAGTTTAAAATCATTACTGGGACGGCATCAAAATTAGTGACGTAGTGAAAATCTACCTGTCCAGTAATGACGCATTGGTTTCTCATTATTATTCATACCGTAGCTGAGTTTCTTATCCTATGAGAAGATGTGGCTTCTTAATTATTCATGACAGCAATTGCTTTCAGGTGACAGACTGATATGGACAAACCTACCAAGCTGTGAGTTGAAGCATGGCACACAGTTTTCAGGTAGTTGTGAAGGGTCATAGATGTTTGTTTCCATAATCCACAGGGTTTGTTGCATGGCTTTTCCCACAATGCTGTCAGGGCCGATACAGCCAACCTCTATAAGTGCAGGAAAGCTGTACAAGAATTAGAGAATGGGGGACTTTGTCTTTTATCAGTTGAGTTTGTTACCATTCAGACACATCGCCTATCCGTGCTGCTGTGTTTGCCTATGTTTAAAATCTTCTTATTGCCAGCAGGGCTAATGCTTGGAATAGATTGGTATAGAGGCCTGCTGTACTGCTATCCACTGTCTCTGCATTTAAACCTGGGGTTCCGAAGGAGAGAAGTCCTCCTCATTTACAGTGTTTATATAAACATGATTATCTTTATAATGATATAACAAATAGTGGTTATAAATTATTAAACTTCTTACTGTTTATTTCTTAGCAATTTAACTTTGTGTACTATAAACAATGTGTCATTGTGTCTTGATTTTTTTTTTGTCTGAGCTGGTGAGAGTTGTTCACCCCCTCTTTTACCCTTGCTTTGCTGGCCATGGCCACTCATCCCTCTGCTCACAGTGCTCCATGCCCATCAGGATCATTAAAAAAATAAAAACTCTGAAGTAGATTTGATCTGAAATAGGGCATTTCATGACCCTTTAAGCAAAACAACAGTTATAATACTATTGTCAATAAAATGCATCACGCATTTACCACTATGTAAGAAAAAGAAAAAAAAAAAAACTACACATGACAATAGAAACAAGCTTTCTATATTTCCTCTCATCTCGCCTGAGTAAACTCAACATCTCATCAAACCACAGGGGGGAGAAATGAATAGATGAAACAAGCTGCAGAAATAAAGATAAAAAGGAGAGAAAGACAGAAAGTCAAAAATGAGTTAAGCTGACCTGGCCTTCATACACCTAATTATGAATTATGCTGAGTAGACAACTCACATCTCCAACAGGTGGGCACTGAGGAAGAGGAGGAGAAGGAGCTGCAGCAGCAAGTCTGGCCCAGACAATTCTGAGGTCACTTTGAAGTGACAACACAGCACAGCGGGAATCTCTTTTTGCCCTTTGATTGTCCCTCATTTCCACTCGTCATCCAATTGGGCAATAACAACCACGGCACCTGTTCATTCTTCAGTGTGTATGTGTGTGTGTGTGTGTGTGTATGTGTGTGTGTGTGTACGCTTGCTAGATAACCTTAACCACTCTAAAATCAATTTAACCACTCTCAAGTGAATGACCCTAAAACAGATGTAAATGGGGTCTGAAATGTTTTACGATTGGCCACTTTTGACCATTTCTAGAGGCAGTCTGACTGCATTCATTGGGTAAACACTTATGGGGTTGAATGTGATGAAACTCGGCCTACTTATAAAACATGTGGGGCCCTATCATACACCCAGTGCAACAAGGTGCAAGACGTGTTTGGCGTGATTTGTTGCTACTTTCAGACCAGCGCAACCTTAATTTTCATGTTTTGCACTACATTGTTTAAATAGCAAATCCATTTGGTCTAAAATAGAGGTGTGTTATGGTGCATTGTTGGCGTGTTGCTATTTTGAAGAACTGAAATAGACCTCACCATTGACCATCTAAAAGCAGGACTAAAGTTCAGAGCAGAGCATGTTATTTATGCGCCTATGTGGGTTCAAACACTTACACATTGCTTAATACACACAGGATGTACAGCAATACACAAATATCTTTACATATGAAAAAAAAATAAAGGATTAAAATATTACAAAAAGTATTATTTTCTACATTAATATAAAAACCACTGCCTCCATGCCTTATTCATGCCTCCATGCCTTTTTTTCAGCTCATTCATGACTATTTGAATGTGTATATTCTATTATTAGTAGTAGTATTATTTATTATATGCATATTTTTTTATTTGTTTTTAATAAAAAACAAGTTTAGATTTGTCCACCTGTTGGGTTTTGGAGGGTTTTGCATTACCATATGGGGCATAAGAATAGGACGTGTATTTAGATATAACTGTTTTTTTGACCACACTTTTTTATTATCGTTCATTATTCGTTTGCTGAAAATTAGAACTGAATTTAGAAATAGTTTTGAAACAAATCATTGCGCTTAACAAACAAAATTAAATATGTAGGCTAATGGATGTCTTCAGTGGAGTGCGTACAACACGGTTTCCTTATCCATGAAAGTAAATTAGTAAAGAGTAAAAGTAAAGAGAAAGTAAAGAGGCCAAATGAGGGACGCTTATTCTTTAACCTCACACAGATTGTTTGTTCAAATATTTTCTTGCTAGTGAAACGTTCAGTTTTTCCACTTACAAAATTCGTCATGTAAATAGCAAATTCATCACAGCGCGACACAACTGCCTCTTAAAGGGAGTGTGATATGAGACTCTGATTGGTTTAATGCATGTTATGCTCAAAACACACTCATAACTCATTAAGAAAATAAGCACAACCCTGTCAGACCATACGCCAGGACGCAGAGTGTATTTTTCCATCCTTAAACAAGTAAAAGTGGATTCGGACATGCCTTTAATGCTTTTGAGCCATGCGATTTAGACTTTGCACCTAGATCGTTAAAATAGAGACCGTGATGTGTTATTGGACATGCTGTGAGTGCACCAAAACAAGATAGTCAAAACTCAATGTCCTGTACCAAAACATGTGAAATACAATCAAAAAAATCCACCCACATACATTTTATCTATTTGTTTTTCTGCTCACAGATTGAAAAAACAATCAGTGAACGACAACAAGATCTTTCAAGTTATCAGTAACTCTCTAATAGATGGAGTAATTAATAAGTTAAAGGGATAGTTCACCCAAAAAAAAAACCTACTCACTTTTTACCATGCCTCAAATAATTCCAAGCCTTTATGCATTTCTTTCTTCCGTTGAACACTAAAGAAGATAATTTAAAGAAAGCTGAACACCTGTAACCATTGACTTCCATAGTAGGATAAATAAATGCAATGGAAGTCAATGGTTATAATTCTTCGAAATATCTTATTTTGTGTTTAACAGAGGAAAAAAAATCTAACTGGTTTGGAATAAATGGTGAGTAAATGAAGGGAACTATTTCTTTAACCAAGCAAAATTACCTCAATGAACTTTCTGATGTTGAATTTGTTGGCTTGTTTCCTTCAAAAGAATTGGCAGTCAGTAACTCATTAGGTGTTCATCTGGTTCTGATTTTGAGTGGATGAATCAAAAAGTGGCATAACCTTGTAGTGTAGCCACTTGGTGGCGCTATGCAAAGACAGAGATGAAAGCTTTACTCACACAGCATGGGGCTCCTTAAACTTGCCGACCTGCTGGATATGGTACATGAGATCTCCACCGTTGATGTATTCCATGACAAAGTACAGGCGGTCCTGTAGACACACAGAGACCTGATAAGAGATCTGATAAGTGGGTAAGAGACAAACACAGTACATTGAGAGCAGATGACAGATTGTTTTTCTGTAACTGAAAATGTTTTTGATGACTCACTAAAAATAATCAGCTCATGATAGTCAGTCAGGAATCGGATTGCATTGGTCACACTGAAACTGTTTGAAAGGTTAAATGCAGAGGACAAATGCAGAGGAGTATGGATTATCAAATTTCGCTAAAAGGAATCTGCTCACATGAGTCATAAATCAGAAAATTGGACAGAATTATTCATGCTGTATGTTTGACAAAAGAACCATCCATCAAAATCAATTTGCTCAAGAAGCAGATTACACTGATATGTTTTGATATGCTAAACAGAACTGAATTGCTATGCTACAGTATATGATTTCAGTTCAATAGAAAAAAACAAGAGGAATATATATATATATAAAAAAACAGATAATCTCCATGATTTTGATTTAATAAAATGGTCAGGTTATATTTTTTGGGATTTGAACAACACTGGGAACATTTAATCTATTACTAAAGCAAATAATCTTTCAAGAGCCATTTATTTAGGGCTAGTTGTGATGTTGGTGTCTGGTTCACTAGAAGTAATAACACATTTTGGAATTCAGGAAGTAGGTAATGTAAGGTAATTACATTTCTTAGGGTGTTTTCTCACTTGGTTTAAGTGCTGTCCCAATTCTTAGGGGTAAACATTTTAAGCCCTTCCCCTTTACACTCGTTTTTAAGGGCCAAGGGAAAGGGAAAGGGGTACAAAAAGAGAATTGGGATTGGGCCTTAATTGCCTGGTCTAAACCCAAGTTCAATTGTCCCCCCTTGCCACCTTCTTGGCTGGTTTGTGTTCACAAAGTCTTTTTTCCATATTAACCAGGTACGCTTGAGTCATCAAGCTGCTGTTGCCTGTACAGATGTTGCTAGATGACATCAACGAAAGCCAAGGCGCCAAAATGGAAAGACGTACGCACATCATGGTTGTTCTGCTTTTTGGTTTTGGTAACATAAAGAGACAGACTTGTGACTAAAATATTATTTAATTCAATTCATGTTTATTTCTATAGCACTTTTACAATGTATGTTGTGTCAAAGCAGCTTAACATAGAAGTTCTAGTAAACTGAAACAGTTTTACTGACAACAGTAAATTGTCAGTCCAGTTTTCAGAGTTGAAGTTCAGTTTAGCTCCGTTCAGTGTGGTTTAAAATTTTACTGCTGGAAGTGCAAACTCTGAAGAGCAAATCCATTGACGCACAGCTCCACAAGTCCCAAACCAAGCAAGCCAGTGGCAACAGTGGGGAGGAAAAAAATGTCACCAATTGACGAAAGTAAAGGAAAAAAACCTAGAGAGAAGCCATGCTCAGTTGGGCACGACCATTTTTCCTCTGGCCAAACTTCCTGTGCGGAGCTGCAGTCTAGGTGCACTGGACGTCCATCGTGGAGAACTGCAGGTGTGAGTAGGTCACCGGCAGGTGATCAGGCTGGCCTACGGGATTAATGCGAAGACTTGTCTGTCACTGTAGTCTTTCAGGTACTAAACTGTTTAGAGCACCATGCTATGTCTGCAGAAGTTGTTTTTGGAGGAGACAAGCAGACATTATCAGTGTGTTTTCATTGGGTCAGTCACGCTTGTCACCAAGGTAACATTAGGTGATAGACCTATGAACGTCTTTAAAACTAAAGTTTGTTGTACAGTTGGCAGTTGACTTCCGTTATTTGGTACGATTGGATTCATATCAGAAGTGAACCGGACCAGAGTTTGCGTGAACCGTACCCCAAATCACCTCTTTCAGGTGGACTGGGGTACAGTTTGTGGGTGCGCACCAGAGTTCAGAAGACATTGTTCACACTAGCTATACGCACCGTACTTTGACAAACCCGGGTGTGGACCAAAACTGCTAGTGTAAAAGCACCCTTAGGTCCATTCTCAATTCTCCCCATTAGCCCTTTCCCTTACCCCTTGTTTTGCGCGTTCACGTGAAGGGGTAGGGGTGTCCCAATTCTTTTTAGCTTGAAGGCGTACGGCTAAAGGGAAGAGCTAAACAGCCCTTGAAGCTGAGATTTTTCAGGACCACACTTGAAACCAAGGGGTACAACAATTTCCCAGAATACACCAGCTACAATAACAGCATGGCTGCACACGAAAGAAAGGAGATGCACAAATTAGTATTTGTGGTCATTATTACAAATTTTTACAACAAGCAAGCATACATTTTAATATATTTATAACGGCAATCATGTTTTACTGTCATGCTTTTAAAAAAGTAATAAAATAAAAACAGCTACATTTTATAATCCATAATAATAACTCCTGTGTAGCAGTCCCACAACATACGTTCACATCTGGGACTCGATGACACTCAAATACCCTGTCAGAAATGTCTAATGGCTGGGAGTGAGCTTTTTACAGTGTCTGCTGTAATGTTAATGTTGTTTTCGTGTGTTGACATAGATTAATATGGCCACGGTGTAAATGCACAGTGCAGTTACGAGCTTATTGCCACATTATAACCTTATGCTAACATTTTATTGTTGCCTTCAGTCATTTCCTGATGATAAATATGAAAAAAATAGAATTTGGATTGCGCTTAGGTTAAGTTTAGGGGTAATTTCAAGGTAAGAAGTTATTACCCAGTAATTGTGGAACTAGACTGTAAAACTATAAGCTTCCAAAATATTTATCCAAACCTCATAATCCTGATGTCCTGACTACTGACTTAACAGTGAGATTGGTTGGTGGACTTGTGTGTGTATTGGTTCGCATGTATTGGATTTCTGTCACTCAGCCCCCTGCAATTTACTTTTAGCGACACAGGCCTATAATATGTTTTTAGCATATTCACACTGCGCATCCACACACAAATACACACAAGACAAATCCCAGGGCCAAAATACAGAGATCAAAACATGCTGGACGTCTTCATATCTGCAAGTTTCAGCCACAATTTCCCCGGGCTCCATTTTATTGGCTTTCTTCCTGTAATGATGAGGCTTATTTTGCATCAGTTGCGGGTGGTGTAATTTCCTGCAGTGATGGTGGTATGCGTGTGTGTATGAATGCGTGTGTGTGTGTGAGATGGTCAGGGGAATTAGAGTCAGGGAGGATTAAGAGACTGAAAGTGATGAAGAGTGTGAGGGGGAGACGGACTGCTAGGCAGCAGTGCTTAAAGGAAGTCCCATCACTGTCAGGACGAAAGAAGGCAGGCGGGAAAGAGTCTTTACCTCAATCCACTACACACCAACTACCTAAACCCCCACGACTACAACACATCAGCATACACAACCACATAAACACACACACAAACATCTGACTAACTCTCCATTATAGGCTTGAGGATAATCTACATGACTGCAGCTGTTTGGCAGGCAAATACCCCCTGTGACTGATCCCCTTCCATAAAGAAATCCCCTCCCAACACCCCGTTGGATATCTCGCCACTTTATTTGCTCTTAACGAACGTGTGTGTGCGTGTGTAAAGGAGAAGATGACTTGGTGACGTAGCATCGCTTGAGATCCAATGCGTTTCCAGAAAAAGCAGGCATAAAAGAGCCTCGGCGTGTGACGTCACAATCTTTTTCTCCCCCAGAGTCTCCTCAGTTTCTGACTCAGTCCTCTCTATCTTTTGACTCTCACTTCCTGTCTCAATTTCTCCGTCTTTCGCTATCTTGCTGTCGGTGACAGGGGCTCATGCAGCGCTCAGTAGGACGTTGAGAGACGGCAATGCTGCCTGTCAAAGCTTCACTGCGACCACAGATGAATGTGTGTTGTGCTGCCCCCCCACCTCCCTGTGAGCATGTTTCATTCACATGACCACACACACCATTCTTGTCGATGTACAAATGACTGCAGTCTCAAAGAAGAGTGTGGGGGATGGGAAGGGATGGATTTAAATACAGTGTGTGTGTGTGTGTGTGGGGGGGGGTCATGTGCAACAAAATGAAAAAATATAAAGTGACATGTGTGCCCACGCTTATGCTCATTTCAGAGAATGTACAATAGGAAGAATGAGAGGTCTGCAAGGTAGACAAGGATGAGATCAAATGAGAGAAGAGGAGAAGAGAGACAAGAGGCAATAAAAAACAGGAGCTATGTAGTAGAGGTAAGATAAGGAGATGAAATGAGAGAAGTAAAGAAGAGATGAGAACAGACAAGAAGAGAAAATGAGAAGACAGGCAAGCAGAGGAGAGGAGACAATGAGAAGAGACAAGGAGATATAAGAGAAGGAGCGGACAGGTGAGCAGGGAAGAATAGTTTAAATGAAAGGAGATAAGAAGGGAAAAGCATAGGTGAAGTGAGGAGAGGAGACCAGATGAGACAAAGCAAGAGAAAGTGAGACCAGATGAGATGAGACAAAAGAAAGAGATAAGAGATAGAGATACAAGATAGAGATGAGACAAGGTGAGACAAGAAAAAATATGATATGAGACAAGAAAGAGACCAGATGAGATGGGGTAACAGAAGAGAAAGATACGAGATGAGATGAGCAAACGAGGAGACAAGGGAAAGAAAGATGTGATGACACTAAATAAGAGAAAGATGAGAGAAAGAGATGAGACAAAAGAAGGAAAATGAGATAAGAGAAAAAGTTGAGACAGTAGAAAGAGACTAGATGAGATAAGAGAAAAAGAGATGAGACAAGGTGAGACAATAGAATATATGATATGAGAGAAGAGGCAAGATGAGATGAGATAACAGAAGAAAAAGATACAAGATGAGACAAGCGAAAGAGAGGAGACGAGAAAGAAGGTGAGATGAGATGAGACAAGTGACAGAGATGAGACAATAGGAAGAGACAAGATAAGAAATGAGACAAGCAAAAAAAGATGAGACAAAAAAGAGATGTGATGACACTAGACAAGAGAAAGAGATGAGAGAAATAAATGAGGCAAGAGAAAGAAGGTGAGACGAGACGGGACAAGTGAAAGATGAGACAAGAGAAAGAAACAAGATTAGATAAGAGAAAGAGATGAGACAAGGTGAGAAAAAAATATGATATGAGTCAAAAAAGAGACAAAATGAGATGAGATGACAGAAGAGAAAAATACAAGATGTGACAAGCGAGAGAGATGAGAGAAATAGATGAGACCAGAAAAAAAGTGAGACGAAATGAGACAAGTGAAAGAGATGAGATGAGACAAGAACCAAGAGGAGACAAGAGAAAGGGACAAGATGAGATAAGATAATGAGATGAGACAAGGTGAGGAGAAAATATGATATGAGACAAGAAAGAGACAGAATAAGATGAGATGACAGAAGAAAAAGATATGAGATGAGACAAGCGAAAAGAGATGAGAGAAATAGAGACAAGAGAAAAAAAAAGTGAGACGAGATGAGACAAGTGAAAGAGATGAGATGAGACAAGAAATGAGAGGAGACAAGAGAAAGGGACAAGATGAGAAGATAAGAGAAAGAGATGAGACAATGTGAGGAGAAAATATGATATGAGACAAGTAGGAAACAAAATGAGATGAGATGACAGAAGAGAAAAATACGAGATGAGACAAGCGAAAGAGAAGAGACAAGCTAAAGGAATGGCACTAAACTAAAGGAAAATGAATCTTGTCTCATGAATAAATGAATGAATAAGATGAGAGGTGAGAAGAGGAGACATAGAAGAGACAAGATGAGAGGAAATGGAATGAGGACAAGAAGAGACAGGAAAAAGAAAGAAGATAACACAACAAAAAAAAAGAAAGGCGAGGAGAGCAAAGGCGATGATACGAGAGAAGAGGAGAAGAAGAGACAAGAACTGTAGTGGTAAGGACAAAAAGAGATATCATGAGATAATGCAAGGCAAGATGAAATGAAATGAAGAGCAGAGGAGATAAGACAAGATGAGAGAAGAAGAGAGGGGGGCAAAACAAGGAAATAAGATGAACAGAGGAGACAAGAGAAGAAGAGTAATACAGATTATATGAAACAAGATGGCATGAGTAAAAAAAGACTTTTGATGCCTGTGGAAATTACTTGCTTAAAAAGAGAGGAAAATATAAAGATTTTTTGGTGATACTTTACTTATGTTCAATCAACTTATATTTGTAAATAAAAATGATTTAGATATTTTAAAATGGCAGTTATTAATAGTAACTATACTAATATTCTAAAGAGCCACTAAGAGTTTTTTTAAATGACCTTCTATGCAGTGTGTAACACAGCTCTAAGTGAATGAAAACATTCAGCTGAGGTTTAAATCTGATAGTGCACCGTGTTTAAAACTATTGATTCTTTAACGAAATAGTCAACTCAAAGTCGAATAAATGAATCGTGTTCGGTCCGGATCTTTTGCCTGAACGCATTGACGTCGACATTGTACATCACCAAAATATGTAGTACCGGTTCCGGTAAAACGTGAACACGCCTTTCCTTTCAGACACTAGTGGAGCATGGGGGAATCACGGGACTGATCATGACATGAAGATGACGATCACTGACAGATGGTGATTCGACTGTAGGGAATAAAGGGTTAAAGTTCATTTTCACAACAATACCACAGTATAGCCAACCTAGTGCTGTGTTTGATCCTGTCATTTTCTGATGATTGATACAACAACCTACGCTGCAATGCAGGATTTGTTGGCCGTTTGCTATTAAAGGAAGGAGCAGCAGAGACTATTATGTATGGGGACTTTGTCAGTAACTGTTACAGTTCATATGGACTAATTTATTCCTCCTCCAGATCATAACATGTAAGTATGATTAAAATTGTTGCCTCGTTTTATGTAGTTTGCAAAATATATGTTTAATTGTGTGTTATAAGGTGTATCCGCTCTATGTGGCTTGTAATCACGTATCTATTATAGATCAGTGCTTGCATTATATCTCTCAGGTTAAATCTGTATGGGACTAGTTCACATATTGCATCCAAAACCATGTTGAAAACGCAACTTGTGCTTCTTCCTTTACCGATGTAAATGCATTTCTGAACTCGCAATCACCTGCCGTTTGTCTTTGCTATAGCCACCATCAGCTGTTCCTCACACGTGCGGTGCAGTTCATTTTCAAAATAGTTCAACTTTTGCCACTGTGTGGATTAATACTAAATGTGTGTCGTTGTTATTACTTGGGGTTTAAGAGTAGAGAAACATGCTGGTGTTTAACTGCATTGCTTTATTGCACTCCTGCATTGGGCTCTCACATACTTTGTATACATACTTGTACACATACTTCATAGCCGTGCTGGGCGTGAACCCAGTCGACCAATTACAACAGACTGGGTCATCGGACCAATCAGCGCAGATTAGCTTCGCAATAAGGAGGGGTTTGGGAACAAATGAATCGCCGAACAAATCATATGGGAGTCCTTTGGATAATTAAGTAAAAAATAAATGCATATTATAAAACAATTAAAGTGTTTTTTGACCTTGCATGCATATCAGTTGTCGGAGACCCCCAAAACCAAAATATGACCTTTTATAATGCAAAATAGGGGCTCTTTAAACAAAAGGGGAGATGAGAGACAAAATGAGATTAAAATACAACATGAAATCAGACGAGAGCAAAAAACACAAGAGATGGAAGGAAGAGATTAAACGAAAGTAAAACAAAGCAAGAAAAGACTTCAAACAGAAGTCAAGAGATTAAACTAATAGACTAGACATGAAAAAATAAGAACAGATTAGAAGAGAAAAGAAGACATGAGAAGAAACCACATGAAAGATCAGCAGAGAACAGGTTGAGAAGAGTTGAGGCAAGAGTAACAGGATAGACGAGAAATTATATTTTAAATAGAAAAGAGATAAGAGACCAGATGAAATGACATGAGAGGAAAAGAGAAGAACAACATGAAATCAGACAAGAGCACACAACACAAAAGACGGTGAGAAGAGATGAGATGAGAGCGAAACAGAAAAGACACAAAGAGACTTCAAACAGAAGACAAAACAGATCAAACTTTGAGACGAGATGAGAGAAGAAGAAATGAAGAGATGAGAAGAAACAACATGAAAAGACTACAAAACAAGTATGCTGAATATGCGCTACCATTGTCTGAAAGCAGGAGTGCAGCTGAGTAAGGAAGGGGGGTTTTCCTGACAAAGCCAGCACTCTCTTCTCCACCATAGTGCATTCTACATCATCGTCCTGGATCACCACGTCCTTCTTCAGGATCTTTATGGCAAACAGCTCATCTGCTCCCTTCCTCTCGGCCAACATCACCTACAAAAACACACAGATGGTGAAGATAAGCAGGGATGTTCAACCATATAACTAGCATCTGAGAAAGCAGGCAGAATAAAATGAGTAAAGAAACACAGTAACAGTGCATGAGCTTCATGTATTAGCAGAACAGACACTGGCCTTTGACTGTGAATCAATACAGTAGCGTTTACCCTCATTCTCAGCACGTTTAGAGCATGTTAGCCCAGAGAACAGCTGTGGTTGAGACACAGACAATACACTGCACAAAGATGAGGGGAACTGACAGACTGAAGAGGCAAAGCTTGTCTGAGAACAATAAGGAACAGATCTGAGTGCCGCACAATGACATGGCGAAAGAAATCGTGAGTGATGAAAGGGCAGATTTTAATTGTGCTCATGTTTAGGATCAAGCCTGAAGGTATGAGTGCTAAATAAACGGAAAGAGATAACTAGAGAGAATAAGAGAGACAGGCAAAAAAGACGGTAAAAGATAAAGAGCAACAGACTTTCGAAAAGATTAAATAAATGTGAGGGAGACACAAGGCTAAGTGGTAATAATGTAAACAATAATGAAAACAACGCATACACGTTTTAATTAGCTGAAATCACTGCAATTGTAAAAACAGGCAATTATATACGTTTGACTTCAAAATGACAAAGATATTATAGGTATATGCAACCTGCCAAAACAGAACGAAAGGCAAATTAAACTTTAACAAAGCTGAATGTTTTTAAAAGTGGTAATTAACATTACGAATGTAAAAACTAAAGCTAAAGTAAATATACTGAAAAACTAAATGCCAGCAAAAAATATAATTAAAATAAAATAATGAAATATATTACATTTAAACTGATTATAAAAAAATTATAATACACATAAAATCCTCAGCTAAAATAAACAAAGCCTGGCAGCATTCAAGCTATTATCTACATTTAGAGGTCTGTTAAAGCATTTTGTTATGATAGACCTAGACAAAATGAAATCAATGGCATTAGCTATATTTCCATGCACCTATTTTTATGCGCATTTTGGTTATGCCCATAAAACAGAGTTGCACATCAACTCTGAAAATGTGCATTAAAAAAAGTATGCGCATAACTGAGTAGGATGAACTTTTTATTCGATAAACAGATGTGCATGAACTGCGATGGAAACACTTTTGCCAAACAAATTCCAGTATGCACATTATTATGTTGTTTTGGTCATTCTAAAACGCCTTAAACATTTTAGTATTAGTGTATTATATTATTAATTACCTCCAGAACTGTAAAGATCGTCTGTGCTCCGCGTGTGATGCCTTCAAACACCACCATGCCTTCTCCTACCGCAGCAAATTCTGTTTTTACTGTTGAAATTCGGCACCAGTTAATCAGGAAGTGACGATCAGTGGTGTAAAGTAACCAATTACAAATACTCTAATTACTGTAATTGAGTAGTTTTTCTCAGGAATTGTAATTTATTAGGTAGTTTTATAAATCATCATCTTGGAATTATAAGGTTCTATCTGCATTCTGAATGATTTTGAGATATTGAGCTTCAAAGTTTTTTAATTCCATAGCAAACAGTGAGTGTCTAACATTTGTTTTTAAATAAAACGTCTTAAAATGTAAACAACTTTTAAAAAACATTTCATAATGTAAATAAGTTGCCATTTAATAAGAAAATGTCAATAGCTCAATTTTGACAAAAATTTCAGATAGAACCTTATAATTCTAAGGTGACGAAATGTGTACTTTTACTCTCACTTGAGTACATTTTTAGCGCAGTATTGGTACTTTTACTCCACTACTTTCCTTTAACCTGCAGTCACTACTTTTAATTTTTTTTTGTCTATGGGGATTAGAAAAATCAGTCCTGTGATTCCTGTCCAATCAAATCGCACATAGAAGGTAATTTGCATCATAATGAACTACCTCGAAACATGTGCGATGTCAGATTGACGTTGTATCCTAATGTCATGGGGATGCTGCATTTTGTTTAGAAATGAAAATCAGGTTGGCGTCAGAACTCAACGTCAGGCCAACGTCTATGTCCAACATCCAACCTAAAACCAACCAAATATCAACTTTTAATGATGTAATAGCTTGACGTTGTGTGGATGTTAACATAGATGGATGTTATGAAGTCTATTAGATGTTGAATTTTGGTTGCCATACCTGACTAATAAATGTCAGTAATTGAACGCTGATTTTGGGCACTTTCTAACAACCTAAAAGCAACCAAATATCAACGTCATTTGACGTCATTATTGGAAATCAAAATAACGTCCTTAGACGCTGGCTATACAGTACATTGAATTTTGGTCACCTGAAATCTAACCTAATATTAACGTCCTATGATGTTGTGTGCCTGCTGGCACCTAGATGAACTGTAATACCTAGATGCACTACAGAATGTTACGTTTACACACATCCACAAATTTAATGTAAATGCATCAGCTTTTTACAGCGTAACACTCACTACTCACTACTCTTGAGTACTTTTGAAGGGGCTACGTTTTACTCATACTTTAAGTAATAATCACAGCAGACACTTTTACCCGCACTACATTTTTAGGCAAGCAATGGTACTTTTACTTGAGTATGATTCTTCAGTACTCTTTCCACCACTGGTGACGATTCGGTTTTCTTCGACTTCTTGAATTAAAACGCTGCTTTATTCGCATGTCTTATATGCAATATTCCAGTTATGCGCATAAATTTAATTCACATCTTTGAATGGAAATATAGCTACTGATCTCAGTTACTACCAATAACGGCAAACTAGAGACTTCAGAGCAACAATATTCACACTCTAAACAGCACACACCTGTCCAGAGATACTTAAAGTTGGCCCTTTGTATATCTTTGATTTGGCCCGCCAGAGGAAAGATGATTAGAAAGGGTTGGGTAATGTCTTTTTGTTTTATTGTTGAGTGAAGTGAAATTAAAGTTAAAGTTTCACTTAAAAATTAAGTGAAATGAAGTGTTTCATTTAAATGTTGTAAATTAATCAGTTTTTTCAAAAATTTACATACTGTCATTTTAAGAATAGGTGACGAAGCAGAAGAAATCAGCGTGCAAATCAAAGCAAAGGCAAGTTCAGAATGACTAGTGTATTCGGCATTAAACTCCATTGTTTTGTAAGTGGATTTTTAAAATGGTTTTATTGTAATAAGTAAACTAAAATGATATACATTTTCAAAAAATTAGAATACATTAGTAAATTGGGTTGAAAAATATTATGAAATAAATTAGGAAATTACCCATGGAAACCTTAATGTAATACAGTTTGTTATATTTTCTTTCGGCCCACAGCTCTCAATCAAGCTTGGATGATGGCCCTTCATAAGAAAACGTTTGGCCACCCCTGCACATGGCGCTTGATGGCGCATCCATATGCAAATCAAGCACATTTTTCAGAAACAAAACTGTAGTTTAAACATTTTAAAATCATTTGTGCAGCTTTTAAAATAACAAGCTACCTTTTTTAGCAGAAAGCATGGCAGTAAACAAACATGCTCTAAAATACTCTGTCTGTACTGTATATGTAACACCAGAAAGTGTGAAATTTTTTGCCCTGAATCTCTTCACGTAAATAAACCAAAGTACCTAATCTTGAATTTAGGGCTGCACGATTATTCGAAAAAGATCGCAATCTTAATTCAACCCTACTCGCGATCTTAATTCAGCTTTTCTACGATTTAGCCAATTTTATTTTCAAGGTCAGGAGAGAAGCGTAAAGGCGTCTTCACATCTTATATTCGTTGCTCTGCAACATGGACACCTCCAAATGGTGTTGACAGTGTCACATACTGTATTTATAAGGTATAATTCACCCTAAAATGTCATTTTTGGCTTAATGTAAAGATGTATTCGTGACTGCGAAATCACACAAGACCTGACGAACTGTTTGTTTACTACCCACGAACACACACGCGCCAATGTAGTCTACTTTAGTGAACAGAACCTGCTGCATAGGCTGTGAATAACAGCTAATAAAGTTGTAAACAACGTTCAGTTTGTTTGCACAGAGCTATCGTTTGGAAGGCCGTGTGGGAAGTATGATTTGCATGTATGTTCTTTTTTCTCAAAGTGACGACAGCCACAGGCAGTGAAAGTGAAACCGAAAAAGCGCACATCATTTAAATGATCATATCACATTTTAGAGTTTTGATTATGACAAACATTTTATATGTTTTTTCTTTCATAGCGAACACAAAATGTGCATGATAATAAATATTTACTGGGTCAGTATAACTACTCTAGCCTATGTAATGTTGATTATAAAACAAGAGTTGAATCTGATAATGACAAATGTCTCATTTTATCAGTGAAAAAAATATGTGTAATAATGTTGACAATGACAAATGACAAGTATATGTCTCAAACATAATAATTCAACTTTATAATTATGAATAGTTGTATTCTGATCATCACTTTACTGTGAATTAACAATCAGGACAAATTTAAAGTCTGTTCAAGTCCACCATTCAAAGTCTATACAAAATTGAGCATTTTAACCAACAGTAGACCTACACATAGGCCTGATATTATTATTGTTGCTTTACCATATGTTTGAGAAACAGCAATAATAACACCTTATTCATATTAACCTTTATTTTACATCTACAGAATCGTGAGAAAATCGTGATCTTGATTTTAAGCAAAAATGCCAGAATCGTGCAGCCCTACTTGAATTTTTAAAAAAAGCATCTAAATAATATCAGTGTTTCTAGTATGTAAACTACAGCTTCAGATTAGTTTCTCTAACACTGTGGTTCATGCATGTGTATATATGTGTGTGCGTGTGAATTGAAATCCAATCCAATATGCCTGACACAGCCACACAGCACTTCTTGTCACCAAACCAATAGTGCTTCATCAGTGTGTGAAAGCATCTCTCAAATACCTCATTCTGTGTCAAGGTCACACACACACAAAATCCTGACAGAGGGAAAGCAATGCTTGAAGAAACTTTACGGACAGCCTGGCTCTGCCTTTTTGCTCTCTCTTCAAATTAAATGCACATATTGAAATGAGCGGAGTTATTTCAGTGTAAAGGCAGCCCCAGATGGACACCTTGTGACTGGCGATGGGAAAAGAGAAGCGATACACTTCAACATTACAGAGGACACCATCTGCTCCTCACAAGCTCTACACCCTAACACACACACACACACACACGGACGCACACACACGCACATTACTCCAGCAGCATAGCAAGCAGGTCATATCTATTCCAAGGCATTCATTACTGCTGCATACCTGTTTAGAAAATCGCACATCAAACAAAAGATACACGAGTGCTCAAAAGTCTCAAGGACGCCATCAGCTAGTGCAGACGGCACAAAAGTGTCTGCTGGGCTCTGGATGAGAACTGCTCCAGGATCAGCACATTCAAGGACAGAATCTGATCAATGATCAAGAATCCCGCTGTGAGATCTGCATCAAACCCGTGAAAAAATCACACAACTGGACTTTGTGAAAGTGCACATCTGTCAGCTTTTGAAGCTCCCTCTGCTGAACGCACATCATTACGGGGCACAGCGGTCTGCAACTTCTTTTTACATTTTAAAAACACTGTGCCATGTCAATACCACCAGTGCATCATTTACACTTAAATAAGCCCTTTTTCACAGTAAAAATCATTGTAAGATATCTAAAAACATCATGATTCTATACTTTAAAAACAAAACTGTGCAAGATATTAAGACAGGTGTGAAGATTGAATAAAATTCCCTTAAAAACTGAATGAAAATCTTCATTTTGAATCCTTTTCAGCTCAAACAAATGCTTTTAAAATTTGAAAAATTACACAATTGCTTGACACAGACCCATACCAAAGTCCCTTTCAAAGAAAATTTGTTCACTATATTTGCAAGTTCAATTAAGGCAGTTCAATTAAGACCAAAGTCCTATGCAAATGAATGGGAGAATCCTAATATTTCAAAAACTGCTCACTGAAATTGCAATTAAATCATACTCAGTAACAAAATCTGAAGTGACCTGTACTATTATTGTTGTTGCTTAAGCACTAATTACGTTTAAAACATGTTGTTTTCAGTTTGAGATTAGCCAAAGTCCCTTTAAAAGCAAGTAATTTCACTCAGTGGCCATCTTTGAAACGACTCTCGGGCAGTATACTTAGGCATTGGGGAAACATCAAATTCTCCAAAAATGTTAGCCAAGCATATGATTACATTACATATTTTGAATAACCAATGAGGTTAAACAACAACCGTCTCATAAGTTTAATTTCTAAACGTTCAAATCAAACAAAATCAGCTTTTTTTTTTTCAGGTTGCCCGTGCTAATGTGCACACGCACTCGAAAGGAACGAGATCATGACACCAACCACGTTTATGGCTGTTCTACACACTATCATCCTCTGGATAATGCTTTGTCAGATCACACTGCTCTTCTGAAGTAATTCACAACTTGGTCTTGGTGAATCTCCTCCAGAAATGACAGCGACTCTTTGTTTACAAGTTTGTGGGTGTTTGATTAATCACTGTTTTGTGATGTGAATTTGACAGGACTGACTGTACCTCGTGTTCGTTTCATACAGATTACAAAACCAAAAAACATTTGTTTTCAAGTGGAGTCGGTTGATTTGAAGCTTTATTTGGATATTCGTATGTCTGTAAAGCAAGTATTCGCTGAGATTCCTGTGTGTTTATTGACCAAAAATCTGTCATAAAAGCACACGTCTTGTCTGAGCTTCTCCCCCGGAGAAACGTACTAGTAGGCGGGGCTTCATTCGCCATATTGACCGTTACAGTTTTCCCCATTTAAAACTATACGAGTGACAGATCTTGTGTATTCTAAAGTCTTTGGATTAGCACCAATCTTTTTTTTTATGGTAATCAGAGAATGCATTCACAATTTTTTTTTTTAACCATTGACAATTTCAACCCAAAGGCTAAACTTCTTTGGCTGTGGTGGCCATACAGAGCAATTTACCTCATTTATAGTAATGCGAGTGATCTGTCCTTTTATATCTATAAACTCTGCCCATACTACAGCACTTCATTGAGCTGCCTTGACTTATAACCGTTACATAAATAAGGGAGTTTCCTACATCAATATAGTCTAAAGTATCTCCAATTTGATGATGTCACCTTATTTATCTCGTTTGTAAGAATATTTCTACTAGTTTAGAAAAGAAATTACCTTAATTTAACCTTAATTTAATACATTAGAGACTCAAAGTAATAGAATTTATACATGTACAGTACAAACAAATATTAGAACATTTTGTTGAGGCAATATGACGAACTAGAATATTTGAAGAGTATCATGTGAGTAGGCGGAGTCAAACATATGACTATTTTATGGAGTCACTCTGTAATTGGTGGATTTTTCTGTAAAGCATTATGGGTAATGTAGTTTTTCTGCATGATTCTGCAGAATAAAACTTTTAATTCAAGTTAATGTGAACAGACAGGCTCAACAAAAATCTCAGTGCTCACAGCAGGTCTGTCATTAAAGGTTTTATCAGTGATTTATTAAAATTTTGTTTGCTTACAGAGAAAATTTAACTTTTAACCTTTAAAAACAGACCTGTGGCACTCGTTTTCATTTAATTTGATTGTCAATTGAAACGTTTCATGTAGTTCTTTTCATTATTAAAGTCATTAAAGTCCATATAAGCCTGAAGTTAACTCACTTTATTTCATCATTGTGATGTATTTCCAGTTAAAACAGACATCCACATACATTTTTTTTATTCAAGAGGACTATATGCACCTTGTAATTTTTTTAGACCTTTTTCTGCTACCAGAAAAAACTTGAGCCCTGAATGAGTAATGTTTAGATCAGGAAACATATATTGATAAACACAATTATTTACCCTTTCTATTTTATCTACAGTCTATGTAACTGCAGAGCAGCACAGGGTCTTGTACAGACGTTTGTATATGACGTTTGGTTGCCTCTGGGACTAAACGTACATGACCGAAATGGACAGGTCAGTCCATCACACACGGCAGTGAAGTTGACATTTTGTTTGTCGTGGTGTTCGCGACATCAAATGACATCTCGGTTAATGATGCTGACAGAGGTCTGGCACTACTGTAAACCTCAACATATCAATATCATTTTTAAATCCTGTCGCCATGGCAACTGGAAGCAGCTGGCACATGACGATGCCCACTCACCCTCCTGCCTCCCCTCTCGCTGTCTTTTAGCTCTGCGGCCCGCTAATCTTAGCTGTTCAGAGTGACCACACGGCTCCAGATTACCTGCTGCAGGAAGCACCAGCGAGGCTACGTGATACCAGAGATTAAGCTTCAGCTCCTGTTTTGGATCCAGCATAATATCCAAGATTTCCAATGACACTAAACTCTGTGATATAATGACAGCACCCCTAGAGAAACCTGAACTCAACTTACAAAACAATCAACTTACAAAACAATTTTGACTTGCATTGTAATAGGGCTGCATAATATATCATTTCAGCAGCGATATCGCAATGTGCAAATCTGCAATAGTTTCAAGTGAATTTAAACCATTTGGACACAAGAAATGATCAAGTTTGCCACTTTAACAAAGAAAGAAATGTGTTTAATTATGTTAATGCTGAAGACTATAGAGTGTTATTTTACATTTATTGAACAGCACTATTTATTTCATTGTCATCTGTGCTTTATTGTATTTTGAATTAATATTTTTTATAATTTAGTACATTTTATGCCAATGCACTCTCCAAAAATCCTCACAATCAATGTAAAATTAGGAATTCTTTCGAAATGGTGATCTTGAAATGAAATTATATATATATATCACAATATATAATTGCAGTAAAACATAATATTGCAATGTAATTTTTTTCCAATATTGTGCAGTCCTACACTATAATCATGATCACAGAATGTAATCATTGCTTAAATCATGTTCATCTAAG
Source organism: Danio tinwini (assembly GCA_903798205.1). Lineage (NCBI taxonomy): Eukaryota > Metazoa > Chordata > Actinopteri > Cypriniformes > Danionidae > Danio > Danio tinwini. The sequence continues at coordinate 1,116,744 of CAIGQZ010032903.1, read as the reverse complement.
CCTGAAAACTTGCAGTCATTTACTATATAATTTATTTAATATAATTTTCTTTTAAAAAGCCAAAACATACGTATGTATGTACCTACAGCCGGCAGCTAGCTCTCTGCAACTCTCACATGGTCGCCCACTAAGCAGCCAGTACCTGGATGGGAGACCACATGGGAAAGCTAGGTTGCTGCTGGCCAGCAGGGGGCGCCCAACCTGCGGTATGTGTGGGTCCTAATGCCCCAGTATAGTGACAGGGACTCTCCGAGGTCCTGACACTCTGTGGTCATTAAGAATCCCAGGATGTCCTTCGACCCCAGTTTAACCTTCGAAAAAGAGCATCCTGGCCACATCTGCCCACCATCATGGCCTCCTAACCCTCCCCATATCACAATTCGCTTCATCACTCTGTTTCCTCTTCACCAATCAGCTGGTGTGTGGTGTGCGGTCTGGCACAAAATGGCTGCCATTGCGTCATTTAGGTGGATGCTGTACACTGGTGGTGGATGAGGAGATTCCCCCCAATGTGTAAAGGGCTTTGAGTGCCCAGAAAAGCACTATATAATTGTAAGGAATTATTATTATTTATACTTGTTTGATTTTATTACAAATTTCTGCAGTATTGACATTTACTTGGACTTAAAGTATACTATGGGGTAATTAAATGCTTGATTTTGATTGGCTGATGAACAAATTTATTTATTATTTATTATTTGAACTATAAACACACAGCTAAAGTAGTTCTTAAATGCATTACAGTTTCATATCACTACTCTGAATGATTTCAAATACTTCACATCCTACAATGAGCAAAAAAATCTAATAAAAATAAGCAAAATTCAACACCCACACATAGATGACAGTTGAGGTCAAAAACAGACAAATGTTTTGAAGTACAACATCTGATCAGTGTCTTTAGGTTTGTTAACCATAGCATATGTGAAATAATTGACTCCAGCTCAATGAATTATTAGAAAACAATTCACCTCTGGTGTGCCAATTCTACTAATTAAATAGTAATCGTTAAATCGTTAATCATTCCATACATAATAACCTCTGATAACTACCTTACTCCTTATTGTGAGGTAGAAGTAGGGCTGCACAATATATTGTTTTAGCATCGATATCGCAATGTGCGAATCCGCAATAATCTCAAGGCAGAATTTACAATCTTGAGCCTGGATTACAGTTGACCGGTGCCACAAAATATAACTACAACTATAATAAAGTGAAGTTTTATCATTTACATGTGTTTTTAAGGCCTGCTGTGATGGAGCATTTCAAGACAGTTTAAAACATTTGGGCACAAGAAATTATGACTTTTGGTGGCGTAACAAAGATTAATTGCATTTAATTATTTAAACAATGTAGATGATATAGTGTTAATTTACATTTACAAAAAATGTGTTTCTTAATTTTTTTACTTTATGCCCAAATATTTGCATTTCAAACCTAAAACAAGATAATTTTTCTTACCCCACTGGTAGATTATTTAGCTTGTTTTATGAAAAATCTCACTTAATTTTGACTTATTTCTGAAAGTAAAAAAAAATATATATATATATATATATACACACACACACAAATAAACATGAACTGATTTGAATAAACACACATACACACACAGACACAAAGAAAGAGCCTAAAAATGAGGAAGAGACTTACCTTTCCAAAGCTACCCTTCCCCAGAACCATGAGGAAATTAAAGTCGGACAGTTTCATGCGGTCCCGATTGCCATTGCTGTCGAATTTGGAAATGGCATTGGAGGAGGAGCCATCTGTTTTGCTGGGACCGATTTTAGCTCTCTGTTGTGAAAGAGCAAAAGGAAACAATACGCTTATGTTAAAGTGGGGTTGTGATAGCACTGTGGTGACTTTCATTTGACTTCTGTTGTTTTTGTACTAAACCAATGATATTTTCCTTCCCCTGGTCCAGAGGTCTATGCATGCTCCTATATTAAAGCTCTGGCTGATAGCATTACGCTGATCATTTTTTCCATGTTAGTGCCGTAAAACATACAAATTGACATTTGTCCATTGGTATACAGTTGAAGTCAGAATTATTAAACCCCCTGAATTATTAGCCCTCGTTTATTTTTTCTCCCATTTCTGTTTAACGGAGAGATTTTTTCAACACATTTCAAATAGTTTTAATAACTCATTTCTAATAACTAAATTTATTTTATCTTTGCCATGATGAAAGTAAATAATATTTTACTAGATATTTTTCAAGACACTTCTATACAGCTTAAAGTGACATTTAAAGGCTTAACTAGGTTAATTAGGTTAACTAGGCAGGTTAGGGTAATTAGGCAAGTTATTGTGTAACAATAGTTTGCTCTGTAGAATATTGAAAAAATATATAGCTTAAAAATTTTTACTGAAAATTTCCTTGCTCAATTAAACATCATTTGGGAAATATAAAAAAAAAAAATATATCAAAGGGGGGCTAATAATTCTGACTTCAACTGTACTAAACTATAAATATACTGTTTAAATAGATGAATAAATTAGCAGTAAAATCAACCACTTTGCTATACATGCGAGTTAAAACATGACTTTACAATAAGGTTGCATTGGTTAATGTTATGTAATGCATGTATTTACACAAACAAAAAGGGGAAAAAAAAACCATTCCTTACAGTATTATTCATTCATCTTTGCGAACATTATGGGTTACTTTGAAAAAAGATTAATGTGCTTTTAGAAGCTTCAAAATAAAAGTCACTATCCAACACTATTATACAGTATAGCATAGAAGTGCCAGGATACAATTTAAAGGGCACCTATGATAAAAAAAAAAATCCACTTTTGTAAGCTGTTTGGACAAAACTGTGTGTAAGTATAGTGTGTCATATTGAAGTGATAGAAACACAGTAAGTCTCTTTTTTTAAATTTCATGATGTTAAAATAGGATCCAAATCCAAGTGATGGGACTGGAGTGTGGTTTCCCCACCCACCGAATTGATTGACAGGTGCCATGTCTCCATAATAACATGTACACACACATCAACAGAACATTTTTAGCAAATAAACTGGAATTACATTATCTGTTACAACTCTCTGTGATTTTTATAAGCTGTATAAGTTTAAAATGTATTTAAAACAGCATATCTGTAGTAAAATCGATATGTAATTCTTAGCCACTATATTCACCACCGCCGCATGGTGTCAGTAACCATGTGTGAAGCTGTATTTTAGCTTCATTCGTATCTGTCTGTATCACTGACTGCTGTTTATCTGATGCATAAGAAGCAGACCACAGGCTATGAAACAAGCTACACTATACTCAAGACAGCAAAATAGGCAAATTCTGGAGGCTGTAATAAATTATGCGACGGGTATTTTGAGCTGAAAATGACATTCTGAAGACACCAAAGGCTTATCTTACATCCTGTAAAAGAAGTAAAATTGGTGCCCTTTAAAACTACTCTTATGCTGTGTTTTTAAATTTTGTCTGAACTAATTTCAACGAAAACTATGAACTGATTTAACCACAAAAGCAATCCAATCACATATATTTTAACAGCCTCTAGAAGAGGTAAAAAGTTGGCATGCTCAAAACTTTGTAGACCCAATTTATACTCATATTTAATCATCCACTTGTGATAAGAATGCCAAAAATGTCTCTTACTGTAAATAGCAGTATTAAATATCACCAATGAACGAGAGAGCAATATGAAGTAAAGGGCAGTAATAAAACAAGTGAGAGAGTGAATAAGAGCACAAAGACAAAAAGTCATTGCAAACCATGAGCAAACAACAATCCCATATGTTTCCTCAATGACCATCTTATTTTCATTTCTCCTTATTTTTTCTGAAATGTTAGCTGGTCTCCACAATATTGGTGCTTTCAAGTTTTACTATCCTGCTGGGGACATTTTGGCCTCCCAATGACGCCAAATCCTGACCTACACAACCACGCAAACAAACACAAACCGCAGCCTGACATGACTGACATCACCTGGTTTGTTTTTCCCTGTAGATGTTACTGAATTTCTTAAGCAGGTCTATTCATCACTTTGCCGCTAAATCTGTCAAACACATGATTCAGCAGACGCCGAGTAAACCTGTCACCCGGACTTGCAGATCAAGCATTTTTTGCCTATTGTGTGCACGGGTGAAAGAGACAGCATGTATCTGTAATACAAAGCAAGATATTAAATATGTCTTTGGCAGGGTTTGTAAAGCAGCTCTAAAGTGTTTGTTAGACACAGGAAGTGGGTGTGTGTCTCTCGCTCTCTCCGGGTGAACGTTTAGTTTCTGGCAGGGATCTCGCTGGCCAAGCTGGCATGCTACGGACTGACAGACGGCCAGTGTAAATGTCTGTGGTTTCTTCTGTGTTAAGTGTGTGTGTGGTGCGGTCACAGGCTGAAGGGAAGTGTACTGCCGATTTTCTTGTTCGCCAACTTTCCCCTTCACAGTCTACTGAGAACTGATCCATTATCTACAGCTGTGAGCCAATCACACCTACAGCAGCCTAGCCACAGGTCTCTCACACACACACACACACGCACATACACACACATCATACTGTCTCGCACAAATGCACTAAAAGCTTTTCTCATTCACAACACGTTTGAACAGCACACTAAACAATACAATGTGTCACAATTACTCAAACCTAAATCAAGATCATTTTACTTGGGAAGAGAAATACATTTTGATTTGATCATGATTAACTATTTTTTAAATACTGTATTATATATTTAAATAATTAATGATTTAAAGCAGTGTCTTGAATACTTATGCAAGTTAGTTTTTTTGTTTTTATTCTCAGGTTCTTCTGGTTGACATATTTGACAGATTTTCCTTGACAATTACCTAAGCCAATTGTAATCGATTGTTTTGGTTTAATTTGGAATTTCCCTAACCCTTGCAGAGCCTGGGGGATTACAGCGAGTGCTCCTACTTGGCCCCTACTTGGATCATTTTAATTTCAGTATTTGCTTGATACAAATGCTTGTTGTTGAATATTCAACAATGAATCTATATTATCATTGTATTTATGTAATGAAGTCTGGTTTTAATATCTGGACATTTATATGTTATATAAATATTAATTTTAATATATTTTTAGCATTTAAACATACATTTGAACATTTATTAATAGTATCTATGTTTTAGGGTTTTATTTAAAGTAGCACTGCATGGGCAAAGAGTTATTGCGAAAAAGTTTGTTTTATTTTACATATTACATTTGTATGTGTACTGTGTATGTCTATTTTGTATATATAAATACACCATACCTGGCATCATTTATCTCTGAAAATCTGGGAGACCAAGACTAAGGCCAAGGCCGGGGGGGGGGGGGGGGTTAGGGGGGGGGGGGGGTTGTTGGGGGAAGTCTTGGTGTCGGGTGAGGTGTGTGAAGAAAACAGCTGATAGCTGGGTAAGTAACTGTAAAGGGTTTCGGCTGGCCGCTGCGATCGGACACTATATCAAAGTCGGTGTGGGTAGGGGGTTCAGGTGACAAGAGTGTTGGTAGCTATGAAATACAAACATGCATGCATATGCATAAGAAAATGTTTATTCATTCAATTATTTAAATACAGAAAAAATATGATACAAATGTTATATAAAATTGGGAACCACACTGTGGCTCAGTGGTTAACACTGTCGCCTCACAGCAAGAAAGTCGCTAGTTCAAGCCCCAGCTGGACCAATTGGTAATATTGTGTGGAGTTTGCTTTTCTTTGCAAGTATGTTCTCCTCGTGTTTGTGTGAGTTTCCTCCGGGTGCTCCGGTTTCCCCCACAGTCCAAAAACATGCGCTATAAGTGAATTGGGTGAACTAAATTGCCGTGTGAATATGAGAGTGAATGGGTGTTACCCAGTGCTGGGTTGAGGCTAAAAGGGCATCAGTGATGTAAAATATATGCCGAAATAGTTGCCGGTTCATTCTGCTGTGGTTACCCCTGATAAAAAAGGGACAAAGCCAAAGGGATTTGAATGAGTAAATGCACCAAAACAGTTTTGTATAGTTTTGCTCTTATGTATGTGTATGTATTACATTAACATAATAAATATACATACACACACACACCATACCAGTCAACATTGGGATGTAAAACTAAGTGATGTAAAATAGCTCACCACATTAGAAAATGAAAACATTAGAAAAATGAAAAAATAATAATAATAATAATAAAAAGATAAATGGTTTAGCCTATTAAAATCAATGGACTATACAGAAATTAAATCCAGTCTTAAAATCTCATTCACTTTTTATTCACTATTTAAATATTGATTAAAATTGAATTCTCATAGACCGCTTAAATTCTACAGGTGTCCAAGGACAGGCTCTTCAATGGTTTAAGTCATACTTAGCTGACCATTACCAGTTTGTGAATATTAATGGACAGCTTTCACAAGTCAGTCCAGTAAAGTACGGGATGCCTCAAGGATCAGTTTTAGGCCCTTTGTTGTTTACAATATACAAGCTACCCCTGGGAGACATTATTAGAAGACATGGGATCAGCTTTCACTGCTATGCAGATGATACTCAATTATATATTTCAACTAAACCTGATGAGATGTCTGAACTGGCTAAGCTAACTGAGTGTATTAAAGATGTTAAAGACTGGATGACCAACAATTTTCTTCTCTTAAACTCAGACAAAACAGAATTATTACTTATTGGGCCTAAATCCTGTACACAGCAGTTCTCACAACTCGACCTGCAATTAGAGCGATACAAAGTTAGCGTTAGCTCTACTATAAAAGATCTGGGTGTCATATTAGACAGCAATTACACTTTTAAAAATCATATATCCTGTCACAAAAACTGCCTTCTTTCATCTGAGAAATGTTGCTAAGTTACGAAGTATGCTATCCATATCAGATGCTTAAAAGCTAGTCTCATGCTTTTATGACTTCTAGGCTGGATTACTGTAATGCTCTGTTTGCTGGTTGCCCAGCATCCTCTATTAACAAATTTCAACTAGTACAAAATGCAGCTGCCAGAGTTCTTACCAGGTCTAGAAAATATGATCATATCACCCCAATTTTATCCTCCTTACACTGGCTGCCTGTTAAGTTTCATACTGAATATAAAATATTACTTCTTACCTATAAAGCTTTAAATAATCTAGCTCCTGTTTATCTAACCAACCTTCTGTCTCGCTACAATCCAACCCGCTCTTTAAGATCTCAAAACTCAGGGCTTCTGGTAGTACCTAGAATAGCAAAGCCGAGTAAAGGAGGTTGAGCCTTCTCATTTATGGCCCCTTAACTCTGAAATAGCCTTCCTGATAATGTCCAAGGCTCAGACACACTCTCACAATTCAAAACTAGATTAAAAACCTATCTTTTTAGCAAAGCATACACTCAGCGCATCACTTAGCGGTGGGACGTATAAGTGTGCCCCATGCAGGTTTTTTGCATTCCGTTTAAATACACTATGAACAGCAGCTACGCTAATTACTCTCTTTATTCTTTATTTCCACCTGGGGGTACTCATCTTTATTGCCCTCAGACTATGCAGCGCCACTGATGCAATCAAAGACCAGCAACAAGACGATCCCAAAGTTTTCATAATCCTGGACAAGGCCATATCCTGAGCAGCTGCTGTGGTGGTCATGGATGAGTGGAGAGGATGAGACTAATTTCTGTGATGCTCCAGGGAAAGAAGAGTCTTCGCTGAGGTCTAGCATTCTCCAGCCTCCGGGGCCTAGACTGCAGCTCTGCACAAGACGTTTGGCCATAGGAGAAATGGTCGTGCCCAACTGAGCCGGGTTCCTCTCTAGGTTTTTTTTAATTCTTCATTTTCGCCAATTGCTGAAGTTTTTTCGTCGCCGCTGTCACCACTGGCTTGCATGGTTCGGGATCTGTAGAGCTGCGCATCGATGGATTTGCTCTTCAGTGTTTGGACTCACTCTCAGTATAGTGATTATTAAACCACACTGAACTGAGCTAAACTGAACTGACACTGTTTCAATTTACTATAATCTTCTATGTGAAGCTGCTTTGACACAATCTACATTGTAAAAGCGCAATAGAAATAAAGGTGAATTGAATTGAATTTTTATTAGACAGACTTCCGACAAAGTATACAAAAATACAAATATCCCATACAAAATAAACTATAAAGCTACTATAGTTATTTAGTGAAGAGCAGCGAATCTCTCATTTCGATACAGTTTTGTTTGAAGTGTCACTTTGAGAATCCAAAGATTTATAATGAAAGCATTCGATTACTTTAGTAACTGTTTATGCTCATTTAAGACAAAGTTATTTGTGTTTAAAATAAAACACATGCAGCAGGACGGACATGTTTACAAATTATTAAGTGTATTTGTGTTTGAAAACACACCTAAAATCTGGAAACAGTGTCTTTATACAGAGCGCGTCTGTCAATCAGCATCATTACATGAATTGACCAACATGGAGGGCGAAGACACATAGCTTTAATGGAAATGCAGTGAATGCGGCCGTTTTAATATTAACTCAAGGTGCTTTGAAATGAAGCGAAAGCATAATTCTCTTAAACAGCTCTTGCAATTATATCACATTTGAGATTGGCTCTTTGATGCTACTTTCACTTGTCATTGAAAGATTAAAACTACAGGAGAAATATAGGAAAATACTAATGGGATGATAGCTGGATAGAATGGTAAAATACAAAAGAATCACAGCAAAAACGAGAGGGTTGACAGGTATGACAATCATAGTATTATATCAAAATAAATTTTTATTTTAGACGCGATTAATCAAGATAAATTTTTAGCCAGCACTAATTTCAACATGTCCTTGTATTGACAGAAAAAAATAAACTCTATGATCAATGATAATTAACTGAAACCAATTTGATGCAAGTGCCACCAGGCTACAGTACATCTCAGTAAAATCATACACTAAATATTTTGTACTATTTAATTCACCAACAGCCATTTAATGCAGTGCACACACACATCTCTTACAGTACATATGCTATAGACACACTGTGATGTACAAGGGGTGACTGTAATTGACAATATGCTGTGTTGATTTCAGTTCACGCATCTTTACAATCATTTGAAACAAATTTCTGCATTCCTCTCAAATCTCCTATGATTCCTCTGTTATTTACCAGAAGAATGAAGGTGTAGGATTGCCTGGGTCCCTCGGCCCATCCCACACACTGCTGTCTCTCTGCCCTCATGGAGTACATTCAATTTTAATTTCTAAACTGCTGCCATATTGTGAGGCTGGCATGAAGCTCAGTCTAGCATAGAATTCCATTAACCCACTCCCTACTGTTCAGACAGCACACTCCACACCGTCCCTGCAGACAAACATGCAGCCAGGCCAGAGCCACACTCACTCATTTGTCCCCGCTATTAGGACTTTCTCATTTAATAGAAGAAACATGATGATAATCTGACATCTTTCCATATTTAAGTGCTGTAATCGGGTGTCTGGTGCACTTACAAACTCAGAAAATGTGAAAAAGGACAACCCTGTAACTTTGGTTTTAATAAATGGGCTGTTCAGATTTTACTTCCCTACAGATACAATACAGAAAGGGGATCCTATTAAATATTACCACTAATCTGCACATTTCCACAAACAGTTTGCCATTTCTGTTTACTCAATGTAGCAGCTGGAGAATTAAAATGTTTGCGCTGAAAAAAAAAAAAAAACATTATAAATGTTCTGTTGGATGAACTACAAACATAAGAACAAACATCCAAGCCGCTGAGGACATTCTGGTTGAATACACAAACACTGCATTTTTTGCCCACCTAAATATGACACCAGATATTTACTTTACATATTGATACTGTTTAACACACGAGTTATTGACTCTAATAAGTTCTAATGAATTGATTCTGTAATAGTTACTAGTTTGATTGACAGGATGGCATCTGATCACATGCTCCAAAAAGCCATTGAGGAGGTTAATGTCATGATAGCATTACGTACTTTATGGGTGTACATGTGTATTAGCTTGGTCAAAACAAACAAATCTTTTTGTTTTTGTTTTATTCAAAGGTTTAGAAACCAAATTTAAGACATAGTTGTTACGTTTATTGTGTCACAGGTAGCTCACTTATAAACGCACAGATCTCAGGATTTATCAATTTAAAACATGCATTTATTTACAAAAAAAACAACTTACAGTACAACAGGCACTGGAACATCAAAACGTAGGCAGGACAGGGAGAGACAACAATACAATAGCAGACAATGAACTAAACACACTCAGGTATATAAATACACAATACAAGATTGAACTGGTAACAAACAGGGGAGAGACACAGGTGGAACTAATAAAACTAATGAACGGCAGGAAAACTGAACAAATGACACACATAGAACACAACAAATGACGCAACAAACACATGGCACACAACACAACGAAGACACCAGATTTTGACACATTGGTGATTCCAAATATAAAACTTAATAACAAATACAATAGGGGTAAATCTGAGTAGCTATTATAACTAATCTGTAAATATTCACATATTCTGGGGACACCAGAGATTTATTTTACATCCTATAAAAAAAGCATGATATGTCTCCTTTAAAGAAAAGATTATCCCAAAATGAATTTTCCATCGTTGTTCACTCTCATGTTGTTCTTTCTTTTGTAAAAGATAAAATGAGAAATTTAGAATAATGTGCAGGCTGCTCTTTCTAATACAATTACAATGAATGGGAACCGAATCTCAAAGCTTCAAAAAGCACTTAGAAGCTATATATATTCTGAAAGGCAAGAAGTTATTCATTGAAATCCTTGGCCTAAGAACTGCTCTAGCTTTTGAGATTTTTAAGCCAAATCTTTTCAAAGAAACCATTCATCGAGCTTAGCTGAATTATTTGTTCACTAATTAAACGGATCTGTTTTTCATGTCTTCAGCTAACATTCTAGTTATCAATATTTCAGTGACTCCAGGGAAGGACTGCAAGCGAACGACTTGAATTTTTTTCTGTTCCTTTTCCACACATATTGATTAACATGTCTGTTTTAAGCATTTAAATAACTTTGCATTTTGTATAATTTAGAAATTTTCAGATTTAAATTTAAATATATTTGAGCCCAATCTCACTGGAAATATGTTCCATTGCCTACATTTTGGCAAAATATGAAATACATTGCTCCGGGTGCATTTTGTTGCACGTTTCAGATGACAAATCCACTAGAGGGCACCGTCTGCATTTTTGTGAATCTGAAATTCATTAGTTAAGATTGTACGTTGCACATTGTTGTATATTGCAGATACACTTCCTTCTTGCACACGTCCATGAGAAGGCGGAGCTTGTTACATCACCAAGCATATCACAGAGTTAAACATTTCCCATACCAACTAACAATGCTTTCAAAAGCAAACATAAGACAAGCGTGTACTGCGACCACATATTTTAACTTATTTTTACATGGCTTTTATTACACTGTATAAACTGTATGTCTTATACATTTATTAAACTGTGCTTTGCTGGACTCAAGCCTGAACCCTCTGGCATTCAACACCAAACTGAGCAAACTGATCACAACAGAAAAACTGTCTATATGGAGATAGATATGTGATGCAAACATATCTGATTATAATCATAGACACTAGGGGTGGCAATCACAGGTAATCTCACGATACGATATTAATCACAATATTTTGCCCAATATTATCCAAATAATGATTTACCACAATATCAGGGATTCTGTGCTATATCACAAGATAGCCATCCACAATATATAAGGGCAAAAATGCAAAAAATAAGTGGCAGTTCTGTGGGGCAAATGCCTTGTTGATGCCAGAGGTCAGAAGAGAATTAACTGGTTCGAGCTGATAAAAAGGCAATAGCAACTCAAATATTCACAAGTTATATCTGAGGTATGCAGTAGAGCATCTCTGAACGCGCAACATGTCCAACCTTGAGGTGGATGGGCTAAAGCAGCAGAAAATTACACCAGGAGCCACTCCTGTCAGATAAGAACAGGACACCGAGACTATGATTCGCACAGGCTCACCAAAATTGGACAACAGAAGATTGGAAAAACGTTGCCTTGTCTGACGAGTCACGATTTCTTCTGCGACATTCGGATGGTAGGGTCAGAATTTGCCATCATCAACATGAAAGCATGGATACATCCCACCTTGTATCAACGGTTTAGGCTGGTGGCTCATTAGTACCAACTGAGCATCATGTCAAGGCCACAGCAAGAATTGTTGCTGACCATGTCTATCTCAGTCTACTTCCAGCAGGATAACACACCATGTCATCTCAGACTGGTTTCTTAAATATGACAATGAGTTCACTGTACTCAAATGGCCTCCACAGTCACCAGACCTCAATCCAATAGAGCACCTTTGGGATGTGGTGGAACAGGAGATCATCATGGATGTACAGCCAACTGCAGCAACTGTGCGATGCTATCATGTCAATATGGACAGAAATCTCTGAGGAATAATTTTAGTACCTTGTTGAACATAAGCCACAAAGGATAAGGGCAGTTCTGAAGGCAAAAAGGGGTCCAACCAGGTACTAGTAAAGTGTACCTAATAAAGTGGCCAGTGAGTGCATCTCTTTTATTAACAGGACATTTTGTAGAATTGCAACAAGTGCGCAGCTGTCAAACAAGCTTGAAAATGCTGATGTGCAGAGAGCAGTTTGTGACTATAAAGGTCACATCTCTAAATTAGTCAATGTATCAGCATCCCCATATTACACAAATTATATTTAACAAAAAAACTGACAAATTAGCAATTTATTGCTTCTAGTTTTCTGAAAACTTAACTAGTACACGTAATTAGTAATACATATAGTAAAGTACTTAATTAGTTTTAACTTAATTAATTAGTAAAGTACACTTAGTAAAACTTAGTAAATCAGTAGGAACATATTTAGTCCTGCGTGTCCTGCAGCCAAAGCAAGAAGGGTATAAACGGAGGTTGGAGCCAGCTCTAGGTGGGTGGGGCTTGAGCTCCAAGTAGGCTGTACAAACCTGGAGTTTTTATTTATTTAATGTCTTGTACATGATACAGAGTCCAACATTGTGCTTTATGAATGTCTACACCTGTCCCAACCCTAAACCCAACCTCACAGTAACCTGTTGTGTTTTTTTAGCATATTCACCTGTCCCAACCCTAAACCCAAACTCTTAGTAACCTGTTGTGTTTTAAACCACCTAAACCCAACATACTTGTGGCATAAGTCTCTCCCACTTGGAGGTCACCCAACTGATTGCAGTGTAATCCCTCCCACTTGGAGGTTTCCAGGCTGCAGCGAAAGCTACATGGCCAAAGCAGTAAACAGCTGCAGTGCAAGACTAATGAATTGATTTAGATCTATTGTACATTTAAATAAATATAAATTCTTGGTGCAAGAGTATCGATAATGTATCGCAGCCAGAAATATCCTGATATATCGCCATATAGATATTTTGTCCCACCCCTTGTAGTATTTATTTTGTGTTCTGCAAAGAACTGCACAAAAATTATTATTTATCCAATGATAATATGTCCCAGTACATACCATTAGTGTAAAAATAAACAAAAGTTGTTGAGGTCATACTGCCCTGTAGTGTTTATTTTACCTAGAAACTGCAACCAAACATGTTTTTGTGGTTTCACAAAAATGTCTGAAACACGCATTTCCAATGAGCCTGTGTTTTGTAATCCCCTTGGAAAGGAGCAACCAGCACATTATTCAAAATTCCTCCATTGGTGCTCGACAGTAGGAAAAAAAATCATACACATTTAAAGAGCTCCTATTTACCCTTTTTTTTAGATTTAAGATAAGTCTTTTGTGTCTCCAGAATGTGTCTGTAGAGGTTCAGCTCAAAACACCAATCAGATTATTTATTATACCTTTCAGAACATTATAATTTTCTGCTCTCAAAGCAATGTGCAGTAGCTATCGTTACTACAGACAGAGACATGTTAATACACGCCTGTCAATCAATTCAGTGAGCGGGAAAACCACACTCCTATGTCACGTTACGGTGGGCCTCAAAATGGGAGAGATTTGGATCTTATTTTAACATCATGAAATTTAAAAAGGAGACTTATTGTGTTTCTATCACTCCAATATGACTGTGGACACACTATACCTACACTTAGTTCTTTCCAAACAGCTTTTAAAAGATAATTTTTATCATTGGTGCCATTTAAAAACACAGGAGACAGAGTAAATAATCGCAAAATCTTCATTTTGTATCCAAATTCTCCCTCTAAACTCCATAAGCTCTATACGTTTCCCTCATGTCTGGCTCTGAAGGTCGTGGCTCTGTGTAGGTCTGTGTGCAGGACATGTGGCCTCTGGGGAAAAGCCATTTGAGAAGCTCTGTCTCCCCGTCAAAGCCACAAGTTGAGTGGCTGCATTGATCTCTGCTCTCTCTCTCTCTCTCACACACACACACACACACACACACACACACACACACACACACACACACACACACACACACACACACACACACCCCCACCATATATAGTACGCACATAAAATGCTCTCCACCTCCTCCTCCTCCTCCATCGATTGCTGGGCGTCAACAAGCGATTAGCTCTGTATCCAGCAAAGAGCCTCATCACTGGACGATGGCAGTGTTTCTTTTGTAAAAGACAAACATCTCAGCCTTATTCGGCTCTGCACACACACGCACACACACGCACACACTTGAACAGACATCACGCGCCCTTGTGGTGATAACTTTTATTTGTCTGATCCAGAACGGGCAGGCTGGATGCAAGAGTGGAGGAGAGAGAAAGAGAGAGAAAATGAGGAGGGAGGGATAAAAAGGAAAGGAAACAAATGCTAATGTGGGTAGATTTCCACTGAGCTCAATGCCTCGCTTTCACCGCGCTTCACTGCACACAAATACCGTCATTTCAGCGCAGTGGTGCCGAGGGTGGAGAGAGAATGGATGGGGGGGGGATAATAAATAGAGCAAAACAGAGAAGGGAAGTCATTTGTTTGCGGTAGTGAGATGTGGAGGGAGCTGGTGATATCCTGACAGGTCAAATTGCAGGTGAATAAAAGTTGAAGAGATGCTATCAACAGGAGGAGAGGCAACGCAAGGCAATACACAGCTGGTGAATAGGGTAAAAGATGAGCTTATATTTATCACCATATTCTGACTATGTTATGAATAGCATTTTTTTTGTATTACAAGTTTTACATTACGTTTAAATACTCAAATAAGCCATTATTTCATTAAATATCCACTAATTTGCATATTTTTTGAGCACAAAAGTTTGAACACTGGATGACATATTAGAGTCAAACATTTTTTGTCGCTTTTTTCACTCCATAATTCAGATATTACTACAAATAAAGCTAAATAAAATGACTTTAAAAATGATTACATCTCTTTATTAATTTTACAAATGTACAATAGTATGCTGCAAATGTAGCCAGCCTGGTAAAAAGGGTGGATCTTTTATCTCTAAAAAAAAGCACCCTTTTGCAGTTATTCGCCTCATTTTCTATTTTATTGTGAAATTTATATACTGTATTTATAGTGACAAGCACTATTTTAGCTGGATTATCTTGTTGGATGGTCATCATAACCACACTTTTTAATGTACCAAAGATATTTTAGAATAAAGATTTAGAATAAAGAAATATGAATAATGACTTATTTTTCAAATACAAATTTATTACATGATCACTAGAAAAAAATAGGAATCTGTTAAAGTTTTACATAAAAATTGTATCTATTGTCATTTATTAGGCAAATAACAAACCGGCCAGCATATTCAACTTTCCTCAGTCAGAATTTGGCCCTTTGAATAATAAAAAAAAAATGTAAACATAAAAACAACAACAACAACAACAACAACAATAATAATAATAATAATAATAATAATAATAATAATAATAATAATAAAAATTAATATTATTATTCATTCCTTCATTTTCTTTTCAGCTTAGTCCCTTTATTAATCTGGGGTCGCCACAACAGAATGAACCGCCAACTTATCCAGCATATGTTTTACGCAGCGGATGCCCTTCCAGCTGCAACCCATCTCTGGGAAACATCCATACACTCTTATACACACACTATGGACAATTTTAGCTTACCAAATTCACCTGTACCGCATGTTTTTGGATTTGGAAAACCCTCGCTAATATTATTATTATTATTATTATGATTATTATTATGTAGATCTTCATGATTTTTCTATCCTCTCTTGTAAAAAGTACATTTGAAAATTCATGGATAACAAAAATAACCAAATAAGTATTCAAATTAATTTTAATATGGGTTGCTTTTGGTGCTTCACACCTTTCATAGGTCATTTTTTGTTTCAAGAATAAGGTCCAAAATTTAGAATAAAAGTTACTTGTAAAATCTTTCCTCCATTTAAAAACAATACAGTAGCGAAAGATACACTTTCTTACATCAGATTGTAAATTTTCTTGCACAGCTGAATGTTGGACTCATAAAATATGTGTGTTTGTAATGGTCAAAACTGATCAGCTAAAGTCACACCAAAGCGACAGGCAACAAAGGATTCTGTTTGGTCTTAAAGACTTTTCAGATGAGTTATTTTCACTATTTAGGAAGGCATAGCAGTTAAAATAGGACAAATGAGCTCATGTATAGGACAAATTCTGGACCTTTGATAGTAAAGGCTGGTTCTTCCGAACCACCCAAAGCCCTGCTGGCTATAAGCTTGTATGAATGTATCCCTCTGTTAAAAGCACCAGAATACAGATATCAATAAAACTGTGTGTTTTTGTGTATATAAATGCTGCTGAAGTGGAGAATAAAAGTTTGGCTAAAAGTTCAAGAGAAAACAAAAACTCGGCTTGAGAAAACGGCCTTAATAAATGTGTTGTAACTGAAATCTACAGACAGAAACAGATAAAGTGCGAGAAAAGAAACCCTTTAAAATGTGTTTTCCAAAAAGCTCAAAATTGACAGGAACCTGAAAAGTATTTTTTGCTTCCATTGTCTAGCTTAACAGTTTTGATTACACCTCTTGACAAACACACACGCACACAATTCACATAAACAAATACTACCACAAAGAAGTAAGCAAAAAAAAACCTGCCTAAAGTTTTCATACAGACAGGCTCGAGGACGTGTTCACCAGAATTAGCAATGCTAACATTCAAGATAATTATTTATCACTCAGCAGTTTTCTCTGAAGATCCTATTTGGCATTCAATGTCTTTTTAAAAGTCTGATTGCAAAGACTACCGCCCGGTAGCACTCACACCCATCATCATGAAGTGCTTCGAGCGGTTGGTCCTGGCACATCTGAAAGACTCTCTGCCATCCACACTGGACCCACATCAGTTTGCCTACCGGGGCAACAGGAGCACAGAAGATGCAGTCTCCATAGCACTGCACTCTGTACTCACACACCTGGACAATAAAAACACATACGCACGAATGCTGTTTGTTGACTTCAGCTCAGCATTCAACACTGTCATACCCTCTAAGTTAATGATCAAACTTAGAGACCTGGATATAGACACGTCTCTCTGTAACTGGGTTATGGACTTTCTGACTAACAGACCTCAGAATGTTAGATCAGACCACATCTGCTCCACCACCGTCACACTCAACACTGGTGTACCACAGGGCTGTGTGCTGAGCCCTTTCCTCTACTCCATTTTCACCATCGACTGTAGGCCTGTGAACAGATCCAACGCCATCATCAAATTTGCAGATGACACCACAGTGATTGGTCTAATCAGCAACAATGATGAGACTGCCTACAGGGAGGAGATACAGCATCTGGCCACGTGGTGCACCAACAATAATCTGCTCCTTAACACCGACAAGACCAAGGAGCTCATTGTGGACTTCAGGAAGGGACGAACAGGCTCACATGATCCCATCTACATCAATGGGATGGCCGTCGAGCCTGTATCATCCTTCAAGTTCCTGGGGACCCACATCTCCAAGGACCTTTCCTGGACCACCAACACCTCCAGCCTGGTCAAGAAGGCTCACCAGCGCCTATTTTTCTTAAGGCAACTTAAGAAGAACCAGCTGTCATCAGCCGTCTTGGTGAACTTCTACCGCTGCACAATAGAAAGCATCCTGACGAACTGTGTCACAGTCTGGTATGGAAGCTGCTCTGTTGCGGAGCGTAAGGCACTGCAGCGGGTGGTGAAAACTGCCCAACGCATCACAGGGACCACACTGCCAGCCATAGAGGACATCCAGAGGAAACACTGTCTGCGCCGAGCACGCAGTACTCTTAAAGATTCCTCTCACCCTGCTCACAGACTGTTTTCTCTCCTGCCTTCTGGCAGGCGCTTCAGGCTCCCCCGGACAAAAACCAGCAGACTAAAGAACAGCTTCTTCCCCAGAGCTGTCTCCCTTTTGAACTCTGCTCCCCACTGACTTTTTGCCCCCCTAATACACACCCCACTCTCCTCTCCTCATAACTCAGACTCCTCATAATCACTGCACTACTTAACATTTGCACATTTAAAAATTGCACATATTCATTGCACTGATTCATTTATTTGAACTGTACATACCCACTGCACATGTACATTTGTAATTATGTACACATCCACTGTACATATACATTTGTAATTATGTTTATCTATCTGCACACTTCTGAATATTAATAGCAACCTGTACATTTATCCATCTATTGTAAATCTGTTCATAGCTAACACAACCTGTATATAATGTTCATAGTACATCGATTTGTAGATATCACTTTAGTTTTTCTATAACTGCACTTAATAACTTATACCTGTATCCTGCACTTGCTGCTATTGCACTCCTGGTTAGACCTAAACTGCATTTCGTTTCCTTGTACTTGTACATGTGTGATGACAATAAAGTTGAATCTAATCTAATCTAATCTAATCTAAAGGTTTTTGTTAAATATTCCTGTTTTTTATCCTGCTATTTTGGTCGAAGACTAAAAGTGATAAGAATTCGCTGTGATAAGGTCGCTGGTTCGAGTCCCGGCTGAGTCAGTTGGCATTTCTGTATGGAGTTTGCATGCGGTACATGTGGTATAGGTGAATTGAATAAGCTAAATTGGCCATAGTGTATGTGTGTGAATGAGTGTGTATGGGTGTTTCCCAGTACTGGGTTGCGGCTGGAAGTGTATCCGCTGTGTAAAACATATGCTGGATAAGTTGGCAGTTCATTCCACTGTGGCGACCCCTGATAAATAAAGGACTAAGCCGAAAGAAAATTGATGAGTAAATGAATGAACATAAGCTGACACTGTAGGTAATAATATCAATAACGTGCAATTTCTTGCTCAAATTGATCAATTTCAATCAACTACCAGATCGTTGACTCACAAGACCTCAGTGAAGGCTTAAGATTGTATAAGATTGTCTTGTTCCAATAATTGCAGAAGATTTTATTATAATACATGCAATTATCATAATTTTGACTTCCAAAAACAAAAGGTTATAATAAAAATAAAGAGGTTAGTGCATTGCTGTGTATGGCTTATTTTACAGAAATGCTCAGCATTATCAAATGTGTAAAAAAAAAATAATAAATAAAAAAACTATATGAAGAACAGTATGAAAGACTATAAAATAAGGTCTCATTATTCAGAGTTCAGATCGCACGATTTCAAAGTAGTCACGTCGCAGATGTTTTCATACTGCATGACTATCTGGGGTAGCGTTCAGTCGGTGCTGTGTTTACACTGCAAGTTTGATCGGTGATGGGGGGGTTTCACACTGCATGACTTTATAATAGGAAGAATCGCCAACAACGTTGTCTCAGTCTGCAAACTACGTCTTACAACCAAACACACGTAAGAAGTGACATGGAAACATGTCACGCGATGTCACGTAAATATTTTGTTATTAACTACATAATGGGAAAGAAGCCTTTAGGGGGGTAGAAAATGTACTTATTTTGCATTTGTCTGTGATTTCTCAAAACCTGTCATGAGTCAAATGTCGGGCTAAAATCATGCAGTCTGAGCTCGGCATTAGTAAACATTTTTAATGCATTTACATTTTTAATGCTGTAGATAAAAAGTCACTTAGATTTTGGATGGCCTGAGTAAAAGCAAATGTTCATTTTTTTTAAGTAGTGTGCAGCTTTGCAAGTGCAGTTTTAAACCGTTTATGTAACATTTCATTTTTGAGTAATGCGATGGATTCTGATTAAAAAATACAAAACAGTGTCACGTCATTGACCCGTGGGCAAGTCGAGCCCATTGAGACGTTGGTATCCATATAAAACAGGAGTTGATCCAAAATGAATGTGAGATAATGAGTCATTTCCCTTTCTCTGTTTTCATGCTGAGCCAAATCTGGCTATAACTCACGACGCAGGAACAGCAGCTCTGAGCATCATGTGAAGTGTGTGTTCTGCTCCAACATGAACGGGAACCGGAACATGATGCTGGATCTTGAGGGAGGTTTGCTGGTCAGTCTGTCCATACAAGTGATGCCTATGGCAGTTACAGCCACACACAAACCTGGCCTTTCATAAGTTTTCAAATAAATCTCTTGTAGCCGCAGAATGTGTCTGTGAAATTTCAGCTCAAAATACGACTCAAACCCCCTATTTGGAAAAGGTCAGTAAATGTCTATACGCCAACAAAACATATACGTCATTTTTGTGTATGTCTCTTTAAATGCATGAGCTATTGTTTTCCATAAAAGGGTTACATGCAGCATTACATGTTCAAACCACGTCAGACAATCATACATCCGGCGCAATAAGGCGCAAGACGTGTTTGGCGCGATTTGTTGCCATTTTGAGACCAACGCAACCCAAATTTTTCCATTTTGCACTATGTTGTTTAAATAGTAAATCTAAAATTTAGAACTAAAATAGTCTGTGCGATTGACCAGCTGAAAGCTAATTTAAATAAAAGTTAATTGTGCTCCTTAAATGCATAAACATTGCCTAATACACACAGGATGTACAGCAATACACAAATATCTTTCCATATGAAAAAATAAAGGATTAAAATGTTACAAAATTATTATTATTTTGTACATAAATATAAAAACCACTACCTCCATGCTTTCATGTCAGGGTGCTTTTTCAGTTTATTCATGACAATTTGCTTTGTGTATGTTATTATTATTAGCAGTATTATTTATTATATGCATATTTATATTTGTTTTAATAATAACATGTTTAGATTTGTCCATCACATGCACCTATCACCATATGATGCATAAGAATAGGACGTGCGTTTGGATATAACTCACAAATATTAAACACATTTCGTTATTAATGTTCATTTATTCGTTTGCTGGAAATTGGAACTGAATTTAGAAATAGTTTTGAAACTAATCTTTGCACTTAACAAATTAAATTAAAAATGTAGGCTAATGAATGTCTACAGTGGAGTGTGTACAACACTGTTTCCTTATCCACGAAAGTAAAGGAGTAAAGTAAAGAGTAACTGTAAAGAGGCAGAATGGAGTAGTGGTGTCTGTCTACGGACTGCAAGACAGGGGCATAACATGAAGGGGCCTTAGAGGCGTAACTTAAAGTACGTAAGAGGCGTAACAGGTCATGGAGACATGTCAAAACTATGTTGTCGGCAAGATGGCACTGTACATCAGTTATTAACATCCACACCTACTCCACACCTAAACCCAGCCATCACAATTATTAACGTCTATACCTACCACAACCCTAAACCCAACCATAGTTATTAATGTTTACACCTTCCCCAAACCTAAACCCGACCATCACAGTTAGGGTTAGTCTTCACCTTCCCCAACCATCACAATTATTAATGTCTACACTCTCCCCAAACCTAAACCCAACCATCACAATTATTAATGTCTACACCTT
>CAIGQZ010032903.1:1037113-1055242 GCA_903798205.1 Danio tinwini | reverse complement strand
AAGAATGCACTGTTCACAAACAGGACAATCACAATTCCCGCAATATACTAGTAATGTTACTTCTCATTTCAGAAAATTGATGGAACTAATTTTTTATTATTTTTTAAAATGGGCCTTTTCACTGATTTCATCACAGCAATTTACCTGTCATTTTCCAGACTTTATGCCTTAAAAGGGATATTGACTTCAAAATTACAAATAAGTTTTTTTTTGTTTTTTTTATGGAAATAGCTCTAAACAAAGACCACAGCAAAACAGTTGCAAAATGAGATAAACATTAAGGTTTCTGAATGAATAGAGTCAATGATTAATTAATGACAAATTGTTTAATAATTAATGGCCAAGTCATACGCTGACTTCATTCTTGAATAAATCAACTGTTTGAATGAATTGGTTGAATGAATGGCTCGCTGTCATCCACAACCAATTGTTGCATCTTTCTAACTTTACATATTTGTTATATATATATATATATATATATATATACACACATATTTGTTATATGAGGAGTTCAGATGCAAAAACCTCTAAATGCCATCTGAAAATTTCTTCTAAAATGAGAATTTTTGTCAGCCTCCTATGTTTATGTTCAGTTATTTCACTGTAAAAGCAAAGAAGAGAACTTATTCGTCACTATAAAAGTAAAATAGTAAAATTACTGAGCCTACGACTGAGAAGAAGAGCCTACGTCAGAGAAAAATGTTAATTTTAGAAGAAAATATCAAACGGCATTTAGATTTATTTTTGCGGACAACTTAATTGTTTTATGTTCAATCCACTTTTTCCACAATTTGTCAATTGCAATTTTCAACATGCACTCGCTGCATTTAAAGTAGACACTTCAAGCTTTCTATAGTTATATGTCTCATGTCTAGGTGTCTTGTTTTTGTGGAGTTTCAGTTCATTTTAGTGACTCGTTTCTAAAAACAGCTGACTGAGATTCAAAACAAAAAATGCCTACACTGTTTATTTTCCTTATTTTGCAAAAGCACACACTTTTGTTGTTATTGTGTGTACACACACACACAAAGTAGACACCTAACAGATTCAATTGATGTATTGCTCTTTTCTGTACGATCAAAACTGAAAGTGTAATTTAAGTTCTTTTCTGCATTATCAGGAGAAGATGCCTTAAACCGCGTATACGTGTTTGCTGACCCCAGAGATCGATTTGTGTTATGACAACCTGAATGAATTGTGTGGAACCCTGGATTGTTTTACAGTGTAGCTTTGAAAGCCAAAGATCAATAATCATTGCTCAAAACCACGCCTCCTCCTAAATACATGAACGTGCACAGACAGACCTGAGGCTCAAGTGACAAGATGAGAGGGTAAGATGTCTCATTAGCCAGTAAGAAAACATCACAGGACAAAAGCGCATAATATTACAGAAGTAACATAAGTCAAGTCTGCATAGTAGGAATGTGCTAATGTACCTGTCTGAGCGAACAGATTATGCAAATCAATGTATTGACAAGCAGGTAGGACAGCCTATCATAATCTTTAAACCGAACATTTTGATAAGAAGAATTTTGTTTTGATTGTATGACACTCATAGACAATATAAATACATATACTGTAAATACAGTCAGTCCATCCATTAGTGAGTGCTTTTGAGATATGAAGAGATATTCAACCGGCATAAAAAACGTTTTTTAAGGTGAGGAAAAACTGCACTTTATAAATACGACACAAAATAGGCTTGGAGATAAATGAAAGGTGCAGTAGGTCACCTGCCAAAATGCTAACCGTTTAGCATAATAGCTTTTAAACACAATCCCTCCCCTTCCGTCCAAAGTCATGCCTCCTAAAATCCCGAATGTGCACATTGAATATGACAGAGACTCACTAGACCATGTCATTCGCCAGTTAGAAAACTTTATAGTGCATTATAACACTACAATTCCAAACAAAAAAAACTGTATTACATCTAACACATTTTCAATTGTGTAGCAAACAAAACTTGTCATAATGTGCAATATTTCTTGCATGCAAAGATCGCTGGTCTCATTCTCTCACGTGCTTTGTTCTAAAGTGACTACTATATGCTTAGATTTTGGCCAGCCATACTATGCTATTCCAGGCTGAAAATTCAGAGTAGCATGGGTAACAATATAGCGCATCACAGGTTGTCATTGTTTAAAAATGAACCAATGTGAATATAAAATTAACTTCACCTCAGTAAAGCAGGCTAGGTGGAATAGCACTATTTTCTTATGTTTTGTTGTAAACTAAATAAAATTTGACATTTTTAATGCTGTAAGACATACTTTGTGAAATTGAAAACAGTCACATCAAGGTTTTGCTGGAAGATTTAAGTGGCTGAACAACACTTCATATAAGATAACCTGTATAATAACTTTGTATATCAATTCATAAAACAACACAAGCAACATCAGCTTTGCGTGACTAAAATAGTTTTAAAACATAACATTACCTGTCTAAAAGAAATACTTCAGCCATGGTGTTGTCTATCCTCCAACGTGCAAAACTAACTCCAATATTGATTCAGGATTTGAAAAAGTTTTGATTCAGCATTTGTTTTTACTGCTGTCACTCTCTTTCTCGTGACGGAAAAGCAAACAACGGATCTGCTTGAACGGGTGCGTAGTTGTACAAATCTACATTTGTTGACAGACAGTTCGGGCTACTTATCAGAAGTATGGGAATTATCAGCCTGACCAATTTTAATTGGATGAAAATTTTTTTGTCTTATGACTTACCCAGAATATACAAGTACATAAAAATACATTAAGATCATTTACTTTAATCATTACTGTTGGAATGTGAAGAGACTTTTAACTAGCACAACAAAAAAAAGACAATCACCTACTGCACTTTTAAGGTAACTTTAAGCACACAAGTCAACTTCAATCCTTTAAAATGAAAATTTCCAACAATAAAACTGCATTCAGTGACAATGATGAGAGGCAAGTAGCTTAGAAAACCACTAGCCACAGTGGATATTGAGCAAAAAGTAAATATAAAGCCACTGCCACAATAATTGTATGATATTCCTGAAAACACAAAGCTTAATCCTGAAGAATTAATGCATGTTTGTGCTCAAATTGTTACGATATTAGTATCATCAAAATTAAGCGTGTTTATGTATGCGCGTTTCCCTCCCAATTTTAAGAATTACACAAAAAAAGTTTTCAAAATCATGTCCATTCAAATGCCATTAAATTAGATCAACCAATTTTAATTTCTGGGTGAATCTTTACTTGGAATATAACTGTTCACTTCCTAAAACAATTTACAGCATACACCATCAACACCCCTAAAATAGTACATGCAGTACATACTGTAGTACATCTGGTAATGCTTTGGATTGCCACTAGGAGGAATCAGACACTAGAAAATACACTAGCCTTCAAAGCGGCACACATATCTCACTTAAACTGAATGTTTTCATACTGGATGTGCAATATTAAGTGCATTTTTGGCTGTTCTACAAGGGTCAAATGGAGGCATGTGTGTGGTATCCAGAGGTCCTGGACCTAGCAGCGAGTGTTGCACTATTTGGGAAGCAGTGAGTGAACACGTGTGCAGCAATGATGTGTGCGTGTGTGCATGTTGTGTGTGTGAGTGAGTGGGCAGCGGTGACTCACTGCTGACGGTGAGCACATTGTTCTTGATCTCTGCAGTGATTTGGATGCGGCCCCTCCTCTCGGTGTGGTCAGTCCCACACAGACTCGGCACGTTGGCCACACAGCGCTTGTGGATGTTCATCATGCAGTCTGGATGGATGGACGGATGGATGGAGGGAGACAGAAAGAGGGAGAGATGTTACACCATACATTTTACTCGAAGAACACAGTGTTTTAGGGCATTGTGTTTAAGAGATGATAAATCAAGCTATATAAATGTGACCTTTTGAAGGCCAGATGTAAAGGCAAAGTTCTTTCTTCTTCACAAAACCTGTTGAGCAAATTCTACAACTATGAAAGAACATCTTTAGCATGACTCATAAAAATCTCCTTCTGACATGCAAACTGCATCAAATGTGTGCTTTATAAGTGAAGGCACTGACCAAATGCAAATCTGGTGTCACTTATGCAATATATTGTTCATAAATATACACATTCATAAAGTTTGGCTTAATGACAATTAAATAGGCAACTGCTGAGCTGATTTGATTGATTATAATGTATTGTATTTATGTTACTGTAAGTGTATATTGTACTATATATATATATATATATAGATAAATATACATATATATATATTTATATATATATTTATTTATTTATTTATTTATTTAATATTGTTAAACTTGTTATAACTTCCTGCCCAGGAACTACAGATGTAAATTAGCATTATAGCTAACTCTGGCACAAAATGTCATGTTGTAGATTGTCCCTGTATAAATAAATTAAATAAATAAATACTCATGATGAAGAAGCTACAATTAGCCAAATGTATGAACACATATACCTTTTCATGAATACATTTATTATGTTTTAATGTATCTGTATTAATAATTATATATTTTTATGTCGAACACTAAATCAACTTTTCTATTAGTAAATTTAATGTTGATAATTGAATATCTGAGTAATTGAATATCTGATCACAGAAACAACCATTAAAAGTATTCTATGACTTATGGACCGGAATATGGATGTTTGCATCTCTAATTGGTCATGTTTTAATTGAAGATGTGACATCATAGCAACACTATGAATTCAGAGTGCCCGTTAGACCAGTGTTTCTCAACCACGACCCTGAAGGACCACCCGCTCTGCATATTTTCTGTGTCTCCTTAACCAAACACACCTGATTCAGATCAACAGCTCATTAGCAGAGAATGAAAGACCTGAAATGAGTGTGACAGGCAAAGGAGACATCTAAAACATGCAGTACTGGTCGTCCTCCAGAAATGTGGTTGAGAAACACTGCGTTAGCCTGTAGATTTGACCTAAAAGCTATAATAATAATAATTATTATTATTATTATTATTATAATAATAATAATAATAATAGTATTTTTATAATGTTGTTATTATTTTTGTTATTATTATTATTTTATTATTATTGTTTTTAGTAGTAGTAATAGTAGTAATAGTAGTAGTAGTTGTATTACTACTACTATTATTATTATTATTGTTATTATTATTATTATTATTGTTATTACTATTATTAGCATTATTATTATTATTATTTTTATTTTTTATTTTTTTTATGGTCAAACTGCCAATTTTCTGCTTATTAATAGTTCTTAAGGTAGTAGTTAGGTTTAGGTATTAGCGAAGATTGTATGTTGATAATATCATGCAAAATATGTACTTTATAAATATAAAGAGCCAATATCTTAATAATAGGCATGTAATAAGGTACTAATTAATAATGGGATTAAGAACAAAATGAGATTGGTACTAAAATTACCAAAATAAAAGTGTTACCATATTTTCCCGATCCTTATTATTTTTCAAATCCCTTACAAATAACAAAAAGTGTAACAAAAAGTTAAACTGTTAACATAATACAGTCTCATACAACAAATTATGACACCATGAAACTGCTTTACCTCACATTTCACTGATGTTAATATTCAGACAAATGTAGTAATCTGTAAGACTTAATATGTGACAAAATATAATATTATTCATTTTCTTTTAGGCTTAGTCCCTTTATTAATCTGGGGTCGCCACAGCGGAATGAACTGCTAACTTATGCAGCATATGTTTTACGCAGCGGATGCCCTTCCAGCTGCAATCCGTCACTGGGAAAACTCATTTTCACACATACACTACAGACAATTTAGCTTACCCAATTCACCTAGAGTGCATGTGTTTGGACTGTGGGGGAAATCGGAGCAATTTTTTTGATATCTAATACCATATTAGTTGGTTTTGGAAGAAATTAAGAGTCTTTTCTCAAAGCTGTATATGTGACCAACAATAAACTACTCTATTTCTCAGGTAGTGCTAATTTCTCTTGCTAATGACATCACCAGTTATAAGCAGGTGCTTATTTGTGCTTCAGCATGCTGTTATCTGCTTCTTAATTTGCTTAGCAAGCGTGGCAATCCAACACCATTACAAGTACTCTGAACCGGTCTTTACTGTCAGCAGGGGCTGAAGAGCAAAGCCATAGCAATGATGCTAATCACTGTTATGATGCTATTGTTATGTTGGAGGCCACAGGCCAAACACAAGCAGCCGGACTGGACACAAGTTTACATATCAAATAGTGACAAAGGCACAAGCTACTTCTGAAAACAACTGTGAATAAAGCAAGCGCACACTTTCTGTAATCCCTCATGTGCTACAGCACTTCTCCACAGTTCAGTCAGAAGTGTGACAGACCACAAGCCATAGCTGGAGTGTAAACACAGTGGAGGACCCCGGAGAAGAAACTAAACAAAGGTAATTATAGCTCTCACAGTCTGCAACCATAACAACATTGTGTCAGGTTTCAGGATGATGATGCGAAGCACCTTGTTTTTTACACCACCTGTCTTCTCACTTGTCTGTCGTCCATTAATAAGAGTAAAGACCCGCTGGTTAATATGCTGGCCAATATGCCAACAATCAGGTACACGGCGGTGAATACCTGTGCCCTGGAGGCTCGGACAGCTGCTAAGTGAGTGAAGCATTTTGAATGTTTTATGTATTGGTCACTGGATAAGAGGCTGGCTACTGTGAGATGGAAAATCTCTTTGTATACTGGACTTCATACAGTCTGGTTATGTTCACAGGATATCCGCCTCACAGAGATACGTAACACAGATCCATCATACTAGGGTTGCATGGTATACAGTACAAATGGCTTCCAAAAAGGGGGAGAGAGACTAATGTAGAAACATTTTGAACAGACTTCCAGCACAGTTTGACTGTCTGTGCAGTGTGATGTAAAATTATGATTTGGGGGTGTCAAAATGCATGATTTTTTCAAAATGAAATGTAGTGCACATACACTACCTGACAAAAGTCTTGTCACCTATCCAAGCTTTAGAAACAACAAATAATAACTTGATTTCTAGTTGATCATTTGGTATCAGAAGTGGCTTATATAAAGGCAAAGGCCTCTAGATTATGTTTATTTTACCAATATAAAATATGATCATGCCCTGATTTTTAATTATTTAATTAGGACAGTAAGGTCTGACTTTGCCTAGACACAAGTCTTGTCACTTAACAGAATTAATGTACAGTATAGAATATAAAGTCATGGTGCAGTGGAAAAAGATTTATTATTGTGTCTGACTCCCATGAGCTTGGAGAACTGCATCCATACATCTCTGCAATGACTCAAATCACTTATTAATAAAGTCATCCGGACTGCTAAAGAAAGCGTTCTTGCAGGACTCCCAGAGTTCATCAAGTTTCTTCAGATTCATCTTCAATGCCGCCTACATCTTACTGCAGACATACTCAATAATGTTCATGTCTGGTGACTGGGCTGGCCTATCCTGGAACATCTTGACCTTCTTTGCTTACAGGAACTTTCATGTGGAGGCTGAAGTATGGAAAAGGAGCGCTATTCTTCTGAAGATTTTGCCCTCTCCTGTGGTTCGTAATGTCATAGGCAGCACAAATGTCTTGATACCTCAGGCTGTCGATGTTGCCATCCACTCTGCAGATCTCTTGCATGCCCCCATACTAAATTTAACCCCAAACCATGATTTTTCCTTCACCGAACTTGACTGATTTCTGATTTCAGAATCTTGGGTCCATGCGGGTTCCAATAGGCCTTCTGCAGTATTTAAGATGTTTGGGGTGCAGTTCAACAGATGATTCATCTGAAAAATCTACCTTCTGCCACTTTTCCAAATGATCAACTAGAAGTCAAGTTATTATTTGTTACTCTTACAACTGGGATCAACAACAAGACTTTTGTCAGGCAGTGTATGGGTTGCATTTTCGCTGTCACACATGACAAAAACGAATATAATCAGTAGTGTGATCATTTAAAATGCAGTAAATGGTTAAACGTTCTTTCCTCTGCTTTGTTGTATTGTTTTATACATTTGAGCCAAATCACAAAATGATGTATAGTGTGACCATCACAAGCATAGTGCAATAAAAAAAACAACTGTGATAAATGATAAAAAAAAAAAATCCTTAAAAGATCAATAAATGCCTCAAGCCAAATTTTACAAATTTTCAAGTGGCTATTTTAGTAAATATCAATCCTTTTTTAATCTATATACTTCTAAAAACATAGGAACTTGATACATTGTGTCACTAAAAACCATGTCCTCTGGTGTGACACTATTGACCTTATTTAGCAATGTAGAAGTGTGCTCGGTTTTTGCGATTGTTTTAGAACTTCAGATTCAGTTGCCTATGGGAGAAATGGCTAGAAATAATAAATGGCAGAAAACTGTCAAACTACTTGCTCTACAAACAAATGTGTTCATGATTATACATAAAAAGTAGAATAATGTAATAAGAAAATATCAAGCAGCATAACAAGCTGTTTTTAGCCTCTAAATATTAATGCAAGCGAATGAGACCAGATGTCTCGGGCCAAAAAGATTTCAATTGCTGTAATGTTGCTTAATATTTAAAATAGGTAATTCCATGGAAAACTTTAATTAGTTGAAGGACTCCATCCATAATCATGTGACTTAAGCCTCCAGTTAAGTCCATGACTTGCATCTGTTAAGTTGTCTTAGAATTTTTTGAAATTCCTATAAAACTGTTTTTTTGTGCTTTGGCATGACAACTCTATTTATTGAAAGTGTTCAACAACTATGGCCAAGTCATGGAGGAAAAAACATATATTATTATGAAGAAGAATTACCACAAACAAGATATTTTGCAACACTATGAAATAAACTATAGATCATAACTGAAACAACAACCTTGTTTCATATTGCACAGGCCTACTATTCACTCATTTAAAAAAACTGGCAAAATAAAACAAGCATTGTAACTGGCAGATTATATGCAATTAAATGTAGGAAAGTGTGGGTTACTCACGGTCACATCTCATGCCCTGGTGGATGAGTCCATACAGCAGAGAGCCGCAGTGGTCACAGAAGGTCGGACTGGAGTATGTGTGGACCTTGAACTTGTGCTTACTGCGCGGGTCCTTCAGAGAGACACACACAAAGAAAGACAAGAGTCAGCCACATTAGCTAAAAATAAGCATTATTCAACAAACCAGAAATTAATGTTTATTGCAATCATACAAATATAGATGCAAAAAAACGTCTTAAAGGGGAAGTAAATTTAAAACAAGCAAAAGGGAAATTGGTGAGGTGTATTGAAGTTCGCAGAGGAATTCAAACAGGTATCTGTATTATAATCTACAAAAGCACAGTTGAGGCAAGGAGAAGTGGACAAGAAAAGCTAGCATAAAGATTTACAGTATTTACATTTGGACCATTTTTGCTACAAAGAAATATAAGAAATTAATGTGAAATAAAAAAAAAATACTAGGTCTCCATGAATTTTACTGTCATATGTAAGATTGTTCTGTGATTATATTTACTGCGATATAATATTTTCCCTAGAGAAATGCTTTTTATTAGCAAGTTTTTATTAAATCAATTATTAATGTATTTATTATACTAAAGTAAATGTCCAAGGAACAGATTTCAAGGTGCAAATACTTTGAAATTAAAACACTATGAAGATATTCAGGTTCTCATTAATGGTTTTCATTTTCATCTCAACTCCAGCCAGCACAGTATTTAATATTTTGATTGACTATTTAACTATTTTTAATAGATTTTATTGTAAACTCTGCTGTGGCGACACGGTGGCACAGTGGGTAGCATGCTCGCATCACAGCAAGAAGGTCACTGGTTCGTCACTGTGTGTCTGTGAATGAGTGTGGATGTTTCCCAGTGATGGGTTGCGGCTGGAAGGGCATCCGATGCGTAAAAAACATATGCTGGATAAGCTGGCGGTTCATTCTGCTGTGGCGACCCCAGATTAATAAAGGGACTAAGCCGAAAATAAAATAAATGAATGACTCTCTACTGTGTATAAGCTAAGTTACTTCAAAAAAAGCTAGTCATTATTAATTACACCATTAAAGTAGTATTTAAATCACTTTGTCTTAACTTAGTGACTAAAATAATTGAATTGCCTGAATCAATGCTAAAAAAAATTCACATAAATAACAAAGCATAGACAATAGAAATTATAGGTAATCCTTTATATCAACACTATGAATCATTTATTAAGCATTAGCAAATAGTGAGTTAAGCATCTGTTAAGCATCAACTCTACATTAACAGATGTTAGTTAGCAGTTTATAACTGCAGATACAAATGCTTTATTCTTGACTCAAAAGGACATGTATAATGTGCTTAATGATTGTGTTTCAAACCAGATTTGAGAGAATTTGAGAGAAGTTGCTGGTTTTTAAAGATTATTCAGATTAAGTAAATGATTAATAAACTATTCGAATGAACATTTAGAATTCTCATTATTCAGGCATATATTAATGGTTAATTTCAATGTTAATAAATGCTCCATTAACTCAACTTCAGTTTTGTGACCTAATCTGTTGAGGACTATTTATGCTTTATAAATCCCTTATAAATTACCATTAAAGGTTCAGTTAAATTATAAACAGGAAAAAAATTAACGACTTTAATCATTTCTATTCATTTAAAGATACAAAAATGAAACTGTATCAAATGAAAAATAAATCTTTGCAACCTTAACTAAAATCAAATTACTGCACAGTTTAAACATCGCTAATTAACATTGAAAGGTTGTATCATATTATATTGTTAAATTATTATATTGTTTTTTCTCAATTTTATGTTTTATTTTGACACTCCTGTTATTCAGCAATGTTTAAACTACAGAAATTTTACTTTTTAGATAAGATTGCAAAGATGTATTGTTCATTTGATACTGAGCCTTTAATTGTCATTTGTAAGGGATTTATAAAGCATAACAAGTCCTCACTGTAGAGTAGGTCACAAAACTGGATGAATTTGAGTTAATAAAGCATTTATTAACATTCAAATTAACTATTAGTAAATGCCTGAATAGTGATATATACATGTTGATTTGAATAGTTTATTAATCATTTACTAACTCATTCTGAATGATCTAAAACCCTAAATTACTCTGTAAATAATTTAGTCATGAAAAATTATTCAGTAGCAAAGTATGAAAGAACAATTATTAAGCACATTTTAAATGTGCTTATGTCAAGAATACAGCATTTGTATCTGCAGTTATAAATGACTTACTAATGTCTATTAATGTAGAATTAATGCTTAACAAATTAAAAATTAACTATTTGCTAATGCTTAATAGATTATTATTATTATTATTATTATACTTCTAATTATACTCTTCTTTAAATTTGAGTCAAATGGGACAATTTAGTTGTGTTTAAATAAAAGCACTTTATTTTTTCAGCAGTATATATAAAATTACTGGCACGACATTTTCATATATTGACATGCACTTCTACATCACATTTTTAAGCTTGTGCAATTGTTAGACAAATAACACCTTCTTTAAGAAATTAAGTCATTGTGCAACAAATAATCAGTTATTTTGCTTCTCTAAAAAAACAAGGTTGTCATGAACTAATTTCTTAATTTCTCATGTGCAATTGTCTTGATAAATGGCCAAATTTGGATAAACAACCTATGCATGCAGCAAACAAATGTTTGGCACATAAAAAAAAAAAAAAAAAAGGAATAAAAAAACTGCAATATGGCTATTGAACACAGTTATCATGATAATGACAACTTTTCAAAATAAAAGTCTTATTTGTTTTAGTTTGCCCAGAATTTGAATTTGTTTAAAAACAATTTTTAACCATTTAAAGGTCAGTATTATTAGGTCAATACTATTATCAATTGTCTACAAAACAAACCATCGTTATACACTGATTTCCCCAATTAACCTAACTTTAAAAGTAACTTTAAGCTAAATACTAGGATCATGAAAATTATCTAGTAAATTATGATCTAATGTCATTATGGCGAAGATAAAAGAAATCAGTTATTCGAAATTAGTTATTAAAACTATTATGTTTAGAAATGTGATCTTTCCGTTAAACAAAACTTTGGGAAAAGATATAAAAGATTATACTGATAGTGACTGATAGTGCAGCCCAAATTAATACTCTCATTTAATATTTTACAACCACAATTCTTCTGGTGAGTAATTGGAGTTGCACAGAAGTGTCATATAGTCAGGATATGAGCAGCAGCGGGTCAGCAGGGCACTGGCAGTCAGCTGGAACACTGGCACAAAAAACTACCCTTCCTGATCGCCTCCCACCCCAACTGCCGCATCCATTATTAATCAAGCAGGGGCCCTTTTATGACTTCCTATTCATAAGAAGCTGTTTTAATATTCTCCCTCTGAATACAGCTCATGGCAGCGATGACA
Source organism: Danio tinwini (assembly GCA_903798205.1). NCBI lineage: Eukaryota > Metazoa > Chordata > Actinopteri > Cypriniformes > Danionidae > Danio > Danio tinwini. Next base: position 1,042,911 of record CAIGQZ010032903.1, on the reverse strand, counting down.
CTCTCAAACACACAAAAGAGAGCAGTTTCAATATGGTCTGGGCACACGGAGAGGCTCCGGTGAGCATATATGAGCCACACAAAACCCACACGACTCTGTTACATACTCTTACAGTACAGGAATATGCAATGAGAAGAAGAGGTCAGAGTGAATGCTGTGTAGATAAGCAGAGGTGAGGATGAGAGATGGAGTAGGTGGATGAGGCCAAAGACCAAAGGAGAGGAAGACTTCATGATTGGATGGTTTGAAATGTATAAATCGCAGTAAAAACTTACAGTACACAGGGGTAAGACTTGTAGCTCCTGTAACTATACACTCTGCAGGCGAAAGCTTTTGTTCTAGTGATGTCCATACATTACCATTCAAAATATTTTTAGAGAATTAATTTTTTGTTTGTTTGGGGTTTTTATTTTTCAAGTTTTGCTCACCAATGCTGAAATAGTAATAAAACATTATAATACTGCAAAATATGACTACTATATTAACAGTTATATTATTAATACTTCAATATTAACTTGCTTCTATTTGGCACAAAAAATGTATTCAAGAGTCCACACTCAGCTGTTGATTGATTATAAAGCTTGTTTGGTATGCTGTCCCGGGAGAGAGCCCTGAGCTCAGAAGATCCTTGAGCCTGGGGCTCTCTCCTGTTTCATCGGGGGAGAGGGGAGTCTGAGCTCAGGTAAGTCTCGATAGCTCTCCCAAATTCATTCGCTTGGCCTATTCCTTGATTATTAGGGGCAAAAATAGACCCCCAACTATACCAGCATATGGCTTTGCGGTGAACACCCAGTAATAAAACAGTTACATACTGTGACAATTTGCTTTATTCAATTCACTTACATTGTCTTTGGACTGTGGGAGAAAATGGGAGAACCCAGGGGGAAAACCACGTGACCACAGGGAGAACATGTAAACTCCACACAGACATGCCAACTGGCCCAGCCAGGACTCGAATCAGTGACCTTTTTGCTGTGAGGCGACAGTGCTACTCACTGAGCCACCATGCCACCCAGATTAATCTAGGAAAAACGGGGAGGAGTAGGGGTGGATGGGGGGATACTTCAAGGTGAAGATGACTATGGTAAGAAAGTCTGGTTATTTATGTGCGTTTGGATTCGTTTGATTAGTAAATCATATAATAGTTAATGTGGGACCAGCCGTGGTCAATCATAAGCAAGTGATCCTCTCGAAATTAGTTGATAAATAAACTTCACTTCATGTTAAATATAGATTTTCAGCATCAGTATGCCAGTCTTTCAAAATGATGCTAATTTTTAATGCCTAAGAAACATTTTTATTTTTAATAATGCTGAAAACAGATGTGCTACAAGTTTTTTTTTTCTGGAATATTTTGTGTGTTTCATGGAAAAACATATTATACACAGAGCTATGGAATATAATCATTTTCTCATGCTTCTTATCTCATTGAATTTCTGCCTCAAGCATGTAGAATAATAGATTTTTTTTAAATATATATGTGAACGTGTACTTGTGCCTGAGTATAATTATACATTGTATTGTTTTATTGTACACAAGATATATTAAAAATATTAGTTTAGATCAGTGTTTCTCAACCACGTTCCTGGAGTACCACCAACACTGCATTGTTTTGGATGTCTTCTTTGTTATATCTATTAGATGTCTTTCAGTCTCTGCTAATGAGCTGATGATCTAAATTAAGTGTGTTTGGTTAAGAAGACATGGAAAATGTGCAGAGCTTGTGGTCCTCCAGGAACGTGATTTAGATAGAATTGCACAAACAAGCAAACATTGGGCACTGGGCAATTTTGACAGCAATATTCAAACCACTAGACCTTCACATCCCAATTAAATTCTATACACTGTATTTCCAAAGTTCAATTGAAAGCAGTGTTTATTTAAAACATTTTAAACATCCCTGACATATTAACAGCATAAATGCACAGAAGTTGTTCTTGGAAAGATGAAAGGCATTTGTATATATCTATTAAGCATCAAAGCACAATCAAGCTAATCAGAGTTCTTGATCAAGTTGTTTTGCTCTTTTGATTGGGCTTCATTTGTTGTGGTAAAAAACATAAATAAAGCCACTAAAGAAGCACAGTCATGAGCATAAACAATATCCAAGTTTTTTTATATTATTATTTACTTCCAAAACTTTCATTGCATTCCTCTGAAAAACTTTGTTTGCCTCCAAAACTATTGCAATGGAAATAAAATGAGGCGAGAAGAAAAACTATACTTAAGGGTTTTGCAAGTGAAAACAACATACAAAACATACAAAAAATAAATAAAGAATTCCTAATAGAATCCAATACTTTGTAAGGGGAAGTGTAAAAACACTTAAGTACACAAGTGCACAAGTGAAACCACATATTATACAAAACCATATTGAATAAAATTAACTGTCACATTTTGATGAATGTCAGACTTTTCTTATCAATGAAAGTCACTGTAGCCCAAAACAACATTAATTAAATTATAGTTTTTCAGTTTTTAACTGGACAGACTTATTTTGTTTGCAAGATTGCCTCCACTGTATCCGTGAAGAAACAACAAAATTATTTTCACAGGTAAAGTGCTTTTTCTCTTCTACAATGAATAAACACTTTTTTTAGTGTGCAAATGAGAGACGTTACACAAATGTTAAATATGTATTACGGTTGGTGTTTAGACACAAAGAGAATCTCACAGTCATGTCTTTCAAGTCATGCCCCAAAAACACAATTTCATATGAATTATATCTTGAGTATATTTTGGTAATAAAACAGCTTCATTAAACTGTCTGCCTTTGGGGCGACATTAGTCTGGTAAAGGCCCATCTGCGGTAACAACTCAAAATTGATTCAAGAGACAATAGCGATGCATTTTGAAAATCTCAGAAACTCATTTATCAAATTGAGATTGAAAATCTCAGAAATTCATTTATCAAACAAATTATTGCCACCGCTCTAATGACTCCGGTTGTACTACTAAGCAAAGTAAAATATCATTTTATGGGCTCTGTTGTTGATTAAAATGTATATTTGATTAACATCCCAGCAGGCACCTTGATGTCAAAATGACATTAAAAAAAATGTCAAAAATGCTAATCACTTTGATGTCAATACCTTGATGCCAAAACGACATCCAACACTGGTGTCAAACAACACATTTTGATGCATTTTTTGACACCAATGTTAGATGTCAATTTGATGTCAAATTGAGGGATACAAAATCCAGTGTACATTTGTAATTGAAGCTTTAAGATGAATAAAACTTGTCTTACATTATAATACTTTGTGTCATTTTGGCCATCAAAAGGGAATGAATGTGTGAATGTCAAACTGACGTCAAGGTTTTGAGATCAAATCGATTTGCATTTATGACATGTTTTTGATGTAGTTTTAACATCAGTGTTTCTGCTAAAATCTAGCTGTGTAAGAGGGTTTCATTTAACATCAGTTCATTTTGAATAAAGATTTCAGGTAATCAAAACTAAGATTTGAAGTAAAATATTGATGGCTAATTCCTGATGTATCTAAAAGAAATATGACTGAAACCATCATCTAAATATTAGTTCTGCATATCAGTTATCAGAAACATAATAATAATAATAATAATAATAATATTAATAATAATTCCTTACATTTATATAGCACTATTCTGGACACTAAAAATTCTAAATCTGGACACATTTTTTTGGGGAAAAATCACCTCATCCACCATCAGTTTGCATCATCCACGATGGCAGCCATATTGCACCAGACCACACACCAGCTGATTGGTAGAGAAGAGACAGAGTTATGATGGACAAACTTGGATGGTGGCAAATTTGGTGATGATGAGGTTACACCCCTACTCTACCCCTACACAAAGTGCCATGGGATTTTTGATGACCACTGAGAGTCAGGAAAGACAGCACTCACTGAGTCCCCATCAATACAGTGAGGCGTTAGGACCAACACAGACTGCAGGTTGAGTGCTCCCTGCTGGCCTCACTAACACCACTTCTGGCAGCAACCTATCTTTCCCATGTGTTCTCCCATGCAGGTACTGACCGGGTGCAGCTCTGCTTAGCTTCAGTGGGCAACCACGTGAGAGATGCAGAGAGCTAGCTGCCGGCTGTAGGTACATACATAGGTATGTTTTGGCTTTTTAAAAGAAAATATATTAATTGAAGAAACAAAAAAAAAAACAGAATCATCTCCTTTTGTGTTCCTCTTACTGTAAATAATACAGGTTTGGGAAAAAGGGATGAATGAATAACAAATTATCTCGCTAAGAAAGGCCTATTTCATGTTCAGTGCATGTTTCCTACAGAATACTCGTTCTTGCATTCAGAAACCGTGTGATAAGACATACTGGTATGACATGCAGGCCGCAAACAGCAGCAGCATCTAAAGCAGCTCAGCAAACAATATAATGCGCTTGTGGCTGTGAAGGTCCATTCACACAAATGAAAGCTCAACAGAAGAAGGCTGTGAAATGCAGAGTAGGTGCAGGTGTGAAGGGGCCTTTGTAGACTCATCTGAATAGTCCGATGACAATGTCACCCCTGTAGCGTGGGCCCTTGCAACAAAACACAGATTCACTCCTAATAAAGAGAACAGACACACTATAATTCATTTGTATTATAATTCCCTGTCATCTTATACAGATGGGACACAGGGAACAGAATACAAACAATAGCAGACAATGAAAGCCTGTAGATGAAATTAAGCCCAGCATATGGGTGCCTGTCCAAACAGGATCTGCAGACAGGAAAAACAACAGGCGACAGACGCAAATAAAACCATAGCACCATCTTTGTGCTATACTGATCTAATTAGTCCCTCTTCACAATAAAAGCTCAATTCTTCAGTCGCTGTTTGAAAACGGAAATACTTCATAAAACATTTTGCTCCATTTCTATTATACAAGTTCAACTAGGCCTGTCATAAGCATTAGCGACATTATTATCATTTTGAGATCATTTTATGACACTGATTGTATAATGATTATATAACAACATAATAATAAAGCCACTTTAAAATGCTTATCATTCTTAAGGGTATTTAGATATTATAATTTTGTTAAAAAGGTTATAAACATGCAACGCCAAAAAATATTGAGGTCATCTTCAATTATTGCACAATATATTAATATAAGTAAGGTAATTATTAGTGGGTAATTTATTAGTAATATTATTAGTAAGTAATATATTATAAGTTGATATATATTGATTATTATGACAGACCTAAGTTCAGTAAAACAAAACTTTCTGAGAAACTGATCCAATTATCAATGCTACCAATACAGGCTGTTGCCGTATATAAGTAATTTATTATCACTTCAGACACACTCCCATGTTGATGCATCTGCTTTCTTGTAATGTTTAGCATGTAATCAGTGTTGGGAAAACTCTGAAACTGAAACTTGATAAGCTACATGATAAAATATCTAATCTACTGTCAAACTATCTAAAAAAGTAGCTAGCACTACAAGTTACTTCCTAAAAGTAGCTAGTTTCACTGAATCTACTAATTTCCCATTGCCATATATTGCAAAAATGTGAATTAATGTTAATGAGGAGAATGTTTTTAAGTGAAAGTTTGGTATTTAAAACAGTGCAATACAATGGTGATGTCAATCCTTAATGTTTTATTACAGTTTTCTCATTTGTGTGTAAAACTGCAAAAAATAAACTTAATTAAATGAATTAACTTCAATTAAATATGTTTTCTCATTAATTTAATCATTTTCCTTTGGCTTAGTCTCTGATTTATCAGGGGTTGCCACAGCGGAATGAGCCGCCACAACCTAGTACTAGGAAACACCTATACACTCTTGCATTC
>CAIGQZ010032903.1:973701-1032113 GCA_903798205.1 Danio tinwini | reverse complement strand
TTGTACTTGTACATGTGTGATGACAATAAAGTTGAATCTAATCTAATTATACTGTGCTGCTTCAGATCCTTGCAGGTTCACTAAATGAAATGTAGCTGTTGTCAGACTGTACAAACTACTGCTACTGTACAAGGCAAGCTACTGTGCAAACCTGCTGAAGAAATTGGCTACTGGAAAAGCAGACATTGTTTTATATTTAGCTGAGCTTCTGTCAAGCTGCTGAAAATGTAGCTATGCTAGAATGTGAGCTAGATACTCCAAAACACTGCATGTCATCAATCAATACATTTCCTCTGGCTGTAAAATATTTTTTCAGATGAATCATCTGTTGAACTGCATCCGAATCAACATGAATACTGCAGAAGACCTGGAACCCGCATGGACCCAAGATTGTCACAGAAATCAGTTAAGTTTGGTGAAGGAAAAATCATGGTTTGGGGTTACATTCAGTATGGGGGCGTGCGAGTGATCTGCAGAGTAAATGGCAACACCAACAGCCTGAGGTATCAAGACATTTGTGCTGCCTATGACATTACGAACCACAGGAGAGGGCAAAATCTTCAGAAGAATAGCGCTCCTTTTCCATACTTCAGCCTCCACATCAAAGTTCCTGTAAGCAAAGAAGGTCAAGATGTTCCAGGATAGGCCAGCCCGGGCACCAGACATGAATATAATTGAGCATGTCTGGGGAAAGATGAAGGAGAAGGCATTGAAGATGAATCCAAAGAATCTTGATGAACTCTGGGAGTCCTGCAAAAACGCTTTCTTTGCCATTCCAGATGACTATTAGTAAGTGATTTGAGTCATTGCAGAGATGTATGGATACAGTCCTCCAAGCTCATGGGAGTCTTACACAATATAATTTTTTTTCCACTGCACCATGACTTTATATCTTATACTGTGCATTATTTCTGTTAAGTGACAAGACTTTAGTCTAAGCAAAGTGAGACCTTACTGTCCTAATTAAATAATTAAAAATCAAGGCATGATCATATTTTATTTTGGTAAAATAAGCGTAAATTAGAGGTCTTTGCCTTTCATATAAGCCATTTCTGAATTTTTGTCAGGTAGTGTACAGTAGTCAACAATTGAGCTGGATCAAAAACTTGTCAAAGTTGCCCTGCATTTTTGTTCCACTTCAAACAACAACTGTATTTACCAATTAATATTAAATTATATTTTTCAATTAAAATGTTCAGAAAATGTTTTTTATCTTCTGTTTGTGGTCAATCAGAAAACATGTTGAGGAGCTAATCAGCAATGAACAAACGGTCCAAAATTTGTGGCTGATCAGAGTACGGTGCAACCCTTACAGAACCCCAAAGTGGTTTACCCCAAAGTGTTTACTCCAAAGTGTAAGTTGCCTAGTGTAGGTGTGTACTGTGACATTGGATCCAATAATGTAGTCAAAATCTTACCCACACATGCGCTCACACACGCACACACTGTGCAGGTGTGGGGTTCTATGATCACATCTCGCCCTCTTCAAAAGCAGATGCACTCATTTTAGATGCTTTGTTCATCAGTGAACCCTTATTACAATTAAAAGCGAGAGCACAGAAACTCCAGTCTATTCATAGACGTCAAAGGCAGAGCAGCAAAGCCAACCGTCTGAATCTGATCAAAACCTACTAAATCACAATAGCAATGTTCCTTTGTGGACATCACAGAAGATCAACCTGACCACACTGACCTTCCTATTTATAAAGAAGGCTTCATGAGCAGCAAATCAGCATATTAGACTGTCTTCTGAGGTATCATGAGCTCTAGAATAAAGATGCTTAAAATTCTAAATGAATAAATTATATTATAAAATACATCAAAGTGAAATATTTTGGCTCAACAATGTTTGTAGATCAGATTCAATATTCAGGACATATTTATACAGTAATTAATTGTACTGTTCTACTACCACGTCTTACAAAATATGTAAAAGGAGTGAAAACCATAACCCAATGGGCCAATCCCCCAACATATTCAGATTAGTTCTCAACAAATAATGATTTAAGTTTATTTTTAAAGTGCACTACAACATCCGGAATATAAAGAGAAGCTTCTTTAGAGAGGGAGTGGTGTAAGAAGAGGGAGTGGTGTGTTTGGATTGGCTGAACTTGTCATGCAAAAAGCTCACAGTTCCGTCTGACAGATGCAGCAGTTTGGGGAAACATACAAATAAACCACAAAGCACTTACAGGAAACAACATGTGCTGCACAGGAAAGCTGCAGTTTCAGCTCTTATATTAAAATTATATTTGACAGCTTAGTCCTCTCGCTTAAAATCTGATCTTCTGCAAACGCCTCTCTATAAACTCCTTCACTAAAAGGCCTTACATTCAGCCATACTTTAACACTCTGTTAACTTCTGTCACTTTTTCTATGCAGCACAAATGCTCATGAAGGTCTCCAACCTGGTCAAATTCATTGGCTACTGTAAGTATGCTATTATTGGCCACAAAAGTGTCAAAAGTAAACCTTCCGGATACCAAAGTACCTTGATAAAATCTGTCTTCTGATAAAATCACTTTCCAGTTCAACCAATAGCGAGAGTGTACTAGTGCAGCAAGCAGGCTGAGCCAGAGAGTGTTTAGCCAATGCTACAGTATATGTTAAAAGAAATTCAAGCACTTGCTAAAATGAGCAGACAACTACAGACAATAGTGTAAAACAATGATATGTTAAGGTTTTAGCTGAGTTTCTGAACTTTGTTAGCTCTTAATGTCAAGCCACATGTAAACATGGTACATACAGTGTATAACATAGTAAAAGTGCAAGAATATAAATAATTGTAAAGCATACATACATACATACATACATAAAATTAATGTACATTGAAAGAGGTGTTAGTGAGGCCAGCAGGGGGTGCTCACCCTGTGGTTTGTGTGAGTTCAAATGCCCCAGTATTGGAGAGAGGTCTGGATGCAGACTTGGTACAGTTGCAAGGTGAGCTGCATGCAATGCTTTTTAATGTGCATATCTAACCCCACCCCTTACCCTCACAGTGATGTCAGTAGCAACAGTGAGTGCATTGTGTCTGACATTGCATGTCTGAGATATGCAGTCTCAGCTTGCAAATCCAAATCTGCATACAGATACTATTGGAGAATTGTGATGGGGAGTCTATACTGTTAATTAGAATTGTCTTTTGAATAAGGCGTTATACCAAGGTCCAAACTTTCTGTGGTCAAGTGGGGTGTAACTGGTCAAATTCCCTCCCTCTGTGCTTACCAATAATGGCCTCCCAATCATCCCCATCTCCTGAATTGGCTGTATCACAGCCTCTCCTCTCCACCTGCATCGGGTGTGGGGTGAGCAGACTGGCACCGTTATCCTGTGGCTGCCGTTACATCATCCAGGTGAATGGACTGTAGCAAAATAGTGGTGGTGAGGAGAGACCTCTTTCACACGATTGTAAAGCAATTTGGGTGTATGGCCATATACTATAAATGTGCTGTATAAATGCACATTACATTACATTAAATATACTAGTCTTAGAACAGTAAGATTTTTAATGTTTTGATTTCCTTAAAGAAGTCTCTTCTGCTCACTGAGCCTGCATTTATTTGATGAGATTTGTGAGTACTGTTTGCTTTGTTTTTTTCTTCCAGTTTATTTGACACTGATTCTTGAAATGTCCCTTAAACATGGTAGCTTGTCTTTGTAAATAGTTTGTAAACATTGTAAAAACTATGTTGGGATAATAAGGAGTCTGGAGGCAGTTTATTTGATCTGTTTGATCGGTGTTTTGTGTTAGGTAGTTAGGGTATTTAACTGTGTTTTTCTTTCCTTTCTTTTAAATAGGTAGGTGAAAGGTTTAAAGTCCTGTCCACATGAACATGGGTATTTTTAAAACCACAGTTTTTTCTATATGGTTTGGCAATTTGTCCACACAGTACCAGATGACTCAAACCAAAACTTTCTGGAAACACAAAGGTGAAGATTTTCAGAAACACTGGGTACAGTGTGGTCATGTGACCACTACAACTTAAGTTTTTTCTTAAGGTAGTTCCATTTCTGTGAGGGTGGCGGCAGAACGACAGCTTATACTACTATGACACAGATCACCTCTGGTAGCGATTATGTGCTTTATCCAGTGTTAAATGCTACCAATCTAAGTCTGAACACCATTTTATGCTGTATTTATTGCTATACTACTGAAAGCAGCAGAAGATAGTTCACCGGTTCGAAAATGAAAGTCAGAACTGTGACTAAGTGCAAACCAACAACATCAGAAATAGCCTATTAATAATGTTAAAGAGGCTTAATATGTATTGACTAGATTAAAGTCCTTTACCATTTCTTTAGAAGTACAGTGGATGGTATTTAAAATAAAAAAAACTCCCAAATTCAAACCCCAATAAATGTGTTATTTCATTTTTTTTATTTGTCTTGGCTTATACTTCTATGTTGTACACTTTCCCTAAACGGTGCATAACAAAATGAATACTTTTAAGGATGCCAAATTGACAAAAAAGTGATTATAAAGACAATTATAATGTCTGCCACAGCCATATCACCCTGCAGCCCAAGACCAGTTACTTACTGAAGCTAAGCAGGGCTGAGCCTGGTTAGTACCTGAATGGACGACCACATGGAAAAACTAGGTTGCTGTTGGAAGTGGTGTTAGTGAGGCCAGCAGGGGGCACTCAACCTGTGATCTGTGAGTCCTAATGCCCCAGTATAGTGAAGCGGACACTATACTGTCATTTTAAGACATTAAACTGAGGTCCTGACTCTCTGTGGTCATTAAAAATCCTATTACACTTCTCGTAGAGTAGGGGTGTAGCCCCGGTGTCCTGGCAAAATTCCCTCCATTGGCCTTTACAATCATTGCCTCCCAATCATCCCCTTCCACTACTCCTGTGGCTGCCGTTGCATCATCCAAGTGGATGCTGCACACTGGTGGTGGTGTGGAGAGACAAACCCCCCTCATGATTGTGAAACACTTTAGGTGTATATCCATACACTATAAATGCGCTATATAAATACACATTACTTACTAATGTCACAAAATATTTCTATTTCAGATCAATCCTGTTCTTCTGAACTTCCTTTTTATCAAAGAAACCTGAAAAAAATTATACTCTGTTTTTATTAGCATAATAATAATAATAATAATAATAATAATAATAATAATAATAATAATAATATTAATAATAATAATGCAGGCCTAGTGAGCAAAGGCAACAAAGTGCGTTTTTTCCCCTACAGTGGTTTTATAAAATATGCTTTATTACTGTAATACCACTAAGTGATGGCAGTAGCACTATTACATAATTCCCCTTTAATATTCATAATTGTTGAAAAACTTGAGCTGCAGCAGTTGATGCTTCTCTCCTCAGAGTCTATTGCGCTAAACAATGCTGATGCGAGTCATGCGAAAGGACCTCAATACTTCATAATTATCTCACCTAAGCTAGCACACACTGCGTACAAATGCCATTATGTCTGCCATAAAGGAAAAGGCTGCTGTTTTTTTTTTTTTTTTGCTATGACATAGCAACAAAGATTCTTTATAGATATAGCGCATGCAAAATCCTCCCACTTCCATGCTTCTATCACACAGCACGCAGCGCACTGAGTCATCCAACAATCAGCACTGAATAAGAAGGTGCAGGCAGCTTCATACAAAAGAGTTGAAATGGAGCGACAGGAAGAGAGAGCAGACGCAGTAGACCCTCCCCACCCAGTGGCCTTCACAGGGTTCCCATGGTGATGACCAAAGCCCATCGCCCAGCAACAGGCTGGTACCTGCCACAGCAAGAGTTCACCATGACTGTCGCGTCTGACTGGAGGGGAAAAAAAAATCTACTTGAGAAAGAGCGATGATTCTCTGTAAAGACACACAGATGCATACTATCACACTTCCATTTCCTCTTTTCTCCAATGATGCACTATTTATGAGATATGTTTTAGCAGCAGCTGCGGATCATTTCAGACAGGAGTTTGTGGGTAGTCTTTATTACAGTGCTGTTTTTGACCTAAGAATGTGCTAGTGGGTTTAATATATGCTACCATATGCTCAATGCATACTTGTATTGCATATATTCCAACCTTAAAGAATGGGAGAGGAGGGTAAATAAATGACAAAACATGTATATAAGTATATAAAAAATTTATTAGGAGGGGCGGCGGTTATGTAAAGTATTACCTCAAAGGGCACCTACACTCTCAGAAATAAAGGTACACAAGCTGTCACTGGGGTGGTACCTTTTTAAAAGGTACACATTTGTACTTAAAGGGCCCATATTGGTACCTCAAAAGTATATATTAGTACCTAAAAATTAAGAGGAACATTTTTGTACTTTTTAGGTACTAATATGTACCCTTGAGGTATTAAAAATGACCTTGTAGGTACAAAATTTTACCTTTTGAAATGGTACCACCCTAGTGACAGCTTGTGTACCTTTATTTCTGAGAGTGTATGATGTGTAGGTATAGTAGTGTGTCAACAGTCATATTGGAGTGATATAAAGACAATAAGTCTTTTTTTTTTCAATTTCCTGAAGTTAAATAAGGATCCAAATCCCTCTCATTTTGAGGCCCACCGCAACGTGATGTATGAGTGCGGTTTCCCCGCACACCAATTTGATTGACTGCTATGTATAAACATATCTCCCTAGTAACGCATATAATCATATCAATAAGACAGGACATGTGCAAAGCAACTGCGATTTAAAGATCTGTTCAGCTCTCTGTGACCATCAATCATCATTAAATGTGATCAAGAATGAGTTTTACAAGTTTAAAACGTTTTTAAAACAGTGCATGTGTGTAATGAATTACAGCAATTTTACCATCATCTCACATGTCAGTACAATTATAAGATAATGCTTCAATCTCGGTTTGTAGATGTTAAATCAGGTTTATTATGTACATTAACATAACGGACATCCATACAGCAGTTTTCTAAGACCCTCCTCCACCCCAGCTCCACCTGTGTTAGATCTGCTACTTGGGATACATATATTATGTTTGCAGCAGCGGCGTGTTATATTCTCAGACGGCATGTCTGTGTATATACTGGCAGTAGCAGGTCTCGGTACTTGCTCTGCCATAACAATCAAAGCAGCAGCAGCAGTGTAGCAGATCTATACAGCCAAGACCAAATACATCAACATTGCCATATAAATATTCATTACCATACTAAATCCAGAGAATGTTTATGACAGAAAAACATTAAGTAATCATTGGTAAAGTTCTTATTGTAGTATTTCTCACAAACGTTACTTGAGATCTGCTTCCTTCGTGTCTGTCATTGTGATGTTTATCTGATGCAGCCGAGGTGGAGATTAAGGCACACTCTGGCATGTAGGAACGGTGGGCGGGGAGAACTAGCATTAAAGGCACAGGCAACAAAAACAGCTACAATGTGTTCAGAGAAGGAAATTCCAATATTCTGAAAGCTATAATAAATAATTTGATGGGTGTTTTGAGCTGAAACTTTACAGACACATTCTGGAGACAGAAAAGACTTATCTTAAATGTTGAAAAAGGGGTAAAATAGGTGCCCTTTAAAGCAAGTATTATATACAAAATAAAAAATAAAAATTTAACAGAATTCCTACACAGCTGATAATAATAAATAATCTTTGCATTGATGTCAGATTTGTTAGATATTAGGGCTGTGCAATATTATTGATACATCTAACTATCACGATAATTTCTTTTACAATAGTGTATCGATAGTCCAACCTCAAGTATCGATTCAAGTTGTGCCAAACAACCTCCTCCTCCGCTCCTGTAAATGTTGCTAACTCGCGATCAACAAAACGCCAAGTAGTACAGTATCAGAAGTAAGCAAGAGTGAGCATGGCATAAAATATAAAGGTGCCTCCAGCTTTTAGAGCTGACGTGTGGCTGCACTTTGGTTTTAACGCTATTAGTGTTGGGTCGATAGACGATGCCATCGCCGATGGCCTATAGACATCATGATGCTGAGGCGGCATCACCAATCCTCCGCACCACCCCATTGCAAACCCGCTCGTGAAAAACACACACTTAGGCCCTGTTTACACTGATACAGCTTAGTTTTAAAATGGCATTTTAGAATGAAAATGATCCACGTCCACACTGACGTTTCACCAAGCATTTCTGAACAGCCCTCCGTCTGCTGAAAACGCACATCACAGCCCCACCCCCCAGACAGTTTATCAAGGATGTACCGCTGGATTGCGTCTCACTATAAGTTAGTTGTTAAACGTGATATTTAATTAATCTCGTCTCTATCTAATGACTCTTCAGTCTTTTGATTCTCTCAGGTAACGTGTCACAGCATCAGTACACTGCTTCAGTCTTTCGCTTTCACGCTTGCACGAAGTAACTTTAGTGAAAACCTCAGATACTGTTGGTTAGTTCCTGTTGGTTGTGCAGCTTTTTTACCAAGCAAGTGTGTGGACGCCATAATGGCACGGTTCACTCTGCCTAGTCATGCCAGATCGAGTCCCGCAGAAAAAAAGTGATTGACAGGTGGTAATTTGTGTGTAACTTTATTTATTTATGATTTGGTTATGAGACTCCCAAACGAACGCTCTGTGCAACAATCTGAATGTTATTTACAACTTTATTACCTGTTATTCACAGCCTATGCAGGTTCTGTCCACTAAAGTAGACATCATTGGCGGGCATGTGCGCTTCCTCTCAGTACTTAGTAGTAAACAATCATGAGTGATTTCGCAGCCATGAATACATCATTACATTAAGACAGAAATTACATTTTGGGGTGAATTATACCTTACAAATACAGCATGTGACACTTTTAACACCATCTGGGGGTATCCATGTTGCTGAGTAATGTATGAAAAACAATGCGAAGAATTGTGCGGCCGCCTTTATGCTCCTCTCCTGACCTAGAAAATATAAATGGCTGAATCAAAGAAAAGCTGAATTAAAATTGTGTGGGGTCGAATCGAGATCGCTATCTTTTTTTGATAAACTGTGCAGCCCTACTTTAAAGTTAATTAAGTAGCAATGCATATTACTATTGAAAAATAAAGTACTGATATTTTTACAGTAGGAAACTTACTAAGTATATTCATGGAACATGAGCTTTACTCAATTTTCTAATGGTTTTTTGGCATAAATATTTTGACCCATAGTATATAATGTATTTTTGGCTATTGCATAAGACATAAAACTGGTTTTGTAGTCCTGGGCCACATAAAATCATACTGCATAAACTGTTGCTCTGTTCACCGTAACTTAAGCTAAATATAATTTCATGAGCATGTGAACTTAAAAGGTTCAAATGTGACTGCTCTCCAGTTATTTCCACGACAGCACATGGACTGTAAATCATACAATTCACAGCGATAATATGGTGTGATGGACAATAGAGTGGTCAAACGCTATTGTGCTCACACACAGACTCTCTTGATTCTGATCAGTCCAGCCATGTTTCCTTCTTAATGCTTTGTGACAAGCAAACAGCCACACTGCTCAGCAACAGAGTGACGTTTGGTTTCTCCTTGAAACTGCTCTTTAAATAACTGCACAATGGCTGGAGCTGAAGCGTATTCACACAGAGAACAGCACATCCACACAAACAGATTACATATCAATACATTTATTCCGTCTGTATACTTTCATGCCCGCAAGCATGAAAGGTAAAATCACCCAATCAGAGAAAAGTGTGACTGGCGCAGGAAACGTGTTTATGCAAATGCCTGCCTGGCCTTATTAAATCAGTGCCCCATGGGAGCATGCAACCAGTGTGAGAGGGGTATTTATAGACATCACCCACTTCTGGCAGAGCGTGTGGGCGCATCCATGACCATCCCAGCGGGATTTCACATAATGACAGTGGGGAGTGGGAGATGGCGTGGAAATTTCTAGAAAGGGTTAAGCTTTGTGAATGGCAGAAGATGAAAAGGAAGCCTAAGGGGGTCTTTTTTGTGCTTCTCAAAAACATTTAATCGGGACCAGTTGTGCCAACCAGTTATCAGACTTTCATAATCATACATTAATTAGTGTTTGAATTGGTGCATTTTATATATCTATCTATCTATCTATCTATCTATCTATATATCTATCTATATATATATATATATATATAGTCAAACTACAATGTGTGTGTAAACAAACCATTTACAATATCCTACAAAATAGACTGTTTTTATGCAATGTGTTTGGCTTGTACACTACACATTGATTTGCATATTAACATCTTAAGAAATTAGGACAATATTATTACAATATTAATACAGCGACTGCTGTTGCCAGGTATTTTTTCATACTGTATCTTCTTGGAAATCTCCATCGATATATTCCCCGCCTCTGCTCGTTTTATGAATGGATGTTTCTCTGAACTTTATCAGGGGTTGCCACAGCAGAACGAACTGCCAATTACTCTGGCACATATCCATTCACACACAAACACACACACACACACACACACACACACACACACACACACACACACAAACACACACACACACACACACACACACACACACACAACGGCCAATTTATTACATCCAGTTCATGTACCACATGTCTTTGACCCACCATGCTTCTCCCCAACAGACACTCACTTACTTTCCTTTGGCTTAGTACCTGATTTACCAGTGATTGTCACCAATTAATAAATCACCAATTACTCTTGCATATGTTTGATACCCTTCCAGTCACAAAGTAGACCAACTATGAACCCCCAGTACTGGGAAACCCCCACACTCTTTTTTTATTCACACACAATCATACTTCCCTCAATATATTCCCTTAAAAAATGCACCTGTATTGCAAGGCTGAATATAGAGCTGGCTGTTTGAAATTTACAACAAAAAAGCTATTGTTTTTTTTAATCTTACAAGTGAAGAGCTGCCTCTAGAATTTGTCAGCAATGCAGTCTCCTGTCCACAGAACTGTGAATTTGGCCAAACGAGAGAGAACAAATTGAGAGTCTACAAAACTTCAATAAACTTAATAATAAGTTTATAATACAGTACCTTGATACATTGACAAAAACATAATTGTGAGCATACTGCTTGAAATATGACAATTGCAGTAAAATACTAAACAAATACACCATTTGAAACCTTGCAACTATTTGAGCTTGACTTTGGTAATTAAATATTCAAGTGTCTGAACACATATGAAGCCTAATATCATATTTGACAACACAATGTTTAATGTTTTTTTAAAACACAGATTGTATGCATTGGTTTTGGTTCCTGCCTTCCACTAGCAGCAAAAAAAAACTGTAAACTTTCTCTGTTGCTCATGCCAGACAGGTAGCAATGCAGCTAACAAGCTCTGCTCTTCCAGCGAACGACAGCATTGGAACAATTGGCTTGTCTATTGTGTCCAATTATCCCAGTGGAGCTGTGTGTCTGTCTGTAGCATTTTCAAGAGGTGACGATCACCAGGGCTGAGAGGATAAACTGGGAAACTCTCTCTCTCTCTCTCTCTCTCTCTCTCTCTCTCTCTCTCTCTCTCTCTCTCTCTCTCTGATAATGGCTAATGCACAACATAATCTGACTAACTTATTAAGAAAGTTAATTGATCCAATGGGAAAGTGAGGGGGTGCAAAAAAAAAAAAAAAAAAGATATTTTAAGTTTCCCAAGAAACCAGTGGGTGTTAAACACCCTTGATCGAATGTGCTAAAGACATTTCTGCTGTCTAAAAACCCTTAATGATCAAAGCCAACAGAGACTGTCATGTCTTACAAACTCTTTAATATGACACACAAAGAACTAAGAAGCAAGTAACAACAAGCTGATGCTCACACATCCATGAACCCAACTAAAGTCTCTGCAGTAAAAGCAGACGGTCTGGTTTTTACTGCACAACTGCAATCAGAGCTGAGTTTCAATGCGATACGGAGCTCTTATAACGTGAATGAGTTTAATGAGACTATCGGTACAGAAATCCCTGGGTGAACGTCTAATTAGCCCACTTCTATAATTGAAGCCTAAAAAGAGCCCCTTCGAAAACATCTTTAAGTCCGCCTTGCTTGGCCGTCTTTGACATTGACTATATTTATACCTATAATCCCCTTTGGTGTCTCTTCTGAGACTAGCTAGCAAATTTACACAAGAAAAAATTAAAGACAACGTCGCGAGGCCAATGCTTCGTCAAATAGACATCACACCTAGTTTACTGGCACACTGACGTCCAGAGCAGATGTGGGTTTTGGCGGCAATTCTAGACTAGTGGAGGACAAACATGGAAACTGAATTAAACACGGACCTCTCCGCCATGACTGTGGAGGAGGATAAAAGGCCACGTATAAATGAGATGAATGGTGAGGCTTCTTAGAAAAGTGGTGGGACCATGCCAGAGTGCTAATCTGGATTGAGATGTGGAAATGTGTTAGCGACATCCCACCAGCATCCCTCATTTCAGATCGCTCTAAATCCCTTTGTGGAGCGTCTGCCAGCCGTGTCACATCGCCTGTGTATATATGTTAAATTTCTAGGCAAGGGAGCCGACCTGGGACTTCAAGGGCGCTCCACTGAGAGGTGAAGGTGCATCACACGGAGGGAAGGGTGTCGAGAGAGCTGTCAGACTGCACTGGGACTATCATGCTTAAAGTACAAGACTCCACAGGGCACTTCTGAGTAGCTGAATGAATAAAGACAGCCTCAAAGCTCAAGGCAATGCGTTCAAGTCTGTGAGGTGATATTTATGTGATATTTAGGTGATATTTATATTTATTATATTTATATTTATAACTGCAGTTACATTTGAGTCGCTTTTCCAATATCGGGCCAAATGGTTCTGTTTGCTTAACTCTTCCATTTTAGTCCAGTCAGCACAGATATAGTGTTATTTTTCATGGTGGTGCTGATAATGGAGCTCTCTGGGGTGTAACACAAATGTGTCAGTTGTTGCCTTGGTAATGCAAGTGTAATGTAAGCAATATGAAAGATCAGATATTTCTGTTTTGGGTACATTTTTCTAATATTTACTTTTTTGAATGACAGAAAAAAATAAAAAATAAATAAATAACATGCTTGCCAGAAACTGGCAGCCAGGCAACACTGTGGTGATGTTACATTGATGATCACATTGTCTAGAAAGTTGGGTAATGCCTATTACGGATACCGCTGCAAATATTTGGGCATGTGCTCATTGATATAACGTAATTTTCATGACAGTACAACAACAATTACTATTTTTACGTTAGAATGAGGGGTAGGTGGTCCCACTTTATATTAAGTGTCGCTTATACCTGTAAACTTGCATAGTAACTAGATGCGTAAGTAGTATGTAACTTCAGTGTATGTACACACTGGTACATAGTATTTACTTGTGTAATACTGGTGTAACTACACACATGTAACAACCCACTGAATAGTATGTGTAAGTTCAAATGTGTAACAGAACATCACAATAACACAATCTTTGGTAAACTACCCCTTTAATGTGAATTACTGATGTGATTCTACAGTTTACCTTGAAACAACATATAAACATAAGGCATTTGTATATTTCTATCTACACATACTTTTTTGGCAGAAGTTTGCTGATGTTAAACAGTTGGCTTAGGTTTTATATATTACACAGTAATTTGTGACCATTTTACACTTTATATTGAGTGGACAGTTCATGATGATTTACCCTGTAATTACACTGGTATCACAAGGTGAAACCTTCTAATGCAGTGTTAGTTCTGCCATTCTTATTCTAATACAATGTTCAGAAGTACATGGTATGCAAACAGGTGTGGAAGTGGGAAAACATCTGTAAGTGTATTGTTGTTACACAATGCACTTATGTGATTCTTGTTACAGATGTGCACTTTTTTAGTGTTGTTACCACTGTCCTGTTACACATTTGAACTTATACATACTATTCAGTGTGTTGTTACATGTGTAGTTACACCAGTATTACACAAGTAAATAATCATCCAATCAGCCAAGCTGTGTCGACGTCAGACAAGCTCAACCACAACTTAAGAAATCAGACATTAAGTCTGATTTCATGGCAATTATTGGTAAAATCTTGAAGGAGATTGTGCAAATTATGAAAACATCAACCTGCAGTCTTGACACGCTCCCCACATCATTCTTCAAAATTTTGTTTAACTGTTTAGAAATGGATCTCCTAAAAGTGGTAAATGTTTCACTTCTCTCAGGGACTTTTCCAAACTCACTTAAAACTGCAGTTGCAATGAGCAACCTGGATAACACACTACTGAGCAATTACAGACCAATCTCAAATCTCCCTTTCATTGGAAAAATCATTGAAAAAGTTGTTTATAACCAGGTTAACACATTCTTAAACCAAGGGGTGTTTAGACCATTTTCAATCTGGTTTCAGAGCACATCACAGTACAGAGAGCGCTCTTATAAAGATAATCAATGATATCCGCCTAAATACAGATTCAGGTAAACTAACAGTGCTGGTATTGCTGGATCTCAGTGCAGCATTTGACACTATCGATCACAGCATACTTCTGGATAGGTTGGAAAATTGGGTTGGGCTGTCTGGGACGGTCCTCAAATGGTTCAGATCTTATCTTGAAGAGAGAGGTTAATATGTCAGTATAGGTGACCATAGGTCAAGGTGGACACCCATGACATGTGGAGTCCCACAAGGCTAGATTCTGGCACCTCTCCTGTTCAACCTTTATATGCTCCCTCTAAGCCAAATAATGAGAAAGAACCAAATTTCCTACCACAGCTATGCTGATGACACTCAGATCTACTTAGCCTTATTGCTTAATGACTACAGCCCTGTTGACACCCTCTGCCAATGCATTGATGAAATTGGCTGGATGTGCCAAAACTTTCTTCAGTTAAACAAAGAGAAAACTGAAGTCATTGTGTTTGGGAACAGAGATGAGGTTCTCAAGGTGAATGCGTACCTACCTTGGCTCTAAAGGTCAAACAACAACAAATAAGGTTAAGAACCTTGGTGTAACTCTGCAGTCAGATCTGAGTTTCAATAGTCATGTCAAAACAATTAGTAAATCAGCATACTATCATCTCAAAAACATTGCAAAAATCAGATGCTTTGTTTCCAGTGAAGATTTAAAGAAACTTGTTCATGCTTTTATCAGCAGCAGGGTGGATTACTGTAACGGCCTCCTCACCGGCCTTCCCAAAAAGACAGTCAGACAGTTGCAGCTCATCCAGAACGCTGCTGCCAGGATTCTGACCAGAACCAGGAAATCAGAGCACATCACACCTGTCCTCAGGTCTTTGCACTCCCAGTTACATTCAGAATAGATTTTGAAGTATTATCACTTGTCTATAAATCACTAAATGGCCTAGGACCTCAATACATAACAGATATGCTCACTGAATACAAACCTAATAGAACACTCAGATCTCTAGGATCATATAAACTAGAAATTCCAAGAGTTCAGTCAAAGCAGGGTGAATCGGCTTTCAGCTACTATGCCCCTCGCTGCTGGAATCAGCTTCCAGAAATGATCAGATGTGCTCAACATTAGACACATTCAAATTAAGACTGAAAACACATCTGTTTAGCTGTGCCTTTACTGAATGAGCACTGTGCTATGTCCGACAAATCGCACTACTATGTTTTTCTCTTCTTTTCCATTCTTTTTCAACCTGTTTTAACATATTTTATCTGTTTTTATCTGATTTTTTTATTAGGATTTAATTATTTTTTCTTACACTTGTCTTTTTTTGCTGTTTATGTAACGCACTTTGAATTGCCAATGTGTGTGAAATGTGCTATATAAATAAACTTGCCTTGCCTTATGTACCAGTGTGTACATACACTGTAGTTAGATACTACTTACACATCTAGTTACCATGTAAGTCCACAGGTATAAGCGACACAATATAAAGTGGGACCAATAAGATAAATAATCCTCATTGACTTCCAGCTTAATCTGTATTCATTCAAGCATATGTTTTTACACAGTGGGTGCACTTCCAGCCACAAACCTGTACTGGGAAAACTGAGCTGTATTCCATTAAGCAACAACTGAGAAGTTGTAAGAAGGGTTTGTAATCATGCCACACTGTATCAGGCTCAAGTGAACATACAACTGGAATTGTACCTGACTGTTCTTAGAACTGAAAAAAGTCACCGATGTCAATATTATTTTCAGCTTTTTAAAAATAGTTATACTTTTAATTATTTTAATAACTTGTCACTTATTAGCTATGTTTCCATCCACCTATTTTTATGAGCATTTTGGATATGCACATGAAAAAAAGTTGATGGAAATGCCAAGATGCACAAACATTTTGAAAATGCGCATAAGAAGAGTATGCACATAACTGAGTAGGATAAACGTTTTATTCGATAAGAAAAAAATGCACATAAACTATGATGGAAACACTTTTACCAAACAAATTTCAGTATGCTTATTAAAAAAAAGTGATTTTGTTATAAGAGATCACGTGATGATAAAAATGTGTGTGAATGGATAAACCAGCAGGCTGAGCACACTTTAAAACATCTCAGGTGTTGTTTTGATCATTCTAAATGACCTTAACCATTTCAGTTTTAGTGTTATTATATTATTAATTACCTCCAGAACTGTCAAGAGCATCTGTGCTCCATGTCTCATCCCTTCAAATGCAGCTACGTGTTCATTTTGTGTTGACATACTGTCTTCTGAGGTGCAAGTCACTTGTTAAATAAGGAAAAGATTCAAGCAGCTTCTCCTACCGCAGGAAATTCCGTTTTAACTGTTGATATTTGGCACCAGTTAATCAGAAAATGACGATTTTGTTCTCTTTGACTCATTGGATGAAAACGATGCTTTATTCACATCTTGTATGCGATATTACAGTTTTGCACATAAATTTAACTCACATTTTTGGATGGAAACATAGCTACTTATTGTCAAGGATTACAAGATGTTACCAACCATAACAATATAAATGCAACTCACGGAGTATCACTGAAAACTGTCTCACCGTCTTGCAAAGGAATTCGCAAAAATGAAGCCTGAGGCACATCTTTCCAATGAGCCTGGGCTGAGATTTACATTTCGGAAACATATTGATCTATTGTGCTCTCTTCAATAAGTTATTATATTTTCATGATTTTTCCAAGGTCTTTAAAAAGTCTTAAATTTAGCTCATAAAATCTGTAAAATCTTAATACGTGCTGGTTAGATGTTTACCTCTGTTGGCCTTAAATCTAAGCCGATTTAAAATCCCAATAATAAAAAGAGCAAACATAACTAAATCATATTGTTCAGTTATGATTATTTGTAGTATTTGGAGTGTGTGGGTGACAAAAGAGCTATATCTAATTTTGATATATTTTTTTACATTTTGTATCAATATTTTATGTGTATAGCATCAATACATCATATTTGTACTCAACTGATCAATGTATCTATCGATTTCATATTTTTATTACACCCCAAGTATTGTTTGTATTCATACTACACCCATTGTGATGCTGTTTGACATTGGTTTTGTCAGGTTGCAACAAAATCAAAGGTCAAGCTTAAAAAAACATATCTAAGCTTCAAATTAAATATAGTTTTAATAGCAAACCTCTTCTTTCTTCTTATTAATAAATGCTAATGTTACTTACACATACACTCTCCGGCCACTTTAGTAGGTACACCTGTCCAACTGCTTGTTAAAGCAAATTTCTAATCAGCCAAGGAGTGGCAGCAACTCGATGCATTTACGCATGTAGACATGGTCAAGACGATCTGCTGCAGTTCAAACTGAGCATCAGAATGGGGAAGAAAGGTGATTTAAGTGACTTTGATCATGGCATGGTTGTTGGTGCCAGACGAGCTGTTCTGAGCATTTCATAAACTGCTGATCTACTGGGATTTTCAAGCACAACCATCTATAGGGTTTATGGAGAATGGTCCGAAAAAGAAAAATATGCAGTGAGCGGCAGTTCTGTGGGCACAGAAGCCTTGTTGATGCCAAAGGTCAGAGGAGAATGGCCAGACTGGTTTGAGCTGTTAGAAAGGCAACAGTAACTCAAATAACCATTTGTTACAACCGAGGTATGCAGAAGAGCATCTCTGAAAGCACAACACATCCAACCTTGAGACGGATGGGCTACAGCAGCAGAAGACATAACAGTGTACCACTCCTGTCAGCTAAGAACAGGAAACTGAGACTACAATTCGCACAGGCTCACCAAAATTGGACAATAGAAAATTGAAAAAAAAACATTGCCTGGTCTGATGAGTCTCGATTTCTGCTGCGACATTTAGATAGTAGGGTCAGAATTTGGTGTCAACAACATGAAAGCATGGATCCATCCTGCCTTGTATCAACGGTTCAGGCTGTTGGTGGTGGTGGTGTAATGGTGTGGGGCATTTTCTTGGCACACTTTGGGCCCATTAGCACCAATTAAGCATTGTGTCAATGCCACAGCCTACCTGACCATGTCTATCCCTTTATGACCACAGTGTACCCATCTTCTGATGGCTACTTCCAGTAGGATAATGCGACATGTCATAAAAAACAAATAATCTCAGACTGATTTCTTGAACATAACAATGAGTTCACTGTACTCAAATGGCCTCCACAGTCACCAGAGCTCAATCCAATTGAGCATCTTTGGTATTTGGTGGATTGGGAGATTCGCATCATGGTTGTGCAGCAAACAAATCTGCAGCAACTGCTTGATGCTATCATGTCAGTATGAACCAAAATCTGATGAATATTTTCAGTACCTAGATGAATCTCTGCCATGAAGGATTAAGGCAGTTCTGAAGGCAAAAGATGTCCAACCCGGTACTAGTAAGGTGCACCTAATAAAGTGGCCGGTAAGTGTACATATCACATATAAAAAAAAAAAACAATAAAAAAATGATGCACTACATATACTGTAATACAAAATAAACATTTTTCAAATAATAAAATCACTTAAGAGTATAAAGAAAACATCCTAATGCTGTTTATGGCTCTAACACTTGTTTATGCTTCAAAATTCTTTTTGCAGACTGTCAAATGCCTAATAAAATAAAATGCTGTAAGGTTGTAAATCATCTCACAGCAGAGCTTTTTTCCTTCCTTTTCAAAATAAATGAATGAAAAATATACTTGTCTATATATACTTATTCATTACGCAGCAATAAAAATCACTTGCTAATGTTCCACAGTGAGATTTCTGTTCACAGTTTAGATTTTTTTTTTAGATTTTAAGTTTAGACAGACACAATTGCAGCCGTGAGTGAGGCAGCGATGCATTTTTCATAATTGCATGAATTCAAAGAGCAAAGCCATTTCCCACAAAACTGCACAGTGCCATTCATTCTGCCTCCTGTTCCCGTTTGTAGTAATTGTAATGATGTGATTGAGCTGGCATTGTAGGCTCACTCTCATCCACAATCACAAAAAAAAAGAGCTCTGGTCCCCTGTGTGAGTGCGCTTGCTGTAGCTGTCACCATAAACCGAGTAATTTGTTGATTTAAATGCTTGTATAACTCAGGGGCTCGAGACAAAGTGAGCGAAGAAGACAACTCCAGGAGGAAATCTGAAATGGAGAGGGTTATCGTCACCGCAGCTGTCGCACACACTTCCTCTGTGACACAGGCACTGATTCAATTTGCCAACTTATGCCCACCTCCTTTCTCTGCTCTCTCACGGGGGGATTGATGAGAAGATGGAGAGAAGAACGAGAGAAGGAGGAAGAAGGAAGGAAGGAAGGAAGGAAGGGAGGGAAGGGAAAAAAGGAGATTTCTATACTCACATCTGATGCGGGACCCTTATCTGCTCCCGGGCAGGAGAAGGTGACGAATTCATGGCAACGCTTGTGCACCACAAAGCAGCAGACTGAAAGAAGGAAGAAGAGAGAGACGGATGAGATAAACGGTGAGAATCAGACAGACATTTATCTGCTGTGACAGAAATCCTGCTTCATGTCAAGAGTCAACTCTGAACATCCTCACATATACGCACGCAGTCGTGAGATCAATTCAAGGCCTGAGCTGTAAGCGGTTAACAAAAAGTGGTACTTTCGTACCCATGAGTGCTCGTTTATTGCTGCTGTTATTATTACATAATTCTTGGTGTTTGAATTGATTGCCAAATTGTGCGCTCCACGGTCTAAACAAAAGGGGAGTGTATGTTACGGGGCGGTTAAAAAGCCACGCATTACAGCCGTTTCTATTTTCGTTGCATTGCACACAGATTACTACAACCACATTTGGTTCACAATAAAAGCAGCTTAATTCTACAGTGTAAAAACGCTGGGTTCCATGCAGTCGATTTGTGTTGAGAAAACATGAAGGAATTAAGTTAACGTATTAGTTTTAAGCGGATTGAACATAAAGCAATTAAGCTGTCCCCCCAAAAAAACTCAAGAATTGTGTTGTTTCAGCTCATTCTAAATAAGCAGCTTGAACAAACATAGGAACAGGAATCAGAGAGTAAAACTCAATAACTTTTTAGACCTTTTTTAAAGGGGTGGTCCATTACGATATCATATTTCAAACTTTAGTTGATGTGTAATGTAGCTGTGTGAACATAAACAACATCTCTGAATATAAGATGCTCAAAGTTCAATGCAAAGAGAGACATAGGCTTTTACAGAGTTAGCTTAGCAAAGCCTACAGCGAATGAAGTTTGGGGACTACAAAAAAAATCAACCTGGCTAGTGAGATCACACGGGTTTCCAGTTATGCGCATTTACCAGAGCGAAGCGAAAGGGGGCATGGTCAGAGGCGCTGTAATATTATAGCAGAGAAAGCTAAAATGCCGTCCAAATGCTGCTATTTCCACAGAGCTTGTTCTGTTTCTGTATTTGGGCTTTTAAAAGGACACAACACAAAAAGAGAAGTGCTTACAGTTTAATTTTAATTATGTTCCAGACAATTATAAAAATATTTATAGCTAGTATTTGACAAAGGACAGCTTCCAGAATCTCTCCCAGTTTAGTGCTGGATTCGGCTAAAAACTCCTCAAAGAAGCAGCTCCAACAAGCAAAAGCTGTGGATTGTGAGCCACAACCTGTAACTATTTTTTATTTGTTAAAATTGGTCTATGACATGCACAGTGTCTAGTGTTAATGGTATGTTGTAGCAAGGATGTAAACAATGGGAAAAGCTGTTTGGCACTGCTAACAATTTAGCTACAAATTCATATTTATCAGTCAAACTGCAGTGTCTCTCTATGCGGCCGCTTTTCCAGCGTCCTACATGTCAAATAACAAACTGACAAAAGATATGTAAACGTTTCATATTACTTACACATGCTTATTTTGAATACATGTGAAAGACATGTAATGCGTTGAGTTAGGTAAAAAACAAAAAAAACAAACAAAAAAACAGGATAACTTGCAGCAGAAAAATCTATCAAAGCTAACATGGCACATCTTGCTCATTATTCTTTTGTCAACAGCATCACTGTATATTACAGAAAAAATTACTTAATTTGAGCATCAGAGAAAACTAAATGCGTGTACAGACTATTCACACACACACACACACACACACACACACACACACACACATAAAATGGCGATTCTCTTAAAGGAGCCACACCCTATTTTTACTAGTTACAGACACTTGTCAGGTTTTATTTTAGAGAGCAGGCATGAGGTTCATTCTTTTAATTTTCTGCCTGATTAAAGCTCAAACAGATACTGCTAACAGCTACTCTGATTGACACTTTTTACACAGCAAAATCAAAGCGCATGCTTGTAGAGGCGTGACGCTTTACTGGTGACGTAGAGCCGATCTGCAAATCACAGTACATTATGTTAGCTGAACAATCAGAGTCTCTTGAGGGTGGCCTTTCAGAGGAACTAAAAAAATGGCAGTTTCACGTTAGCTGAGTAGCTGTATATAATCAAAAGAAAGATATATGAAAAAATAACATGATTTTCTACAAGTGAAGCATGAGCACACATTGCTTTGTATCTTTGTAACGCAACCAAACAATAAAATTACATTCTAGACCACCCATTTAAGACTCTTTCCGTACATTTTAAGACCTCATTGTCACTTTAAGTCTGAACCGGTAACATTGGCAACATTTTAATAATATTCACTAAATACTGATTGTAAGAAACTAATCCTAAACTAAAACAACAGAAATAATGGTGGTGCCTTGGTTACTGCAGTAAACAAAGCAGTGTTACACCAAATATAGCAGGATTTTATTGATTTCAAAAACTACACAGCATCCCAAAATTTCAAACTTTAGCATACAACTATAATTTTACAACTGTATAATCAAAAATGATGCAAAATTGAATATCTTGTAACAGCATTTAAGATAATTTAAGGGCCTCAAATTTCTCTAAAATGATTTATCAACTTTTACTACTTTAAGACCCCTAAACTCCCTAAAAGAGCAAACATCATTTTTGAGTGTAATTAGATTAATAGAAAAAGTAATTTGCATATTATATTGTCAAACTCCTAATTTTAGTTTATTATTTAAAGTGCTCCTATGGTTGAGTGGACTGAAACGATTTCTTCTTTTGTACTGCAATAATTAACTCTAAAACCACTGGACTTTGGTTATGCTGCCATATTTCTTTTTTTTTCATATTTAGTCTCTGTAATTTTTGTAGCAATAAAAAGGAATTGCTAAATGACATGTTTTCTGCTAAAAAGCATATTACAGTAATGCCGGTTAACCAGTTAGACTGCCAAATCTGCTATACCAGCATACAATTTATGCTGGCATATCATTTACAGCAAGTTCAGTTTCCTGTGTTAAATGCAAACATGAAAAACAAGACAAAATAAATCATTATTTGAACTGATTTCTAAAAAGATTCATTCATTTTCCTTCGGCTTAGTCACTATATTCATCAGGGGTCACCACAGCAGAATGAACCGTCAACTTATCCAGCATATGTTTTATACACCGGATGCCCTTACAGCTGCAATTTTCTTAAAAGATATATTTTTAAAATAAAACTATCCAACTAACTAAATGAATAGTTTGATTTAAAATGAACCGATTTATACAAAATTTAATTAATATTTATTTGTAAACAATTAAAACATGTAGAAATATAATAAAATATTTTTATTATATTGTTCTTATGTGCTCTTTTGAATTTTTCTGTTCCTCAAAGAATCCTGAAACAATTGATTGAACTAAAATATTTGGCATCCCCACCATAGATGTAATTGACAATAATGAAGTGCTTCTTGACCACTAAATCAGTATATTAGAACTATTTCTGAAGAATCATTAAACATTGAAGACATTTTTCGATGCAGCATAATGAAATGAAATATGAAATATTAAGCATAGGGGAGCTCGGGCACAAAGTAACACAGGGTAAAAAGTAACACAGAGCTTTATGGTATTTGCTCAGGGTTAACCATTGCATGCTTCCATGGTTTTTCACCACAGTGTCGGCGGACGTCTTACTGTCAATTATTAAAAAAGTTTGGCGAAATATGGATGAGAAACACAGGAGAAAGCATTTTATACTCAATTTTTTTTTTATAAAAAAAATAAATCTGTGAAAGAATGCAAGTAAAATCTTATATTGTTGTGATTACCGTGCTCTAGGCTAAAAGATGAAACAATTTTGAAAGATGTAAAAAAACACACAGTGACTGCTAGTTTTGAGGAAACCAAGACACAGTGGGGTTAGTTGTAACCGGGTGTTACAAATAAGCCACGCACTGTTGGAAACCAACTAAACCAACAAAATATTTTTTTAATTTTGTGTAATGTTTAAAAAAAAAAAGGTTTTAGTTTTGAGTGTAATCTTTTTAAAAAATTTGAATAGAAAAAAATACATTTTATTGCAAATAATACAAATAAATGAATTGTAATTGTATGGATAATAATGCAAATACATCCAAATGTGTTTATCGATAGATAAATAAACATGCAGTGCTATGTAGAATGAAATTGAGTTAAGTACTGAGGAAATATTCTATTAAAAGTAAACTGAATTTAAATTATGTAAAATCTGACTTTAAGCATGTGTTACAACTAACCCTCTGTCTGCGACAACTTGCATTGCAGGTGGGGTAAATAGTAAAATTTTTACTCCTGGTACTTACTCTACCATTTATTTAAATCTATTTTTAAATATTCAAAAATGAAACATTCATTTTTCTCTAGAGCAAACAGTAAACACAAATGAAATGACCTTACCTTTCTGTAAACAAGTTCAACTCAAATTAGGGAGATAGTGTATCTTATTATAAATAATAATAATAATAATAATAATAATAATAATAATAATAATAATAATAATAATAATAATAATAATTAGTAGTAGTAGTAGTAGTAGTAGTAGTAATATATAAAATACAGAACACTCAGCAAACTAACATGGCTGAAAAAATTCTGAAATTGTACTTTGCTGTTGCTTGCTACTAGATTGAGTGTCACTGGCAATACTTTCAGTTGAGTTTTTAGCAAGACACTCATCACTCAATTGGCAAGTAAGACTATCACACAGACGGCAGTCACACATATGATCTGGGCAGGGGAAATTAAATAATACAAATAAATATTATATCGCAGCCTCTTGTGATTGCGATTTGATTTTGATTAATCACACAGCCCTAGTTGTTGGTAAAAAATATGATTTGTCTAAGCCCATTACTTTGTTCATTATTTGGCCAAAACCAAAAAGTGTTACTTTGTGCTCAGCTCTCCCATATAATCAGGATATTAGATAGGCTAGTGGACATCGAATATCAAAAGAATTCATACTACGCATACTATGTACTTAGAAAAAGTATTATATGTAGTTTTTATTGGTCAAAACGAAGTACTTAAATGCAGTATACACTCAATTTATAAATGCTGCAACCTATCATGAGCCAATCCAAGTCAAAGCTAGCCACTAATATGCAAATGAAGTGCTGTGCTGGACAGTATATACAGTGTCCCTCTGTCCACACCAGTAATGCCCCTGGCACCTCTGCACTGTGACATATCCAGGTCATGGCAGGGGCAGCTTCATTCCTGCCGCAGGTTAACACTTTATATCATGGGCTGTGTATGTTTGAGCTGTGTTTCTCTACAGTCTGAATATTTCTGACCACGAAAGCTTAGAGCAGGTTTTAGCCATCTGCTTACAGAAAATGATGCAGCAAGTATTTCAGGTTCACTGTAATCTATTTAAGAATCTGCACTTTAAGTCTAGCATCTCCGGCCAAAACACAACAGGCAAACTTCAGACAGGCTGAACAGCCACTGTCACCCACACACTCCAAATACTCCAGCGAGGGAAAAGAGAAAGAGAGAGATATAAAGAAACAAAAACAGAGATCTGGAAGAGAACTGAACCATATGATTCAGTTAAGTTTGCTCTTTTTATTATTAGGATTTTAAATCGGCTGAGTTTTTAAAGCCAACTGAGCTGAACAATCCAACCAACATGCATTACAGGATTTTACAGATTTTATAAAGATAAATTTAGGACTTTTTAAAGACCTCAAAAATCATTCAAATGTAATAAATCCTTCAGGAGAACACAATACGACAATATGTTCCCAAATTGTTAATTTTAGACCAGGCTCATTGGACATATGTGCCTCAGGCTTCGCTTTTGCAAAACATTAAATATGTTGCTCATGGTACAATTTTTTTGCACATTTCTGATAACAAATCCACTAGAGCAGTGTTTCCCAACTCTGTTCCTGAAGGCACACCAACAGTACACATTTTCAACCTCTTCCTAATCAAACACACCTGAATCAACTCATCAGCCAATTAGAAGAAACTCCAAAACCTGAAATGAAGGGGTCAGATAAGGGAGACATCCAAAATATGTACTGTTGGTGTGCCTCCAGAACCAGGGTTGGAAAACACTGCACTAGAGGATGCTGTCTACATTTTTGCAAATCAGCAATGTTACTTAAGGTATGTTTTGTTGTATGTTGTTGTATGCACAGATACATGTGCGCGAGAAGCTAAGGCTTGTCATACAGATCACCTAGTGAATGACTGATCTAAACCCTTCCCTAAACCCAACTAAGTGCTTTTAAAAAGCAAATGTAAGACAAAAGTGCACTGCAACTACATAGGTTTACCTTGCTTTTACATTACTTTAATCTCTTTTGTGGAATGGTGTTTCATCAGACTCAAACCAGAGCATTACAAGTACAATAGCATACAGTGTAAGCTAATGAGCAAACTGACCACACCAGATATGTAGGTACACAGATAAGGCAAACATATTTGATTATGAATCATAGACATCAAGTTTTTGTGGTATTTATTTTGTGTTAAAAATAAATAATAAATAATAAAGAACTGCATAAAAATAATTGTTTATTCATCAATAATATATCCCTGTAAATATACCGTTGGTGTCATACCGGCCCTTAAAGTTTGAAAACACAATTGAATTCCAGTCTACATTACTTCAGTACACACAGTATGAATAAATACATGAATAAATGAGTAAACCACCACAATATGAAACGTTTTACTGTAGCTTCTCATAACATTAAAATAAGATTCTTTTATTTTCCAGTATATATTCATTCTTAAATTTTAATACATTTACTTGAAGTGCAAAATTACACATTTTTTGAATTTACCGTTTTAGAATTTCTATTGTGTAAATGTGTCATGATTTAAAGATTTTCAGATATTTGTATTGGAAAACAAAAATACTGGGAAACATTCTTTTTTTGCTGTTTATTTAAAGATAAAAAAATAATACAATTAATTGATTTTAATTTATTAATGCATATGCAAAAATACAAATATATGTAAAGGCAATTACAGTGGTTGTACCAAATTCCACTCTATAATATACGTTTGGGTGCAATCAGTGAAAGAAATAAACAATTTTCTTTCTACATATAAAGGATACAGATCTGCCAGCACAGTCCAATCTTCAGTCCAAAGGCTTTAATAGTAAATATATTTCTGAATTTGATCTTTAAACCTCTCCTCTTCAGAGGTGCATGGAACTGCTTCAAAACAAACCAGATCCTCTGAATATGAGCCAAAAGCAGACAAAACAGAGGACAGAATATAATCTCGCCTTTTGGCAAACATGTCCTATTTTTGCCACTTTTTTTAGTGCTTAGAATCAAATTGTGATGTGCTGACTATGATAAGTACTTGAGGAGTCAACAATGCTTACTTTTTTACATCCTGCAGTGTAACAGTAGACTTTGAATTATAGTTTAAGACACTGTTCAATAAAATTCAAACTAACATTCCATCTAAATATTTACAAAGGCCTCTACCATTAAATAACATTAGAAAAGAGATGACAGCAAAATTAGATTACACTGATGATAATAAAAAAAACAACAACTATATTTTCACTTCCTTTATCTGCCTCTCCTCACTGGCAAATCTCCCTTTTTTCCAGTTTGTGACAGAAGAGTTTTTTTTTTCCTTCAATGTGTGTTTTGTTTTTTGTATCCATCAATTAAAATGAGAATTTCTTCATAGCTGAACATTTTCTCTTGCATGTGTTGGCTATTAAAACAATTTCAAGTTTGAGGTTTTAAGTTTGATAACTTCGCGTTCAGTTCATGCGCATTTTAAATTGATTTCCCGTTTAACAATTCTAAGGATCCTGATTGGGTTATACATCAATAAATGGGACTACACATTACTTTACAGAGAGCTTACATGTTCCAACATGATGCAAGTAAGTACAAATTTAGTTACAAACTAGCTAGTAATTATTACTATGCTTCTAGTGTGGACTTCAATATTCCAGTTTAAGCAAGAACTATTGAACAGCTGGTGCAAACCTAGACAGGTCCATAAATAAGAACAACTCTGATTTGTGTGAATAACCACCTGCAGGAGCTCAATGTGAGATCCACCAAACAGAGAGGTTTTTAAATGTATCGACTTGTATTGACTAGGCAGGTTTGACCTACTATATAGTATGTTGATGCCGACTTACAAAAAGTCATCACAGTGGTCTTCTGCTACACATTGTCAGGATAGAATCCTAAAACTAACCCTTTAGCCCACAAAACCAGACAAAGTGCTGAGTGTTTTTCATCAGTTGGCATCTATTGGTGTAGTGTGGTCTGGCCTATTAAGATATGAAAAGATGTGACGGCCAGTAAAGAATAAAAAAATGGCACCTACACCAAAGATTAGGAATAAAATAAGGAAATACAGTAGCATAATATCAACTGAAATGGCCAGACTACTAAACAGGGCAAATTAGTCTGAGGGCCCTTTTTCTGTAGCTTTCCCCAGCAATTGGAGATCAAATGTCATGTACAGAAAACTGAAAGCAGTGGTTAAATTTTCACTTGGTGTAAACGGACATATTTTCTTAGAAATGTGGTATTTAGCAAGTACAAAAAGCAATTCTATTTAAAAATATATATTTAAGAAGTATTCTTTTTAAATTCTTGTCATTTTAAGTGCAGATGAGATGTTATGTCTTCTTTGTTTGAAAATGGTGGCAAATATCTGTACCTATCTCTACAGTATTAAGACAAAAAAAATAATAGGCTACTATATTGTAAATAACTATAATGTTGAGTGTAAATACGAATATAAAGAGATTCTTTTGTTTGGTGGACGTGAACCCTGTGAATTCAATCACAAGTGGGTGGCATTATAATTTTGACTATATAAACTAGGTGCTCGTAGTGGGCAATAAGAGATAAAAAACTAGGGCTGCACGATTACTTGAAATGAAGTCGAGATCACGATTCAGCTAAAACTGTAATTCTCATGCACATCTGGTCATGGAAAAACAGCTCTGCGATCAGTAGTAACTCTGCACTGAAGGCTAGAAGGAAGGCCAGCTCTAATGCAGAAACTGTAAATACGCCACAAAGAGACACAATGAGGAAATCAAACAGAGATTAAATGCTATTAATCCAATCTCATCATAACAAAGCGGCCTGGATTTCATATATAGCCTTGCATTTACTAACACACACTATATTTAAAGTATTTAAAAAAGTAATTTGCATTTTTCTACTGTAGAAAAACGTCATAAGAACAATGCTTAGTGGCTTAATGTATTACAAAAGTGTTTTTAAAAGACTAAACACTTAAGTGATATAGTATACAACCAAACACATGTGGTCAGAACACAAACGAATGCAGGTAATGAAGTACAGTGTTTCAATTTACTGTAATCTTCTATGTGAAGCTGCTTTGACAATCTACATTGTATAAGCGCTATACAAAAAAAGGTGAATTGAATTGAATTAAGCGTTCCTCCTAAAGAAAAGCCTGTTCAAGCAAAATGCTAGCAGGCATCTGTAACTCCACTAAAGCTCCGCCTCTTTGCCTTTTTTTGGTATCCCCCGGTCAGTGCAATGACACGTGAACAAAATGACAACGGTTGTCCACGCCCACTTGTAGCTTCCTTTGTACTCTTCAAAAAAGAGTTCAAAGTACCTATAGGTGACGTCACGGATACTACGTCTATATTTTTAGTCTATAATCATAACAACATAACACATCAACTCAACAAAACGCATTAAATGTGGTGTTTTCACGATTTTCAGATGTAGCCGCAACATGGAGCCGTAAATCACAGAAATAAGAATCACAGAAATACTGCGTAGTAAAAGCTGCTCCATCTGAAAGCAGGCCACCCCTAAACCTGCCCCTCAATGTTGGATGAACAAATAATACTAAAATACACAAATGAGATGCAAATTAATATGAATTAGCCACAAAACCAAAAAGTTACAAATTGGTGTGATATTGCGTTCAAATACAGTCCTATCTTTAAAATAGCAGCCGACAAAAACAGCACAGTAAGGAAAAAGAAAACTGTGTACAAAGAGTTCCCAGTATATTTATTTTGGACTACTTCTCATCTAGCAAGCAGCGTGAGCGTTCAGAAACAGAAAGTTCCTCTCCCGCTCTTGGCGACAGGGTAAAGATCGACCCAGAGGTTGAGCGCAGACTTCCATCACCAAACGGCTCAGTTAAACAGCCTCTCAGAGGGCCTATTGAGCGCACACTTACATAATGGCCAACCTGATGGAGAAGGATCAGGCCCAGTAGGAGTTTCCCTGACTCCAGCACTCTTAAAAGGTCAGAACGAGAGAAAGGCTCATGTAGCAACCCACGTCCCTTCACAGTGAGACTGATCTGGCCCTTCATAATTAAACAGCCCATTAAATATCCATGCCACGCTAGAGGCTCGGCACCTAGCAAATGCACCCATGCCGAACACCCCGAGACGACACCAAACTCGGACCCGCGCAGAGACCAATTCAATTACCTCAGAAAAGCACGAGCATTAGTCCTCTCTTGCTTATCAGTCAGTCGAACACCCACATACTCGCACACTTGGAGCTCGAGCGCACACACATAAACACCAGAACGCCCACACAAACACACATGTACTCGACATCCCAGCATATCTGCCTTCTGGACAACTGCGAACCTTTAAAAAGAGCCTCCAGTTATAGCAAGCCGCGTCTGGGCAGAGAAGCCACAGAAGAACCTTTCACGATTTTAATTCACGAGTGCGAGAGACACACACACAAGCAATCCCAGAGATGACTGGGAACGTTCGTCTTGATATTGAATTCAGCCCAGCTGTCAGGGAAATGCAGATTAGGAGGAAAGGAATGGAGTTTGTGCACTTGTTTACGAGAAACGTAAATATCATTAAGTGTTCTTGAATGCAACAAGGTGTTTGAGCAGCTAAATTGAATAAACACCTAAAACAGCTTGTTTTCCCCCACACAACCCTAAAGGAGGTGAACTGAACTGAGTTTATAAGGGAAGACGTGCTTTGTTGAAACTGCCAATCAGAACAGGTGTACAGAGAAGAGTAAACTCTGCAGAATGAAACGCCATCCTTAATGTTAATGATAAAGCTATCGAGAACACCTAATATTTCAGTCAGCTCAGCTCACTGGTTTTAATTTACACCAATTTTGACGAAAACCGAATGCAAATCTGCAGTCAAAACAGATATTTTCAGATGTGCCATTCTTAGACGTTTAATCCATAACTCATCTCCATCTGAGAGCTTTTGAAGGCTGTTTAAGAATCAGTAGAGAGAAGTTGTATGAAATGATCAGTAACATCTAGGGGTGCTTTCACACTTGGTTCAATTGCCTGGACAGTACCCAAGTTTGATTGTCCCTCCATGCCACCTTTCCAGTTGGTTTGTGTCCGAAACTGCATACTTCCATACTATATCGTGTGCTAAAATCAGTATGCGAGCAGAGTAGTATGTCCGAATTTATAGAATTCGAAAATCAGTATGCGAGAAGTGCCCAGGTGACCTACTACTTCAGGCGAGATGCTGAAGTGCGCATTTCCTTGCACGCTACACTATCCCATGATGCCCCACCAGAGAATTCATGAATGGGAGTGAAGCGACGCAAGTGACGTGGGTAGGTCACGTGACCATGACAAAATGGTGGATGTAGTACATCCGAATTCCATTCATACTGCTCACATTCATACTGTATAGAACGTACTTTTCTAACAGCCAAGTAGTACATTTAAATTCAAATGCAATACATACTGAGTGATAGGCGGTTTCAGACGCAGCCACTGTCTTTTTTTCTTCTGAACCCCACCCAGTACGCTTGCGTCATCGAGCTGCTGTTGTGTGTACGGCTGTTGCTAGGTGACAGACATGAAAGCAAATCGCCAAAATGAAAAGACATACACACATCGCGCTCGTTCTGCTTTTACTGAATTTTTTGGTTTTGAACATACAGAAAGCGACTCGTGTCTATCTGCCGCAAAAATATTATAAACACTCAGAACATCACGTGATGTCTGCAGAAGCTGTTTTTGCAGGAGACAAGCAGACATTATCACTGTGATTGCCCTGGCTCAGTCCTGCCTGTCACCAAGGAACAGTTTGTAATACAAAGACACACATACACACAAATGAACGTTATGAAAACGATAGTTTGTTAAACTGTTGGCAGTTCACTTCTGTTATTTGGTACGATTGCATTCATACCAGAAGTGAACCGGACCAGTTTGTGTGAACCGTACCCCAAACCATTTCTTTTAGGTGGACTCTGGTACAGTTCACGGGTGCGCACCAGAGTTCAGAAGACACATTCACACTAGCAAAACGTACCGTACTCTGACGTCAAACGAACCTGGGTGCAGACCAAAAGTGCTAGTGTGAAAGCACCCTAACACTACTTAAAGATATTGCTCACTCAATTTTGATTGCAAGACATTTTTTCTTCATTGAGAATAAAAAAAAAGATTTTGTGACCCTGCACTTTAAAAAAAAAAATTTGTAAATTGACAGCTTTCTGTATTTTGTGATTCATTAATTTTCACTTATTTATGCTTTTGAATTGCATTATGGGACTTCCCTCCAAAAGCTTTTGATGTTGACATTTTATTGACATTTTTAATAGTTTGAAGAGATGTATCGTCTAGGTTGGTGTTGTAAATTACGGTACAAAAACCTGGTAATAAGATGCCAGTTTTTCTGTTATTTTACGAGCTTATTAATCTATATATTATTTCTTATACATTAAATATATCTGAAACTACTAAAATGTCAATAAAAGTCACTGTTAAAACCGCAGAGTTGAATTTTCAACGTCAAAAGTTGACAGAGCAGAGATAAAACACCCATAATGCAATTCACAACTGTAAATACACAGAAAACACTTGTAAATCACAAAATATGGAACCTGTTAATTAGCAGATTTTTTTCACAGTGTGGATCACAAACAGGTGCTGAATTTTGGAAATTGAGATTTATACATCATCTGAATGGTGAGTAAGTTAATAAAATAGGTTTTTAATAAATATTTTTTCACTGATGTATGGATTGTTAGGACACATCACAAACATCACAACATCACTACTTGCTATGCACGTTTTATACACATATACACTTATTTAACAACATACTTTACATGCAAATTTGCACATAATGTTGTATATAGTAATATACCTGTACATACACTTGTCAATTTGTATATTTGCATTCACTACTTTTATTTTGAAAATATATTTATTATCAGTTGTACTGTAGAAGCTCTGTCACGAAACAAATTCTTCGTATGTGTGAACATACCTGGCAATAAAGCTCTTTCTGATTCTGATTCTGACAAAATATTTGCATTCCAGATTTGAAAATGTGAAAGATTTTTAAACAGTCCAAATTAAGTATGCATACTACTAATCAAAAATTAGGTTTTGATATATTTAAGGTAGGACATTTATAAAATGTCTTCACACAAATTATCATATATTCTACAGATTTTTAGCATAAAAGAAAAATGTATAATTTAGACTCACACGCTATATGTTTGGCTATTCCCACAAATGTGCCAGTACAACGTAAGACGGTGGTTCAAGGTTACAAATGTGATTTCTAAAAATAAAATTCAGACATTGCTCTGAATATCTATTTTTCACAAACTAAGAAATCTCTATAAGGATTTGGAGCAACATACAAGCAAATAAATGATGAAATAATTTGCATATGCTCAGCATATATAAGTACGCCCCTCACAAATATTTTAAATTCATATTTTTAATAAGAAGCTATACAATATTATATTTGTGCATATACATTAGATAAGTCAGTACTGAAGCCAAATCTGGAGCTTATCTAACAAAAGAACTTGAGATAATGGTCCTAAAACTAGTACACCCACGTTTATATGTTACAGAAAAATATTAAATACAAAAAAAAGGAAGAATCAAGAGAAGAAGAAAAAAAAATTTGTTGACATTTATTTCTTCAATATTTGGCTTCAATTTAATTGTATTATCTTACAATTTCTAAATATGTTTGGTGATTAAAATATTATTTAAAAAATAAAAAATCTGTTTAATAAATCTGTTTTGTTTAAATGTACCACATTGCCTGTATTCACTGAGAAATGGATGAAAATATTCATATTCAAAATGGGATGTACTCAATTATGCTGAGCACTGTGCATTGATCTTTCTCATAAAATGCATGTTTTGCTCCTCTCCCAAAACTACAAACTGTTTCATTCATATTTTTTAAAATAACATTTTTTTTTAAAACATGAATCAATTCCAACTTAACCTGTTAATTGCTTATACAAGTATATTCATTTAACTGCATCAGCTGCATATTCATGAACAGTTTAAAAAGCATGACTAAGGAAACGAAAACTTAATTAAACCTAAAGAAAAGCTCAGGGCAATAACAAAACACTTCTGATCCTAATTATGTTAATATGCTAACCTAATATTTGTATGCAGCCTTTCCAACCATGACTAAACAACTGGGTTTAACTGTCTGGAAAATTGATTCCCTTTACTGAGACACTCATAAATTATCAATTTAGGATACACAAGACGTGCTGTGAATTCTTACTCATAATCAAATGTTCACACACTGTGACACACAACATTAGTCGATCCTCTACACACACGGCCACACACACTAGAAGTTCTTTCTTCAAGCTAAACATTAAAAGTCTAACAACAGCCCACCAAAATACAAATCCTGACAATAGCAGTTAGCTTAGCTCTTACAACAGATCATTAAACACAGATGGACGAGATCCTGCTGTTTCAACTGAAACACTCGTCTTTCAATTCAAAGTACATGTGCTTCCTCAGTCTGCTAGAGTGACATGATCATAAATGTCTGTGTTTTTCTTGCTAAATGACTTCATCAATGGCTTTTGTTTTTTTAATTACAGTAATTACAGTTGGCAGAGAGTAATTCCAGCCCAAATTAAAACTAATTGGACATTTATGCCTAGTATTTTTTATTTATATAGTAATGAACTTTCTGAAATCATTTTTAATCAAGTCATTTTTAAGAGCTTTTAAACTGCATTTGAATCTACTACCGGTGAATATAAATCAGAAGTGCTTACTTATAAAGAACTCATCTAATAATATACTATAAACACAACTCAAACAAATACAAATACTGTACATTTCACAAGTCTAAAACAAAAAAACAGCAATAATATATTTATATTCAATTAAATTCACCTTTATTTGTATAGCGCTTTTACAATGTAGATGGTGTCAAAGCTGCTTCACATAGAAGATTATAGTAATATATATGTGTGTGTGTATTTATACATCATTCTACTCTGTGTTAGTCATACTACATTTGTCTTATTTTCATCCAGATCAGCAACAATTATTGTGCCTGTAAAGTGTGCTTTTGGATGCCTTGTTGTCACGCTTTCATTTTGTAGTTTAGACTTCCTGTTTCTGTGTTGTTTCGCACCATGTGCTTGTCTGTTCTTGTGTCATGTCTTCATTGGCTGCTTTAATCTTGTGTCTTGTTTCTCATCGGTTGTCTCGTGTCATTTGGTTCTTTGTGTTTAATATATACAGTGGGGTTGCACAATATATCGTTTCAGCATCAATATCGCAATATGCACATCCGCAATAGTCACATCACAGGATCTACAATGTTGAACTGGTATTATGAAAGAGTATATACTGTGAAATTCAATACCTTTTAAGACCATTTTAAGACTCTTTCCATACATTTTAAAACCTTATAACCACTTTAGGTTTAAACTGGAAACATTGGCGAGATTTTAACTTACAGTATTTTTAATAATTAATAATGTAAGAAACTAATCTAAAAGTAAAACATTATTCATATACTGAATAAAAATCTATTAAATCTAGCTAATTCAGCAGGTTGGCACCTATAGAACTGCAAAAATAATAGTTTTGCCTTGGTTTCTGCAGTAAACAAGGTAGCGTGATGTCAAATCTAGCAGGATTTTATTGATTTTATAAACTATGCAGCATCCTGATATTTGCAGATGAAATTTGTTGCATTGCATAATCAAAATAGCATTTAAGACTTTTTAATACTTTTTAAGGGCCTTAAATTTCTCTTCATTGATTTATCAACTGTTAATACTTTTTAAAACCCTGCGGACACACTGTGTAATTGACTAAGAGCTATATTTAAAAACGCTCATGATTTGCCACTGCAGTGTTTAACCGTAAAGTTACCAAAACTTTTATAATGCATGTGTGTTTTTAGAGCCTGCGACTGTAAGCATTTTTTTAAGTCTGATTACAGTATCATAAGAAATGACGTTTCTAACTTTAAGAAAGATTGACTGCATTTATGTAAATATATGATGAAAACTATACAGTGTTATTTTACATTTGATTATCACATTTGTCTATCTGAATATGGCTAAACGTATAAAAAGTCACAAAGCACTGTGCATTTATTTGTACAATTTAATTTTTTTTTATGTTTTCCCTTATAAAATTATCAAAATGTATCTAAAATGTTAAATTCTTTCCAAATAAACCATATATTCATTTCATCTGATGAAATTACACTCAATATTGCAATATATATCGTAGAATTAAATATCGCAATGTCATATTTTTTTTCTCAATATCGTGCAGTCCTAATATACAGTATTCTGTAACCCTCATGTTTCCATTGTTCCCTATCTAGATGGTTTCATGTCTTTGCAACAACTTTGCCCGGTCTTACTGTTGAGGAGTTTGTGTCAAGTTTTGATGTTTTACTTCATTTTTCTGTTAAGTCTGTTCTCTTTTATTTGATAAACTGCACTTAGGTTCACCTTCAGTGGACACTAACTATTGCTCCGGGTCTTAACCACACTCAACACAAAAATGTGACATGCAATAAAATGCTTTATTTCCATGTTAAAAGAAGTTTTTGTCCTAACAATCCATGGCAGCGACGCACCTAATTTCTATTTTTAAAATGGTTTCTATTTCTGTGATGTTGCGGCTGAACAGCATTAACTACCATGACAATAGTCACCTCAGGTGCTGATTATGTGCTTTATTCAGTTAAATGCTACTAATGTGAGTTTGAAATACCATTTTATGAAACATTTATTGTCATGCTGAAAGTGGAAGCACAT
Organism: Danio tinwini; assembly: GCA_903798205.1. NCBI lineage: Eukaryota > Metazoa > Chordata > Actinopteri > Cypriniformes > Danionidae > Danio > Danio tinwini. The sequence goes on along the minus strand of CAIGQZ010032903.1, from coordinate 995,463 downwards.
GGTTTCCCTCAGATCTTGAAAATAATATCAAAAATATAACTGTGCAAACCAACAAATATAAGTCTCTCGGCATGTGCTTTATTGTTAAAGAAGTTTAATACGCATTGATTAGATTGTAAACCTTACCATTTGGTTAGACGTGCAGTACACTATTCTGTGCATTTGAATGGCTCTAGTGCAGACAGTAAAATTGCTTGTCCCTGGAATCTTGTTGTGTCCCTTGTTGTTAGGACACGGTGTTACAGTGTTACAAAGTGGTGATAGGAGACAGAAAGCTTTTCAAAGCTTCAAAACAACTGTATCACAAAATTATTTACTGTTTAGAAAACTTTTACAAAAATAAAAAAGCACATGCTAATGTAAATGCAACACAAATTCACACAAAACATGGATTAAAATTGGCCTTTTCAAGCACAGTGCAAACATTAAACAATGTATAATCAATCTAACAAACTTAGATTTACATTTGTTATCATTAAATATTAAGTTAGTCTGCATAATATACATTCCTTTATCAACTTTCAAGGCTTATATACTGTTTTTATATGATTAAACAGGATAACAAAAGACACTAACACTATTACAATTTATTTTTTTTTTACAAATGTCTCATTAAAACGTCTACAAACTCGTAAAACTGATCTGAGATTATGTTAAAAACTATGAAACCACTAGGGGGCGATCTGAGACCTCCTAGACAGAGAGCCATTGAACTTTTGAAAAGTAATGAGGCCTGTTTACTGGAATCACTTGACCTTGCCAATTTGATACATGCTCTGAAACACTGATACAAAAAAACTAAAGATTCATAAGGAGAAACTGTGTTTCATTGTCAGCATCTACAACTAATGACAATTACAACAATAAGAATTTCAGAAAAAAGTAGCTGGTCACATTACAGTAATACAAATATGAAATGTGTCTATTTGTTTTGGTCATAGAAATATGGGGTTTGCACATTTAAAATATTTCATTTCACTTTCAGGGTTAAATACAACCCTGTCTGCACGATCGTGGAAAAATTTGACATTGCCATATTTTTTTCCTCTGTGATCTATTGACCTTATTCTACAATGCGGAAGTGCGCTCGTTTTTGCGATTGTATTAGAACTTCCGATTCAGTTGCCTATGGGAGAAATGACTAGGAATAATAAACGGCTGAAAACGGTCAAACTACTTGCTCTACAAACAAGTGTTTGCATGATTATACAGACAAAATAGAATAATTTAATAAGAAAACATCAGTTTGCTACATCATGGAGCATAACGGGCTGTTTTTAACCTCTAAAAATGAATGGAAGTAAATGAGACCGGAAGTATCCAGCCTTAATGATTCAAATGGCTGCGCCCGCTCGTATGTGGAGAATAAGGTGAATATTGAGATAGAAATACAATTTCACCAGTTGACTTACATAGCTCTATTTGCAAAGTCATTACTTTAAATAAGATGCTTTTGTAGGGGCATGAAATATAAATATATATTTTATCATTTTTATATTTTGTCATTTATCACTGTATGTACATATAATAAAAAACTACAGTCAAAAATAAACAGTGGAGCAAAAATTAAAGTGAAATAAATAGTGTGGTTTTCTGGAGAGAGTAACTAAAATTTAATAATCAAAATGTAAAGTAACTTATGTAATGCATAGTCCTCATCATTTAAAAATTCAGTCAAACTAATCTATATTAAACTTCTTTATGCACAACTAAAATGCATTAAACTCTCTTAAAATGCTTGCTCTTATAGGCCTTAAAAACACATGCAGATGATAAATTTTCACTATTTTGGTTCAATTCTGCAGTGTCTCCACAAATCTCATGTGCTTTGACCTGTGGTTTCTGGTCAACATTGCATATCTTGTGATGTGACTTGCATCACACATTGCGATATCGATGCTTAAACGATATATCGTGCAGCCCTGATATCTACTCTTGTAAACTTTTTTGACAGTAAAAAAAAACACAAGCACAGTTCTTACTGAACTTTCAGATTTCACAAAAGTGTGGCAACGTCAAAAACAAACAGAACACACACAGAAAGGATGTTAGCTGTGACATTAGCTGAACTGATCCTGCTCTCAGTACTGATGGGACTGTTAAGAGTGAGGCTTCACAGAGATTAACACATCTGAACCACACAGCAGCGCACACACACTCCTGCTGTTCACAACACCACCGACAACACATGCATCTTACACAGCAGCACACACTCGTGCTGTTCATTTACACTCTCAGTAATACTGCACGCACTCTCAACTGATGAAGTGTCTGCCAGCGAACTGGAGTGGAGCCATTCCTGAAAACAAACTGGTAAATGAGAGGATGGCAGGCATGGAGGAGCTTGAAATATTGTGATGTTTTTTTAAGCTTGTCACTTTCATATCCTTAAGAGGAGTCACATTTAAAATGTTGAGGTGGCGTAACTGCACTGCTTAAAGGGTGTAATTTTAATCTATAAACTGTCACCACTGTGCCATTAAGCAAGGCAACAAGTTGTTACTGTAATAAGCATCAGTAGCTGTATTGTGCCTACTGTAGATTTTGGTGGAGATAATGGTGTGGTGCAAAAGAGGTCAGTGAGCTGCACACAGTCTGTACTCCTTCCTCAGTCATACAGGTTGTGGCAACACAAGAAGATATAGATATACACACACACACAAAAGATTTTATTCGTTATTTAGTCGACTAAAAATACTATGACTTGTAATCAGATTATGGCTGCACGGTGACGCAGTGGGTAGCACAATCGCCTCACAGCAAGAAGGTTGCTGGTTCGAGCCTCGGCTGGGTCAGTTGGTGTTTCTGTGTGGAGTTTGCATGTTCTCCCCATGTTCGTGTGAGTTTCCTCCTGGTGCTCCGGTTTCCCCCATGTCCAAAGACATGCGGTATAGGTGATTTGGGTATGCTAAAATTGACCGTAGTGTATGTGTGTGAATGAGTGTGTATGGATGTTTCCCAGTGATGGGTTGCAGCTGGAAGGGCATCTGCTGCGTAAAACTTAATATGTTTTATTATTAATATTTATTACTATTATTACTATTTATTATTATTACTTACTACAATAAGTTGGTGGTTACACACATTCCGCTGTGGCGACTCTAGATTAATAAAGGGACTAAGCCGAACAGTTGTTATAAATATATATTATCAGTGTTGTCATTAATGTTTATATATAATATATATAAACATTAATGACAACACAAAAAACTGCAACAGTCTAACAACCATATCATTTGTTTAATTTAATATTAACCTCAGCTAAAGAGACTGGTGGGCACAATGTTTTCAGCACAATCTTAATCTTGGTTTAATTTTGGAGACCGCCAATCAGAGATAATCTTCAATGTTCAGTTCTGGCCTGTATTTATTTTAATGTATTTGATTGCCATAAAGGTGTCAGAAAGTTTAACCTGGTGCTATAAAAATCAATCTGCTGCAGCTGACGCTATTGCTGTGATGTTCATTTAACATAAAAACACCAGGCCTATGTATAAAATAATTTGAAGGCTGATGGCTTTTCATTTGCATGTTGTTGTTTTTTATTATTAAAAAATATAAACTATTTTTATCTTCTGTAGATTATGGCTAAAATATGGCAAATCTAATAGTTTAATAAAATGTATTTCATTTTTGCAGTTTTGGAAATCACCAAGCGACCCATTGTCCTGCACCCCCGAATGTTATCTATTGAACCCTTATTCTACAATGTTAGCATACAATTGTACTGTAAATTTGTCCTACAGAATTTAATCAATATTTCAGCATATCGTGGGCCAAAGAAACTGAACTAATCTGCTTAAATTAATCTAAAATGTTAACTGTTAAGCTAACTAATTAATCTCCAAGCATTCATTGCTGTTATGATCACCACCACAAATTAAACATGAATCTTCATAAACACACTTTAAAAGATTAAATTATAAATAATTATTCACTTTATTTTGACGTGCCCATGGTTCAATATTATGCATGTTTATTATCACAATAAAAAAATGATACTTCACCCAAAAATAAAAATTGTCATCATTTACTCACTCTCAAGTAGTTCCAAACCTGTGTTCAATCTGTTGAACACAAAAGTAGATATATTGAAGAATGTTGGAAACCTGTAACCATTGACACCCTCAGTAGGAAAAAAAATACTATGAAAGTCAATGGTTTCCAACATTCTTCAAAACTCAAACTGTTTTGGAACAAGTAAATGATGATGACAGCATTTTTATTTTTGTGTGAACTATCTCTTTAAAGTGCCTATTGGTGTTATGGTCAGATGAGGCCCAAATGATTTGTCTATCTACATATTAGGTAGGTACACATGTTTGTTGCATGCAAATAATCAAATACTTAATGAGCTCCAACAGCTAAAGAATTCCTGTAAGCTAAGATCAGAAAACTGAGGCTACAGTACACAGTAGCTCAAAAAATTAGACAACAGAACATTGTAAAATGTTCACTGCTCTCATGAGTCTCCATTTGTGCTGTAGCATTCAGCTGCTAGGGTCATCTGAATGAAAGCATGGATCCATTCTGCCTGTATCAAAAGTTCTGCATGTGGTGTGGGGGAGATTTTCTTGGCACACTCTGGACCCCTTAGAACCAAAGCATCAAATCACCTCAAACTGGTATCCTGAACATGAAAAGGAGTTCACCACCTCAAACAGTCTCCACAGTGACCAGATCTCAATCCAGTGGAGTACCTTTAGGAAGCGGTGGAAGAGGAGACTTGCATCATGCATGTGCATCCATCAAATTTACAGCAATTCTGTGATGCTCTCATGTCAGTATGTTTCTAGAACCTTGTTGAATTTATAGGACATAGAATTAATGCAAAAGGTCGTCCAACGCAACAATGTGGCCGTTAAGTGTATATTGCATTTCATACAAGCATTGTGCTTCTACATCATGATGAGATCTCAGTGTTTCCTTTAATAGTGTCATAAAGCACTTGAAAGCTCAAGATTCCTATGCTTGACGTGGGGAGTTGTGCAACCCTGATCATTCACACATCATCCCTACGCACCAGCCGAGAGTGGGCGGATCACAAACACACATGCACATTGGTTTTAGTGGCTTATGAGGACTCTCTATAGGCATAATGTATTTTATAAAGTAAAAAACACTTATTATATGACCTTACCCTACTTCTAAGTTCTAAGCACAACCCTCACAAGAAATTTGTTTTTAAGAAGAAGTATGATTGAAACAGTTTTGAATTACGAGGACCCAAGACATAAACCACCTCAACATTGTAATGCCTAGGCCATGGCCATGATATTATACAAATTTGTGTTCTCGTAAAGCACCAAAACCAGTACACAAACACATACACTAGGGCAGCACAATATATTGCAAAAAAATTTAAAAATTATTGTTATCATGATAATAGTATTTGCAATATACACATAGCAGCCATGTGTGATAAGTTATGTTAATTTTATGCATTGGTTGTTTATCTAAATTTGATTAATCAGATGGGGCTTTACTATCTTTGTCCCCACCTTCCCAGCAGTTAATGTTTTTATATTGGCTGGAGCAGCCCAATGGTGAACTCAGAGCTGAAAATAAACCCTAATGGCGAGATTCAAGACGAACGAGGAAAATGACAACAGCCAATCAGAATCAAAATATCTGCTGAGGATTTCACTCATCCATAGTGTTTTAAAGACTAAATGTTTGCACCTTGGAGTTTTTGTAATCAGGATTATAATTAATTAGACCTAAAAAATATATTTTACCTATTTCAATATCATTAAAAAAATAAATAATTTTTAAAAATGGCAAAAAAAATAGTTGCAATACTCCGCAACAATATAGCATATTTTTCCTGTATCATGCAGCCCCATTACATAAACACACATACATATAATGAAGTAATCATAACAATCACTGCACCTAGGGCTGGGCGATAAAATCTGTATTTATAGACCAAACACTATTGCCGATAACGATAAATTTTGGTATGAAGTTTTGGTATGAAGGCTATAGTTTTATTAAAATGTGGCTGCTGAGTGCATGCTTTAAAAGGAATGCCAATAAGCTTAGGGTGTAAGATTGTCATTTCCAATGGAGGCGCGCAACTTGCACAATGTGAACATGGTGTGCAAGCAGCGCACACGTGACGCGCGTGCATTTTTCAGGTACACCTAGTTAAAAAACATCTAAACTTTTTAGAATGATGCGAGTGGACCGAAATTCATGTAAGTAGAAGTAACGAATCTACTTCACACTTTGTATGGAATATACACATTTCAGCAATTACGACAAACTAATTACCTTAGACAAACACAGCACACCCAAACACTGCAGTGCTTTTTACTTTTCTCCATAAACTTGCATCAGAGCTGCAGCAACGGTTTGTTCATTTGTTATCCTCTGGAAATCATTAGAATTGATGGTCGTCTAGTTAGGAGAGATGCCAGGGCAGCGTGAGGGCAAAGAAAATGATGAAGAAAACCACGCGCACGCACTAGTCACTTCAGGACACAATAACAACACATGCGAAAATGAATGCTGTACAGCAGCAGTAAGGAGATTGTAAATAAAAAAAGGATCCAAGGATGTTGCCAGAGTGGCTTTTTGGTTTCTTTTCTTGTGCATCCCAGCCAATAGCTCTCCATCTGAAAGATTTTAGCATGGGGTAATGTAGTCATCCAACCTCACAATTTGTAATGTTGCAGTATGTATTTGAATAATGATGGTTAGTTCCTTTACTTGAAAGCTCAGATTTGATTATCATAATTTATTTTGTTAACAGAGTTTGAAGTTTACTGTACTATTATTATTGACACCTTACAGATGTTGATTTACCTTTACCATTGCACACACTTTGTAAAATTTTATTTATTATCAACTTTCAGAGTCTCTTTAACATTTGTTTATTTTATTATAAAAAGATCAGATATTTTGTTTGAATATTTTTGTTTTTGACTATTAAAACTATTTGGCTTAGTAATGTTGGTAAATTAAAATGTATTGTTAAAAAAATATTCAATAATTATCGACGCTGATATTGTGATCAGTAAAAGATCACATGATATTGTGATCTTTTTTTTTTTGCAATATCACCCAGCCCTAAGTGGACCCATTTTTTCCTTTCTTCAGTCCAGATTTGGACATGGTAATAAGCTCAAGAGTACAACACACAAAACACCAGGCCAAGTGAAAAAAAAACGAGTGTGAGAAAAGATGAGAATTTGTGTGATATCCCTGCACTCCCATATGGCCTTTATATAATCCAGCTGCTGAGAACTCAATCAATGAGGCTTCCACCCACCATACATTAGGCCACTCAATAAAGGAGCTGAAGGAGTTTCTCTCTCTCCCTCTCTCCCTCTCTCTCTCTCTCTCTCTCAAAACAACTTCTTTTTATTCTCCCTGTCACCCCCTCACTTCAATCTACGCACAGACTGATGCTCTGGTTCGCCATTCCAGTACCCACATGGAGAATGGGTTGGAAGCCAGTGAAATCTGGCACTGGTTCCATCTCTCCTTCTCTGGGTCATCCTAATCTTTCTCATTTCGGAGACATTACAGAGAAAGACAGATCCATACACACACACACACACACACCTCACCCAGTCTTCAGCCAAGGCGGCGTTCCCTCTTCCTGAAATCTAGATAATAAGAGAGAATGGCTTTCACCGCTAATGACTCTCTGGCAGCTGATGTCTGTCGCAGCCTTGGCAGAGCGGTTTGAGCTGGCGGAGAGGGAAGTGGTGCCCAGGGCTTCCTGTTAGAGCAGGATACACATGCCAGAGACACTGCGAGCACCTGCGTCTCTCAGCCGAGGAGAGCAGGTTTCTTCTGAAGAGCCGGGGCTAGAGGATCATGGCTGCCGACTGCGCCTGTTGGTTCCCTTTTTAAAACAGGTTATTTAAATATACAGCTGAAGGCGATGGTTTTTATTATTTTTATATTGAGCTCATAGCACAGACAGCCCTGCTCTGAAGAGAAGTAAACCGTTAGCGTAGCCTGAATGAAGGGTTAGGACAGGTTTTTCCTGCTCATTTCACTCGATCACTTTCGGTTTTGTTTGATTTGTGATTCTATATACCTTTATCATCTGTGACACTTTTCCTATATCTGTTCCTCCAGAGAATTTAGGCCAGTGTTGAATGACAATAAAATGGAGGGCCAGTCTAAATCACTGTTTAGAGAAATAAAGTCCACCTCTAAAAGAAACATTGAAAATTAAAATCTAATTTAAACCAGGACATATAAAGGAAATGTGATTATTATGTAGCCTAATATGTATTAGTGATGAGTCGTTCATTTTGAACATTTTATTTATTTTGAACAAACATTTTGTATTGCTGCATCCCAATTTGCATACTTATACTATACCCTAAAATTATGTACTTTTTTTTTTGTAAAGGAAAATATATACTTTTGAGTGTGTAACAGAAGAGTATGCAAGCTTTGGGACATACTACTTTGTTATGAGCCCTGTCAATCATCCACCTTTCTGTCATATTTAACTTCCTACCTTATTGGAGAAGCAGCAGGTTAATCTCCCATTCAGGAGTCTTTCATGCAGAGAAATCTCCTCAGGTCTTTGGATAATTATGCATTCAGACGTTAATGTTAATTGTAACGTTAATTAACACTTCTTTATATACAAGTTTTTCAAGTTCAGCATTGTTGTTGCAGATCAAATATAACACAGAAAGCGTGATTTAAATATGATGTATATTCTACATCAGATATTAATTAACTTTCATACAAATATCCAAAACTAATATCAAAACAAATATCCAACACACAATGTACTGTGGCCAATATCAGCAGTTAAAGTATAGACACTTCTACACTGTTCTACACAATTTTTGCCAGAAATAGTAAACCATCCGGGAACCTTTGGCATACTCTTTTTAACATACTATGATTTGAGACATACTAATTGTATTTTCAAATATTATTTAGGATAGATAGCATGCAAATTGGGATGCAGCATATGACTCGAGAATGGGAGTCATCTCAGGGAGTGATTCATTCATTTGCGCATGCACACATTTGTGCAGGTGGAGTAGAAGATTAGTGCCTTTTTCGAGTCTTCTATCGTCTTTGAGTCGTTCGTTCATTACGTGAAAGACAGATGTCAATCATGCAGTTAGAGCCGGAAAAAGATTTGATCTGTTCATTTCTCAAGTCCTCAGGTTTGAGTCATCTCTCTTTACATGCTGTGATGAACGAACGACTCAAAAACCAGATGAACGGGATGAACTAATCATGGCTCCTTTCGGCTCAGACTTTGTGCATTTATTAAGTTTATATGGGTCCGTCAGTGTGACGTGAACGAACTACTATAATTTGAAAACATGTCAGAAGAGGTGAGCTGACATAATCATAGACAAAATGTGAACAATAAATGATTATTTTCTTATTCTTATAGCATTCTAGTTATGACTTGTTTGTAGTGTGATCAATGTTTGAGCTAGTTGTAGATGTGTTTGGAAGCAACTCGTAACATTTTAATAATATTTTGGCAAATTGAATGAAATGACTCGAAAAAGATTTGTTCGAGACTTAAAGGTCAGAGTCAGTAAAATGATTCGAACTTCCCATCACTAATATGTATGTATAGTAGTAGGCCAAAGTGATGTGCAGAGTATTTGGGCAATATTTGATTTTAATAATGTATAACATAATAATACATAAAATCTAATAATAATAATAATAATAATAATAACAAAATAATATATAATTTATTTATTTATTCATTTTACTTTGGCTTAGTCCCATATTTTTCAGGAGTTGCCACAGCTGAATAAATCGCCAACTATTCCGGCATTTTTTACGCAGCGGATGCCCTTCCAACCGCAACCCAGTACTGGAAAACACCCATACACTCTCACATTCACACACGCACTCATACTCTATGGCTAATTTCATTCAATTCGATTGTAGCGCATGTCTTTGGACTGTGGGGGAAACCAGAAGAAAACCAACGTGAACATGGAGAGAACATGCAAACTCCACATGGAAATGCCAACTGACACAGCTGGTACTCGAGCCAGGGACTTTCTTGCTGTGAGGCGACAGTGCTAACCACTGAGCCACCGTGCCGCCCAAAATATTTAAAATATACAAGTAATATAATAACATAAATATTGTGTCTCTATAAGTTAATTTTAACAATCAAAATATGAACAACTATATTATATTATATTAATTATATAAAAATAATTTAGCCAGAAGTGATAATAATGTTGGTTTCATTCTACTATGCCTATAAAAAGCTAAGAAAAACATAAAGCAAAAATTGCTTTCAATATAATCAGTTATTATTATTTATTTCATTGGTTCTCTTTTCTGTTTGATTTTCTCTGGCCTGTTGCACAAAAAGAGTTCTGGGTTGCAAGTTTTGGGTTGACAAAACCAAACAAATCATCGTGGTTAAGATCAGGTTAAGTGGTTTCACAACACTTAAAATAAAGCATTGTGTGAAACTCTAGACTGCATGAAAGTGTGACATGTGCAGCAAACAGCCAATCACATGACATACAAGAACATCCGTCACTTCTCACAAGAAAAATGTAATGCTACAAAAACCACATAAGACAAACGACAACAGCTAAAGAATCAATGTCTTCTGAAAAATTTAGAACTGAAGCTTATGAAACTATAATCTTGACACCAGCCAACTGTCATAAGTGCACAACTCATGTTAACACGCCCACCAGCATGTGCCCACCAACTCAGTATGGAACAAATTTACTAGGTCTTGATTTGTATAACAAAGTAATTTGTCTTTTGAAAGTTAATTGAGGTCTGAATTGGAACACAGCATCCCTTCAGCTCTGCGTGTGATCTCACGCCAAACAAGGCGCTCACAGAGGAGAAGAAACCTTTCATCTGACCTCCCATACATTAAAAACCACTGATTCTCACTCAAGCACAGCAATATTACAAAGTCAAATAATAGAACAACAAAAGAGTGAGAGAGTGTACGAGAGTGAGAGAGAGAGAGAAAGAGAGAGAGAGAGAGCGAGAGAGAGAGGAAACAGCAGGGGAGCTTGAACACCGGTAGACAGGCTGCGAACACTTTTCTTTTCTCTTTTTTTTTTAACAGGAGATACGAGTGATTGTTCACAAAGAAAAAAGATATTTGATTTTCACCTATTCTGCCTGTGGTAATGGGAGTTATGCAAGTGTGTAGGGCCAGCCTACGCACAAAATAAAAATACCACGGCCCGCTGAGCGCTACGCTGAGCTGACTTACAGAGATGCATGGATGAGGTCAGTGAGTCAGCCGTCAATCCACAGCTGTCCTTAACGTCTCCTCGCGCACACACACATATTTACACTTGTATATATGGCTTCCGAGGACTCTCACCAGGTGTGATTCATTTTATATTGCAAAAATGCTATTATATGCCTACCCCTACCCCTAAACCCAACCCTCACAGGAAACCTGTTGCAAATTCTGAATGTCAAAAGACCTAAGTATAGATTAAGCGATTTGAAACTACCTTAATATAGGTCATACCCATGTCAGTAAACAATTTTGTGTCCTCTTAAACCACATAAACAAGTTGTCAGGATCAAAAAGCATTCTAAGACTCAGGAGGATTCCTTTTCTATGCTTTTAATGTTCTTGAAGCAAGGGAACAATACAGAAGAAACACAAGAGGTTTCATTCTGGTTGCTCAAAGGGCAGTCCTTTGAGGCCAGTTTTATACAGGCATACAAACAGATGATGAAGCATTCTCTTTAATCACTGGTCTAAACAGTTTGTTTGGTAGAATCCTATTGATCACATTATCTAATGATTGTCAGCACAATATTCCTGCAACTGGCACAATCCAACCATTCAACTGACTGACAACTACAGTTGAGCATGTGATTATATCAAGAAGCAATTACAAAAGTATACATATATAAAAATAATATAAATAGAATATACTGTACGGAAATTAATAAAATTTATTTATCTAACATAAGTACACATACATACACAGCTATCTTTATGGCGGAGTCCCATAGACGTAATGATTTTTATACTGTACAAAGAGTGTATGCTATTCCCCTACTCCATCCCTAAACACAACACGCAACAGAAACATGTTGCATTTTCACATTTTCAAAATATTTAATTCTCTGTGATTTATGAGCTATTTTCCTTATGGGGACCAAAAAAAAGGTCCTCACAATGTTAAAATCTCCTGGTATTGCCATACTTATGGAGATAAACAACATGAACACACACACACACACACACACACACACACACACACACACACAGTATGCATACATACAGGCCTCCGCCACCTCTGTGCTGCAGCTAAACACACTTCAAGTGCTGTAAACATGCTGTAGTGCACTAGCTCTCTTTGATCCTGCTGCTGTTGACAAAGGTGGTAAAAAATTAATCTGACTGATATTGGAGGATGATGGAATGGGGACTAAAGATGTGCTATTGAGGGCTTTAATGAAGTCTTAAGATTTGTCTCATGCAAACTGACGAATGAACTGGTGTGACACTAGGGCTGGGCGGTATGGCATAAATGCAATCTCGATAATTATTTTCCATATTGAACGATAACGATATATATTTAAATATCAGTTTTTCCAGATTTAAATGAGTACCCCAAAAATGACTGAAGCCACAAATATTAGAGGGTCCATTAAATGGCATAGCATATTTTCGGCCGATAAATTTTCGGTGGCCGAAAACTCGGTACATCTCTAATATCAACACACTTTTAGATTCCCATTGTTGCACATTTCTGCTGTGATTGGCTAAAGTAGAGTAAAAAAAAATCCCGAGCTTATTATTGCTATTGACATAAATTTGATCACAATTCGATATAATATATTGTGTATTGGCACAGTCCGATGTGACACCATTACTAAAACAGTGAATGCAAACATCGTTTGTGAGTCTAGAAGAGTTTGCTTTGGTTAGTTTTACATCTTCAAACTCTCACTGCAATATAATGTCAATGCAAAAATATAACAAGTAAAAGAGGAATTACTCAGCTAAATGTATAACTACTGTGCCAGTGGCTTGTAATCAAACATTCAGGAACTAAATTTGGTAACTTTAATTGCCAAAGCACAGTGTCATTTGAAATAAACTGTTGTTCAGTCACACTACTAGCTATTAGATCAGCTTTCAGCAGATATCTTTTCTTTTATTAAATTTGACCAACTCAACCTTTAAAATGACATCTAACCACATTAAAACAATAGTTTTTAAAACTTATTTAGCATTAAATACTTATTTTAAATTCCTTATTAAAACTTATTATAGCATTAGCTTTTTATATAATTGATTGCAAGCTCACATGAAGATCTGCCCGCATCAAATGTCTTTGTGCAATTTTTTTTTCACATTGGTGTAAAGGTGTGTTTTTACACTTGGCTTGTTCAGAATGTTTGTTTCAGGAACCTACCACATTATCTTCTTTTGTTTCGGCTGTCATCATTGCGCCACACTGCGCCATACAATCTGCGCCTAATCTGTTGATCTGAGATAACCTGATTGATTTGACCACGCTGATCATGAGAAAGCAATCTGACCTAATGAGAAAAGTGTTAATTTAATGTATGTCCATATTATCGCCATTTGTGTTCCAGAAGGAAGCAATGCATTAAGAACCAGGCACGTTGTGAGTTTTGTAAAGTACGATGCGATTCTGGATTAACATCTATGTTGATCCTGAAACATTATTTTTGTTTGAAAATGTAATCCATACCTATTCCCTACCCCTAAACCCAACCATAACTGTAAACTATTCCCAACATCAGAGGGAAATAATAATTGGATAAACTTAACAAACAGTAAATGTATCCCTTTATTCTGATTAGTTGATTGGAATGTTGTTCCAGGGTCATCATAGATGTTGATCCAGGAGCATGTCCTACTTGGTAAAATCAGGTTGGCATAAGTGCCAAGGTGTAAAAACATTTGAAATTTGAAGATCAAGCTAAATTGTACTTAAACGCATAGTTCACCCAAAATCTTCACTTCACTTATTTCAAACCTTTATGAGTTCCTTTAATCTGTTAAACACAAAAGAAAATATTTTGAAAAATGTTGGAAACCTGTGACCATTGACTTCCATAGTATTTGTTTTTCCTGCTATGAAAGTCAATGGTTTCTACATGCTTTCTACATGAGGGTGAGTAAATAGTGTGTACATGGCTGCACAATATATCGTTTTAGCATCGATATTGCAATGTGAACATTCACAATAGTCACATCGTATAACATGCAATGTTGAGTCTGGGTTATATTTGATCACTTTGCAAGTGTTTTTGAGGCCTGTGACTGTGTGAGAATTTTAAAAGCATTCAGGCATAAGAAATTGTACCGTTTGTAACTGTAACGATTGCTTTTAGTAAATTGTACACTCAAAAATATTTTTTTTTTTTGCTCGTTCAAACTACTTATTTAAAATGAGCTGAAACAACACAGTTCTTGAGATTTCTTTGGGACTATTTAATTTTTTTATGTTCAGTCCACATAAATTAGCTTAAAGTGTCAAGTTAGCTTAATTAATTTGTGCTGAGACAACATGAATGAATTGTGTGGAACCCTGCATTTTTTACAGCGTATAGAACAAAGACTGCAGCATTATTTTAAATTTGATTATTCAATATCTGTATACCTGAATAAAGTTAGGCTCCTCGGAATACAATAAAATACTGTTTAATTTTCATTTTTATCTTTTTTTTATTTTCTATATTGATATATGCTTGTAGATTTATTATATTTTATGCAAACAAAAATCACCCCAATCAATCTAAAATTATAAATGATTCCAAATAGATATTTATGTCATCTAGTAAAATTGCATTAATATCACAACATATATCGCAGAATTAAAAAAAAATCAGAATTTTCCAATATCGTGCAGTCCTAGTGTACATTCTCATGTTTTGGGTGAATTGTCTCTTTAATTTCTCTTCTAGACAATATGCAAGTATTTTCTGTTATTTCCTAATTGCAGTACTAAATACTGTACTGTATACATAAAATGATATTGTTTCAACAAAATAAGAACATTTTGAACATCTTCATCCTGTTTAAAAGTTTTCAACCTTACTGTGCATAATGCTTCCTTCTACAGCGTCGGTGAGCATTTGAACCTTTTTTTAATATCTGTTCTCGAGTCCCTCAATTGTCTTGACAAACGATGGATCTCAAAATCATGCAATTTCAGCTGGAAATAGTTGCAAATGAAGCTGGAAAACTAAAGAATATGCAGAACATGGAGGATTTTCTGAAGTACAACAGGCAGTTGAACTGTTCAGAACAAATTAACTCATTAACAGGCATCATCAGGTTTTTTTTTATCATATACACTACCGGTCAAATGTTTAAGGTCAGTAGGATTTTAAAATGTTTTAAAATAAGCTTATCCTGCTCACCAAAGCTGCATTTATTTCATCAATAAATACACGACAAATTGTAAAATGTTATTGCACTATAAAATAACTGTTCAAAAGTAGTTTATCATTTAATTTAATCATGTATTCCAGTCATTTTAAAGATGCATTTTTAGCTTAATTACTCCAACCTTCAGAGTCACATGATCCTTTAGAAATCACTCTAATATTAATTATTATTATTATTATTATTATTATTATTATTATTAATGTAATAGTAATAAAAGCAATAATGACTGGAGTAATAATTTCATTTGAAACTACATACAATAAGTCGTTGTTTAAAATTGTAATAAATATTTAACAATTTAACAAGTTTTTACGTTTAATAAATGCGACCTTGACGAACAATAATTAACATGAAAAAATATGAAAAAAAAACTGACCCCAAACTTTTGATCTAGTGTAAGTAACCACACATGGTTGTTTTAATAACTCTAACTGTTTTTTGGTCTTGAAACTATTATGAAACATTTCTAACTCTGCACTAAATAAAAATAACAATCACTGAGGCACTGTGCCACCCATACCAAAAAAATGGATCAAAAAATGAAAAGTACCTCATTATTTACTCTCCCTCATGCGGTTTTAAACCTATAGGTTACTTTCTTCTGTTGAACACAAAAGAAGATAGTTTGAAGAATGCTGATATGCTGGCAGACATCGGCTTTCATAGTAGAGAAAAATATACTATGTTAAACAACGACTAGCATTTTTTAAAAGATCTTCTTCTGTGTTCAACAAAAGAAATTCAAATAGGTTTTGAACAAGTGAAGGGTAAGAAAATGAGCGCAGAATATCCATTTTTGAATAAACTATCCCTTTAAGTTTATAAAAAAATATTTATTTTAACACATCATATGGAAAATGCCCTATAAAAATATGTCTCTCATTCAAAACCAATCAAAATGTGTTTATATTCTGTTAGTTTGCTTGACGTTTAAATGTGTTTTAAGTTTCAGCTCAAAATACCCATCAGATTATCTATTATACCTTTTAAATCAGGGAAATTTGAGCTGTTAGGACAGTGTAGCTGTTTTTGTTGCCTGTGCCTTTAATGCAAATATGCTGGTTCTCCCTGCCCACAGTTCCCAGTGTGTGTCAGACCCACAGAGATCTGTCTGTATTGCTCTGATGCGTATAGCCTTTGTGTAGATAAACAGTACAGTGACAGACAAGTATGAAGCAGATCTCCCTTACTACAGTATGAACTTTCCCAATGGTTAGGCCTGTCACGATATCTATTTTTTGTTGTACAATATATTGCACCAAAATATATTAAGATAAACGATATTATTGTCATTAAGACCATTTTATGCCACTCATTGTATAATTCGAGAATGACAATATAATATCACAATGCAAGTACACTTTCAAAAAACACACAATATTTTATTCTTAAGAATATTTAATTTAATTATAGTCATTTTAAAAATTCAATAATTAGGCATTGGAATAAGAATGTGAAAACGCATATCCTAAATGAATCATAAATAGTGTTAACAAAAAAGTGCAAGGTGAAAAGTAATATATCTGCTACCAGATCTATTTTCAGCTGTCAGACATCCACATGAAAAATACTATTGTAGTTTACAGTAAATACTATAGTGTTTTTAACCATACTGACAACTCCAGTAGAGGTAGAGATGTTGCAGTTAAAATGTTGCTAGAATTGTTTTTATGTATGGGCAATATATATATTGCATCACTAAAAATAATTGAATTGATGTCCATGTGTTGTGCAATAAGTCGATATATTGATTATTGTGACAGGCCTAATGGTTATTTGATACATTTGTTGTGGAGTTAATTCAAGCCTTTCTGCAGCAATGAATCACACACAGTGTAAGTATAAAGTTCATGTGAGAGTGAGCTTTGCACTGTTTTTGCACAGCAAATGTGACAGGATACATGGTAATATTTACTGCTGTATAGACATCCGTTTATGTACAAAAGTGTCTTCTTGTATAGTTGTACTGACACATGGCGGTGGTCAGTAATTATGCAGCAATGTTATTGTCTTTATTTCAAACATGCACTGTTTTAAAAATGTTTTAAACTTGTGAAACTCAATCTTGAGGTGCAGATGATCACAGAGAGCTGAACAGATCTTTTAATCCTGGTTGCTTTAGCGCAAATCCTGTCTTGTTGGTATGATTATACGCGTTACTACAAGGCGTTAATACGCATCTGTCAATCAATTTGGTGGGCAGGGAAACTGCACTTCTATGTCACATTGCGGTGGGCGTCAGTATGGGAGGGATTTGGATCCTATTTTAACGTCATATTTTTTTTTAAAAAGTTTAGTTCTGTCCTTTAATCTCCAAAACAATTGTGTTCTGTAAGAGTTACAACTGAACACAAAAGAAACAGAATTAGAACTGCAACACAAAAATCATATTCAAAAACAAGACGAACCAAATGCCAGCGGATAAAACAGGCATTTCATCAAACCATCCATTTGATCATGAAGAGTTTCTATCTAATCATCACTGTAGTGTAAAACATCTTTACACTGGAGTCACAGGGTCGATATCTGAGGGAGTGCGAGTGTGTGTGTGTGCGCGAGTGAGTGTGTGTGTGTGTGTGTGTCTGTGTGTGTGCGTGTGTGTGTGTGCGTGTGTGTGTGTGCGCGTGTGTGTGTGCGCGTGTGTGTGCGCGTGTGTGTGACTGGCCCGTGTCTCTACTCTCCTCATCCCATCTGTTTGAAGAAGCCTCTCCACTGACTGCTTGTGAATTCACTGAAGAGTCTCTCGGTGCAGCTCAACGCCCCCTCTGGACCACGACCCCCCGCTATACCTGTCCCCCACACAAACTCCGCCACCCACGCAAACACACACGTGCACATACATATGCACAGACACATAGGGAAAAAGAGACACCGCAAAACAGACAGAAGCAAATACACACAGCACACAGATGAGTGACAATGCAGAAGTGGGAAACACTGAACACATTTAAATAATACAGAAATAAAAAAAGAGGATACAACTATAAAAAGCAGAAAAGGAAAGAATTGACCGACAGATGAAATATTAATCATCTAGGCTACAGGAGTAAGTGTGTGCTGCAGCATTTTTAAACGACAGGTTAGTTTGTAGCGTGACTGTAATACACATTGCTTGTAGCATGATGATGTTTGTGCATTAAAAATAATTAGATGAAGCACAACAGAATGGATGAAAGGGTGTCGAGACACATTAATAAAAGTGCGATCTTAACATCACTTGCAGAAGGCTTTAAAAGCAAATTAATTTAAAGATGATTGTCACAGAGAACATTATCGAATTGAAGTTTTAAAAATGAATTAAAATTAAATACATTAAATACCTAGTTTCTATAGATTAATTTTTTTCAATGCTAGTGTTGAATGGACAAACTTATTGCGATGAGGTGACTGATCTCTTAATTAAATTTAAAAAAAAAATAAAATGATATGTTATGATATATAAAATGAAATAAAATTAAAGGGCCACGAAACCCCCCTGTCTCAGCAGGGTGTTTTCACACCTCTAGTTTGAAAAAAGTCAGAAAAGTGGGCGTGTCCAGCTCTGGGAGTGTGGGAGTGTCGGGAAAGGGAAAGAGGGAAGGATTTGCAAAGAAGGGAGTTTCCATTTGGGCACGCGCTGATCACAGGCAAAACAAACACACAGACACAGGGGAGAAAGACAGTGACTGTTTACATGGACATCAGTAATCCAATTATTTGCCAAATTATTAATTTGTCGACTTTAACTGCAGTTTGGCACTTTAACTTTTTATTCAGGAACATTTCCTGCATGTCGCCCGTGACAAATGAGATATTAAAAGTAAGGCACTGCTGCAGAGTGGAGTTTTAATTATATGTTTGATACCGCATAGCGAACGGGAGAAAAAAATCCTCTGCATTTCTCTGTAACTTATGCACGCGGTAGGTAGCATCAGAAAGCCGTGTGTGTATAGACTATCCTGTCACGAAATACGGCGAAAATCCTGCACAACGGGAATAGTTTGATTGTGTTAACATGTTTACAATCAGAGAGCAGCATTTACAGCAGATCTTTCAGTCTATAATATTGTACTATAATATTGCAGTGATATTAACATACTGTAAACTTAGTAACTTAATCATGTTGACTGAGGTCTGTCTTTAAACACTGAAAGAGCACTGCTGACGATACAAAGTAACTTTGCCATCTGGGTTAAACAAAGGGCACTGCACCGGGCACACACACTTAACAAATCTGTCGAGACAGGACAATCGCACTGGAACTGTGTCTTTTTTTAAAAAGGAGACGAGCGGCAAATCCGGATTTCACCATTTCCAGATGCGAAAAGCTCTCTGGTAAAAAAATGTTCCTTACAAATGCATTCTGCCGCGTGTCGCTTGCGCTGTAATCCACACGTGATTCCAGCAGCTCTCTCATAGAGGGAAAATAAAAACAAAACCTTCGTTGCAGCACATTAATAAATGCAACACTGACGACCGGTGTCTCCAAATTCTCGTTCTTTCAGTTGTTTTAGCAACACAACGTGGCGTCTCTCTGTCGTCTGAACACTGTAAACAGGTAAACAGTCTCCGGAGCTATCATGCATATTAATGAAGTTGCACGTCATACACAATAGAGCGCGCTGATTGGTTTGAACAAAGTCTTTCTCATGAATTAATGCCCAACCCTCAGATACGTCACTATGTTCTTGCTGGGACAGACAGTCACTCTCCACTCTGGATTTACACGCAAGTATCTCATGACCGTGACGCAGCTTCAAAAATTTGTTTCAAACCGGAAGAAAGAATTTGCTCAAAATAACGCAAAAACAACCAATTTTCACTTTTTAGTGCAATACATGTGTCCTAATAGTGTTTATAGCAGCGCGGGACACATCTATGACTGTCAACAGCTCAAAAAATGTGTTTTGGTGTTTCATGATCCTTTAAATTAAATTAAATTAAATTAAATTAAATTAAAGGTTCATTCTGCTGTGGTGACCCCTGATAAATAAGGATCTAGGCTGAAGGAAAATGAATGAATGAACAAAATAAATAAATAACTTTTTTTTATGTAAAAAATTAAAACAGTTGCCAAAACAAAAAACATGTTAAATGGCAGCCTAATTTTAATCTTAATTTTAATATGCAGAATGCTTTAAAAGCAAATTAATTAGAAGATTATTGATACAGAGAGCGTGTGTTATCAAATTGAAGCCTTAAAAATAAAAGTAAAATTTATTTTCTATAGATTATTTTTATTTCTATGCTAGAGTGTTGAATAGACAGAAACTTCGTGTGATGAGGTGACTGATCTAAAATAAAACAAAATAAAATTACATTAAATTAAATTAAAAACAAAAAAACAAAACAAAACAAAAAGTAAAGGTAAAGTAAAATAAAAATAGATACAGTCAACCCCTGATAAATAAGGACCTAAGCCAAAAGAAAATGAAAAAAATTGAATAAAACTAAATAAAAGGTTCATTCCACTGTGGTGATCCCTAAAAAGGATCTAAGCCGAAGGAAAATGAATGAATAATAAAAAAATAAAATAAAATAAAATAAAATGGTTCACTCCACTGTGGTGATACCTGATAAATAAGGATCTAAGCCAAAGGTAATTGAAATAAATAAATAAATTAATTAATTAATTAATTAATTAAATTAAAATTTAATTGTTGCAAAAACAAAACAAAATAAAAAAATGTTAAACGGCAGTATAATTTTAATAGCTTTATAAGGAAAATTTAAAATCAAACAGTAGCACTAAATATATTACAAACAACTTCAAATTTCAAAAATAGACAAGATAATGATGACTGATTCAGAGAGACTGAAAGGGAATGTAATCACAGATTCAGTGTAACCTCCACACAACCCACAGATCGCAGCTCAGTCTTATAAAAGTGCTTTAATGACATAAGTATGACCCAGCAGCATTCAGCTACAGCAGCAACAGCTGCTTTCAGATCAGTGTGTGTTCAGTCTACATACACCGTTGACAGAGGCTGAAGTGAATCACTCTTCATGAATAGTTATGCTGATCGCTATATCCAAAAATATGAAAAGCAATGGGTTGTGTGTAAGTGTATGAGACTGTGTATGCAGAGAGTGAACATAGTAGATTCCAGTTAAAACAGGAGGATTATCTCTCTTTCAACTGATGCAGGATCAGAGGACACTCAACAAACAAGCAGAGAGGCCAACAGTTAGATTTTTCAAGAATTTTACAGTAGACATACTATCGGACATACTCAGACATGACCAGTTTGCCATACAGTTAGCCATCTTTGTGTTTTTGATCGTTTTATGAAAATCAACAATATCAATGTTCTCTGCAAAGACACACACACACACACACACACACACACACACACACACACACACACACA
>CAIGQZ010032903.1:952098-967964 GCA_903798205.1 Danio tinwini | reverse complement strand
ATATATATACTACGACCTACGATTTCTAAAACTTTGAGGTCCTACTTGGTTTTATTTTAGTTTATCCTAACAAAGGTAAAAGAACTATTTATGCGACAGATTAAGAAAATTATCACCAAATGACAGTTCCACATTTAATGTAAAAAGGTGCCCACAGAATGACCACACTTCCAACAGTGGTTATTTTTCATTGGTTCTAGCCTATGCAGTCTTACTAGGGTCTAGTAATATTGAATAGTTATCTTGTAATGTATGAGTTTACATATCTCACAGGACCCCTATACCAGAAACTACTGCGCTTCCCATTCAACTACATTAACATCAACGACTAGGAGTTTTATAAAGGGTTCTGTAATTTTGATAAAAAAAAAAATATATCTTATTTAATTTTTTCTATATATGTGAATGTATATGTAGTGAGGGGGGTGGGGTGGAGAGCCGTGAGAGCAGAACGAGGCCAGTGGTGTGTGTTAACTATAGTCACCTGTGTGACAGACCAGTCTCTAGTCTCATGGAGGAGCTCTAGAAACGTACATAGAATATAGACAGAAGCAGAAGATGAGAGAGGACTAGGACTGGAGTTTGCTTTCAGTTTGGCAATAGTTGCTCATGAGGGACTGTGGCAGTCCATTTGTTTTGGTTATTTATTTAATTATTCTTTTATTTATTTATTTATTAATAAGTTTGCCGGTTCTACCCCTACTTCCTTTCCAATGGACAGGGAGCCATCAACTTCACTACAATATGTAACTAATTAAAAATTCTCCTTTTAGGATAATTTTAATAGGACTAAGCCATGGCCTCTAAATTTAGGAAACTGTACGTTGTTCTCTAATTTGATCCCCACTATGCATGAAATTTATGGTGAAGACAAATGACATAACTGTATCATATAGTTTGTTGGTGAATATTACGCATGAATAATCATTCTGCAGAGGATATTTAAAAGTCCATGTTCATTTTACACTTGTAACACTGCAAAAAATGATTTTCTTACTTAGATTTTTTGTCTTCAAAATCAAGAAACATTTTATAGACAAGCAAAACATATTGTCTTGTTTTCAGAAACAATATGCCAAAATTAAGTGAGTTTGTCCTTAAAACAAGCAAAGTAATCTGCCAATGTGGTAAGCAAAATAAGCATAGGTCAAAAGGACAAACAAGATTATTTTGCTTACCCCATTGGCAGATTATTTTCCCAATATCCTGCGGAGATGCCAAATACCCCCAAAAAAGACATGCCCTTAAAACATGGCAGCACTACTTAGCATGAGGAAGTTGTCAGCGAGGTTGATATCTGGACAGCACAGCTCTGAGTCGTTTCTCTAGAGAAAGAGTTGCACTCTTGTGTTCTCTGTTCTGACAGCAATCTCAGACTGGTCTTTGAATCATTGTCAGTCATCGTGATAACACTGAGACTCGAACATAGAGATACAAGAAGGCATTAGACATGTTGATAGATTTGTGACAGGATCCCACACACAAAGCACTAGCACAGTTAAGTCAAGGCCTGGATGGGTAACATACAGTTTACATTTAAAATTGCAGAGAAGTGTTGGCATCTCAGATTTACAGATTACCTTGAATATACCTTCAGTTCTTACAGATGTGGGTGACCACATTGGAAAAATCTGACGATGTTTACATAAAAACAAATGATGAAGCACTGTCTTAACACTGCTCCTACTTAGATCAAGCACAGCAAGTTTCCTCTGCTCAGCAATATAAACTTTCACAACATAAATTGAAACTCAAAACAGAACTAATGTTTGATGTGTATTTCAACTTACAACAACAGTCTCTATGAACAGGGCATGTCTAAGGCCACAGAAAAACTTGGTGTATAGCTTAGCGTGACTTTATCATCAATTTTCATAAGGTTTCTTGAATAATAATGGCAGTGTTATTTAATCAGAATCCAGTCAGTTAAAGAGAACAAAGTATTCATTCAGTTGTTCAAGCATAAAGTGAAATGAAAAGACATTTAGATGCAAGCGTCTTGAGGAGCCGAGGATAAAATATGCTGTGGTAAAATAAAACGACCTGGTGAGGCATAATGCAATCCATGTTGATCACCGTGTTGGAACAATAAAGATCTTAAATGAGTGGCAAGTTTATAATAGCATACCGGTTTACCGGTAGTGCCCGGGCAACCTTATTGCAAATTAAAAAACCTTTTAACTCTTATAAAACAGACGACAAGACCAAAGAAGAAAACTATACATTTACTGCTAGTTTACTTAGTGTTCACGCTGTCAGGTCTGAGCCCAAATATTTAAAACAATAAAGGTTTTTATTATGTAGATTTGAATCCACTGAATGTATACATGTAATGCTATTTATATCTGTTAAGAACTCATGAAGAATAGTCAGAGCTAGGGCTGCACAATATATCTTTTCAGCTAGGGTTGGGTCAATAGACGATGCAATCGCATCTCACTATAGTTGTTAAACGTGATATTTAATTCATCTCGTCTCGATCTAACGACTCTTCGGTCATTTGAATCTATCAGGTAACGTGTCACAGCATCAGTACACTGCTTCAGTCTTTCGCTTTCACGCTTGTACTTAGTAATTTTAGCAAAAACCTCAGATACTGTTGGTTGGTTCCTGTTAGTTGTAATGTGCACCTTTTTACCAACCAAGTTTGTAGACACATCTATAACGACCCAGATCACTCTGCCTGTTCATGCCAGAGTCCCACGGAAAAAGTTATTGACAGGTGGTAAATTTGGTCTAACTTATCTTTATTTATGTTTGTATGTTGTATGGGTAAAACAAAGACCATGTGGGTCAGGTAGGTTATTATGAATTAATTAAACATTCATAATTATTCATAATATTACATAATTTACATTGTCCATTGCGATGTTTCACATTGGACATCGTGCAATGCCAAATTGTTCGACATCGCCTAAACCTAGTTTCAGCATTAGAATCGCAAAAGTGCAAAACTGCATTGGTCACGTCGCAAAATCTGCAATGTCATGTTGGGTTTATTAAAACTCAACCTAATCTAATAGGTTGTAATAATGTGAAAGATGTCGATGTATTATTAAGGACTGTGACTATAAGATTTCAATCGAATTTAAACCCTTTGGACACAAGAAATTTTAAAGTTTGAAAAAAAGTCTGATTTCAACAAAGACTGTTTAATTATTTATGCAATGAAAACTATACAGTATGGTGTTAATTTACATTTGATTATTGCGTTTCTGAACCTCAATGCTGTTAAACTCCACCGAAAACCAAGACGCGCTGTTTACATATTTATTTTTGTTCTATTTGCATCTGAACTTTTATTTTATTTTGTAAAGTTTTGTCTATTTTATGTACTAACCTAAAACTATGAATTTGTTCCAAAAACAGGTACTTAAGTCATCTTGTGAAATTATATCAAAATTGCAATATGCATCTCAGAAATGTGCAATGTAATTTTTTTCAATATCATGCAGCCCTAGCCAGAACGGCACCAAAAATTCCTTCACAACACAAAACAAAGATCAGTAGCAAGTAGATGTGCTTCTGACAGCTATATTAAACCATAATGAGCAACATTGAGTCTATAAAAAAATATTATTGAACATTGTTATTTTAGAGTTGCATATTGTGAAATCATTTACTGCTTACGTTTCTTTAGACGCATTAGCATTCATTTTTTCAGCTGAACCACGCCATAGGTTATTAGGAAATAGACTATGATAAGCCATATTTTCAATAGTCTCGGTCTGCTTGGTCAGAATTCACACCTACAGTACTTTAAATGACTTCACTAACAAAGAGATTAAGTTAATTTTAATCTTTAGAAATAAGGAGAAAGCTTTTGTTTGCAAATATATTTTTGCTTTTGTTCTGTTGCAGACTATGACTCCCTCTGAACATTCTCCTGCCTTGCTCACTCATTGGCTGTATATGATCACCAATGTTATTTCCGATACATTTCACACTGTAGGACTTATCTGCAGGGCATATCTGAAAGGTATCAGCACTTTTCCCAGATTCTGTTTTGGTAATATACGCTTTACGATTGTCATCTCATCTGAACAAGCAACAATTTGCCTCGAAATTTGATCATTTGTCAGCAATTTTCACAAAATGTCAGCAAAAGAAAATGAAGACAACAATTGTGCAGTGTGTACTGACATTAGGTGAGCAATGGGCTTGTTACATGGTTAGCAGCATGGTAAATTGGATGGTTGCTGAGTTGTGTCTATGTTGGGAGGGTGTTCTGAGGGCTTGCTGGTTTGTTTCTAGGTAGTTTTTAGCAATCTAATATGGTTTTTGTGGTCGTTTTGCATTGTCTTGTTATAGATTGGCGTTGTTTGAGTGGTCACTATGTTTATTGGTCTGAAGCTAAATTTTGGTCAAAGTTGTCATCAATTTCCCTGAAATCTTAGCATTTTTTGTTATTATTATTAATGATCTATAGAAGACTAAAATAAGACCAGTTATAATGCACATCTAAGGAAATATTGTAAATTATTAGAAAATTGTCCAAATAAAGTTCTAAGCAATGTATACTACAAAAAATTTTTTTACGATAGGAAATATATTCATGGAGCATGATGATCTAAACATTTTATATATTCATATTTTAAAGCTAAAAAAAATGTCATAAAAAAATATCAAGAATTGTGACTCATAGAATGTATTTTGGCTATTGCTATTCAGAATAAGTGGTCCATGGTCACATATCTAAATGAAAAAGGAACACATATTTAATGTCTTTAGAATTCACCAAAATTATGTCTGTCTCTATAAAATCCTGATCTGGGGTACGTCGCAAATTCTGATGTTACAAACATAGTTCGTTGATTTGGTGTTTCCCAAATCCGTCAACCCCACAAACATTTGTAAACTGCGTCGCAAACTTGTACGCTTGCAACTACACCTCTAAAGCTGTAGTTAGAAGCATAGTTCCTGGTTGTGTTGTATTCCCCGATATCCCCCTATGGCCAATTCATTTAGAACATTCTAACATTTAAACTTGGGAAAAAAAAAAAAAAAAAAAACAATAAAGTCATCTCACTTAGGTGTAATTTGCTTTCGAAGCATTTTTACAGTTTAGTTTTAGCGATTTTCATATTGACAATTGCGTTCCCTTCGTAGTGCACTTTATGCCATTTTGAACACAGCCGTGGCTCATGACGAAGGCTATAGGTGACCTATTATTGAAAAGTGGAATTTAGGCTATGTTACGTCTTCAAAGCTTGTAAAAACAAATAAATATATACAGCATATGTTAATGGTTTTAATTTATAGTGGGTTATTTATTAAGAAATATATCTGTACTGTATTTGACATAGGCCTGCTGGTTAGAAAATTTCTGCAGTGGTTGGAAGGTGTCAAATTGTAAAAGTAGAATTTTAAAACAAATAAATAAATAAACTAACTAATTAATTAATTAATTATACAATATCCTAAATAATAATAATAATAATAATAATAATAATTATTATTATTATTATTATATGTTTTTTTTCATTTCTTAATAAATAACCTACTGTAAATTAGTAGCCATTAACAATTTATATGATTTATATATGAGATTAAAATATGTGTAAGCTTAGTGACTTTACATGGAAAATTCTCAATAATAATTGTAAAGGAAACATATATAGGTCGTATTTGTAGTTTACATGTATTTCAATTAATATGGAAAACAAGTGCATGTTTTTACTAAAACTACTATTGTTTTTTTTTTAAATGCATGAGCCTGTAAACTAATATAATTTGCACAAAAAATGATAGGGTTTTCTCTAAAGTGGTAGTTTATCCACCCTGTTTAGAGCGTCATTATGAACGTTTAACGTAATCACTTACGTGGTTTAAACGATGGATCTGAGACAGAGAAACTACAGTTTTGGGGCACACTCGTCACTACATCGTTCTTTTCCCAAACTATGTATTGCACTGTGATAGTTCAGCCGCGAGTTGTATTGTTGTTTGGGAAACACACCCCTGGCTTTGACTTTACATCTTAACTGTAATGTAATTCTGTGAGATATTTCTAACTTTTCTGGTCTGCTGGGTGAAAACTACAAGTAGTTATGCTTAGAATAGATACTGCACACCTCTCCTCAACAAGCTGCATGATTTAAAGTGTCATTAGGTGTCTTCGCAAGCACCATTAAACGGTATAAGTCCTCAAAGTGTCTATCTATGTGCGGCTCAGAGCTGCACTGCCTCTCTGATGGAGTGAGATCTCTCTTATGGCCCATTTAAAAGTAAGGCCAACTAAGACAAGATGGTCCCCACAGGACCTCCAGCCAGCTAGTTTCAGACGCACGGCTGGTGGCCGCCTCTCCTGTCCTCCTAACCTTCTTTCCAACTTCCACCAGACCCGTCGGCTGGCACACACACACATCAAATGCAGCACCGGCTACCATCAAACAAAGAGCACCAGAGCAGCCAGCTCATGAGGTGAAGGTCAAACCTCTTTCGAAAGCCCTCACATTTAGTTGGAGTACTGAAACTGAAAACTGACAATGACATAAATATTAAAGAGGCTGAAGTAGGTTTAATTTAGAAGAAAGACAGAATAAGGTCCAGCAGAAGGGAATATCGAGCCGCATGCATCTTGTCCTTGGGGACACTAACGCCACAAAGGTCAGACATGTTTGTTCTAAACAAAAGGATCCTGTTCTGCAGTAAACAACCTTGTAGTGTCAATAGAGCAGGAACCCTCCCTCAGGTGTCCTGGAAAACACCCGCATGATCTAATCTTGCTGAAAGCACCGGGAGAGGCTAACAGCATTCAGGACTAAATTGAGTTTCAGCTGTACTTGCTTAACATAGAGGCACTTTTACAGGCAGTTGAACGACCTTATTGAATTATTACACGCATTCTCTTCCTGCAATGTGGCTCTCGGCAGACCTTTTTATTAGGTCCCGAAAGCCGAGCAGATGGCCCTTGTTGGGCTCTTCTATCTATGTGTAATTGGCTCTCAACATTCATTAGCTGGATCAAACACCAGCAATCAGCCAGTGACTACGCAGATTTAACTTTGAACGCAAATGGATTCCAATCGAAATTGGATCATGGCTCATAATGGGACATTTGGGGAATCATGTTTTATTTCTGTTTGAGTTGATAAGATAAAAGTTACATTGTGATAATGGCAGGACCTTCAGTTGGAAAAAAAACAGCTATGCACATTTCACACGCTCAGTGTGGATTTGATTCTACAGATAGGAGTGAAATCTCATGTTAGTACAATGACAAGTAAATTCCACAATATATTAGCTTCCTGTCTAGAGTACAGTCTAGGCAAAATCATTTTCAAAATACAGATGGGCATCCAGTTTGTTTAAAGGGGTGGTCCACTATGATATCATATTTTAAACTTTAGTTGATGTGTAATGTAGCTGTGTGAACATAAACAACATCTCTGAATGTAATACGCTCAAAGTTCAATGCGAAGGGAGACATTGGCTTTTACAGAGTTAGCTTAGCAAAGCCTACAGCGAACGAAGTTTGGGAACTACCAAAAAACATCCAGGCCAATGAGATCACAAATGCTTCAGGTTGCGTGCATTCACCATGCACATACATTTCGCACAGTGAAGGGACGTGGCCAGAGGTGCTGCAATGTTATAGCAGTGAAAGCTAAAATGGCCTCCAAATGCTGCTATTTCCACAGAGCTTGTTCTGTTTCTGTATTTGGGCTTCCAAAGGACACGACACAAAGAGAGAAGTGCTTACAATTTAATTTTAATTACGCTTCAGACAACTATATATATATATATATATATATATATATATATATATATATATATATATATATATAGCTAGCATTTGACAAAACACAGCTTCCAGAATCTCTCTCAGTTCAGTGCTGGATTCGGCTAAAAACTCCTCAAAGAAGGAGCAGCTCCAATTATAATA
Organism: Danio tinwini; assembly: GCA_903798205.1. Classification (NCBI taxonomy): domain Eukaryota; kingdom Metazoa; phylum Chordata; class Actinopteri; order Cypriniformes; family Danionidae; genus Danio; species Danio tinwini. The sequence goes on along the minus strand of CAIGQZ010032903.1, from coordinate 960,076 downwards.
GACGAAGCTGTGGATTTTGAGCCACAACCTGTATTTTTTTTTGTTAAAATTGATCTATTACATGCACATTGTCTAGCGCTAATGGTATGCTGTAGCAAGGATGTAAACAAGAACATAAACAACAGAAAATGTTGTTTGGCACCGTTGACAATTAGCTGCAAATCCATATTTGTCTGTCAAACTGCTGTAAACATCCACAATCTTCACCAGCGCTCCAGTGTCTCTTTATGCAGCCGCTTTACCTGCGTTCTGCATCTCAAATAACAAACTCGCAAAAGATATGTGAACGTTTCATGTTACTTACACATGCTTATTTCGAATATATGTGAAAGACAGTTGGCAGATTTTATTTTAGAGAGCAGACATATGTCCTCTTTATTTTCTGTCTGATTCAGCCTCAAACTGATATGGCTAACAGCTACTCTGACTGACAGTACATATAATCAAAGTAAGATATGTGAAAAATTGCGTTATTTTCTACAAATGAAGCATGAGCATTGCTTTGCATCTTATAAACACAACCAAGCCTTAAAAATAAACTCTAGACCACACCTTTAATAAATGCAGTTATCTTTATAGCCAAATTGTGTGTCAATAGAAGCATATATATATATAGTGCTCCTACTTGTTTTAAATCTTATCTTATCCAGAAAATAACAACAACAAGAAAAGATATGGGGCAATCAATCAATCAAAATAATTTAAATGAAACACCTAATGTGATTGAAAACAATTCAAATGAAATAATGATTAATGTAAACTGTTTTATTTACACTGAATTTGAACTATTAAAGTGCTTGTAAACATAGTCAATGTCACAGTGGAACAAAAACATGTAACTTTTAAACCCAGCATGAATGGTCTTGTTGTGGAATCTATAGCAATCTTCTGAAAGCTGATCAGGATGCAGAGTTGCAAGTAACATAAAAGAGCTTTATTGAGACAATAGAGCGAGAGACAACAGTCGTCAAGCATGCTCGCATCACTTCTGATCTGGTCTGTTTGCAGATCAAGCTTTACATGCCCTTTTCTTTATCAGTTTCCATGTGACCAAAACAGTGGTTCCCCAGCTCTTCAACTTGGCCTTCTTTTTGGATGGCTTCCAAACATCCCAATTGGTCTTTTTCTTGGACGTTTCCCAAACACCTGCATCTATTATCTATTGGGTCACCCTGACCTCTTATTATACTCGTGGAATGAAACGAATTCATATGCTTTGATCCTTTTTGGCAGATGCAGGTGTTTACTCATCTAAACCCTCTCATTGACCTTAGCTGACTACTGTTGTTTTGCATTTCTTGCATAACTACTTACCATCTTGGAAAACTCCTTTAGATACCCATGATTACGGTGGCCGAGAGAGCTTAACATGCTGCTATTTAAGAAAACACATGCAAACGCGCTGCATTTTCTCACAACACAAAAAGAACGGAATGCATTGGAAATGTAGACCCAAAAACGTGACAGGTGCCACTGTGCCGTGACTATTTTTTGTTTGTTTGTTTTTAATATCCCGATTCCCGTATCCTGTATTTATTAGCCTAATCAACCAAAACCTAAATAGCCAGGTCTGTCACATTTTAGGGTCTCCTTGAAACATTTCCGTTGTGTTGTGAGAAAACGCAGTGCGTTTTCATTACATGTTTGCAATGTGAGAAAATACAGCGCCTTTTTTATTTGTTTGCATTGTGAGGATTTGCAGCACATGTGCTGTCAAACTGATAAAGATCTTTTCTCAATTTGCTGGCGTTTTTGTAATTGCACATGTTTTCTTAAATTGCAGCACATTGAGCTCTCTTGGCCACCATACACGCTGCATTAAACAAGTACATTTATCACCTATAGATTACAACTGAATATTGATTATTACTGATATCAAATATCTCAAGAGTCTGTATTGGATTCATGTGACTAACATATGGATTTTGCATTTCAAAAAGAAGAATTACAGTTTTTCAGGAGTGCAATATTATTTTCAGTATACGAAATTTGGTTTTTAACAATAGCTGAAACTACTGAAGAAAGACTTGTGAGGTCAGAAGTTCTTAATCAATATGCTTTTGTTGAACTTTTCTATTAACCATTTAAAAAAACAATACTGGCAGATCCAGTGTTGATAAATGAATCTAGCTGAATTTTTATTTTTAAATCCTTCATCTAAATTGTTAGATGTTTATGCAAACATGCAAGAGATCTGCTTCTCAGATTCTCAAATTGTGTCTTTTCTTTAGTGTTTCAGAAACGATCTCCAGGGGTGCATCCCAAATTGAATACTTATGCACTATTTTATGCCATTTTGTATTATAAATAGCAGACACGTTCTAAAAACTATCAGCTCACTTAAATACCCAAATGGTGTATTTGCTCAGCCAATAAAAAGAGTTAAGTTGAATGTTAATGCAATGCAACTTAATGCAATGCTGGTCACAGCTTTGCTCACATAGTAGAATCAGAGGAGCTACCAAGTCAATGGTTGGACTTACATTATTTAGAAATTGTGCAAAATTCTTTAACTAAATAATTTAAAAAAACAAAAACAAAAAACCTACTGATGGTGAATGCCGTTTTACTCATTCATTCATTCGTTTATTCATTCATTTATTTTATTTTCGGTTTAGTCCCTTTATTTATCAGGGGTTGCTAAAGCCAAATGAACCACCAACTTATCAAGTATATGTTTTACACAGCAGATGCACTTCCAGCCGCAACCAATCACTGGGAAACACCCATACACTCTCACATTCACACACATACACTACTGACAATTTAGTTTACCCAATTCACATGTAGCGCATATCTTTGGACTTTTGGGAGAAACCGGAGCACCGTGAGAAAACCTACGTGAACACTCCACACAGAAATGCCAACTGACCCAGCCGAGGCTCGAATCAGCGACCTTCTACCCAGACCAGCTACCCACTGCGCCACCTTGCCGCCCCACGGTTTTACTCATGACAGTTAAATGAATTACAAATAACCAAATAGTGACTCATAGTATTAGCATTGATATTGCAATATGTAAATCTGAAATAGTCACATCACAATGGTTGAGAACACACGAGGATAGTAGAGTCATTCAAGTTTATCAATTGTGTTGGTGTTTTTAAGGCCTGTGACTGTGTAAGCTTTTTAAGTGTGTTTTAAGCATTGGGGCACAAGGAATTATTAAGTTTCTAGCTTTATATTCGTCAACTATTCCAGCATATGTTTAAAGCAGTGGATGCCCTTCCAGCCGCAACACAGTATTGGGAAACACCCATACAGACTCATTCACACACATACACTACGGACAATTTTTATTCACACATATCTTTGGACTGTGGGGGAAACCGAAGCACCAGGAGGAAACATACGCAAACACAGGGAGAACATGCAAACTCCACACAGAAATGCCAACTGGCCCAGGCTGGACTTAAATCAGAGACCTTCTTGCTGTGAGGCGACCGTGCTAACCTCTGAGCCACCGTGCCACCACTATTCAGATTATAATTGATATTTATTTGTGATATTTATTGCTGAAATGTCACAATATAAATCACAGAAAAATCTAAATATCACAAGTTTCTTTCTAATATCATGCAGCCCTATTGGCAACTGTTAAACATTGATTGGGTAACGGTTTGCTGGGCAATTTTTCCAATTAATTCGAATTTACGTTTTAAGATTATTTAATTTTTTTATCGAGATATCGCAATTTTTTGATAAAAAAATTAAAGCAGCTTTTCCACTATCGTGCCAAACCGTTCTACACTGTTAGACAACCGTGCTGAATTGTGCTGATTCTGTGTGATGAAGTTGCGACTCTGTTGATGAGCTACCACAGCTGGCTCAGTCACGTGGTGCGCCGCAGTTAGCGGAGGCGCGCGATGCGGTTCCAGGCGAAAGTATAAATCCAGCTTTACACTCAGGGCCAGCGCGTCCATAGAGGCAACCTAGGCGGCAGAATAGTAAGCGAGAACCCCCCGGTCCTCACTTTTTTTATTCGCGACACCCACCCCCTCCCGTTCCTCACTTTGATCCGCGACACCCACCCCCTCCCGTTCCTCACTTTCAGCCGCAAACCGGTAAGTTTCTATTTCACTTTCCGGTTGAGGGCGTTCGCCTAGACTAGAGCACCAGTTCAGCTTGCTCCGGCCCTGATTACACTATATACATTACACAAAATAATAAAATAGGCTAAAAGTTTTATTTGTGGGGGCTAGAGCTTAATTAATTTGATTGACATATAGGCAATGAGACCTTTACTTCGCCTGATTAAGCGTGAGTTTATTGCATGCTGCGCTGTATTCGGTAGCACAGATCGCTCTGATCTGCGTGAGAACTTTACCAGTGACTACATGCACTGCTGAAAGCCTTTTTTTCTGCTGTGCATCGAATCAACAACAACATATATCCATGGAACACAAACTTGCAGACTCTTTGAACAACGAGGAAATAATTGCACCTAATTCGAAGCCCAGACGTCTGGTTTTGTATTTTATACCTGCGCACCACCTGAAGGACGGTTGCGGCGTGTTGTGAATGTCGGCTGTCACCGCAGAAAGTCAAATCTTTCTTTAATTTGGACTTTTGCTTGAAAGCTTTACTTCACTACACTACTGTACTGTACACTACACTACTGTAGCTATAAATTAAATCATAACCCAGATATGCACCAATAAACAAGCAAAATGAATGAATAAATAAATAAAATAAATATGGATTCTTAAATGTCGGTATTGTTTTTACTCCAAAAAAATATCAATACATTTTGACAAATATTTATAAAAATAAATTGAGCAATTTTCAACATTTCAGCTATGGGCTGTTATACGATTCAGTTAAATATAAGATAGACATTTAAATATAGATAGATATTTAACAGGTTTCTGTGGGGATTTTTGTTGTTCACGGTGATATTTAATATATACTGGGTGGTGTAGCTACACACAAATATTTTCTAAAACGTCAAGCAGGAATTTGTCTATAGGAATGTAATAGGCTACACCTTGTTGACCAATTTATGTATGTATGGCCATTAAAAGTACATGTTCCTTAACCAGATGGTTTTTCAATTTACTTATAAAGAGATTGTTACTTCAGTCATGTTGTTGTAATGTTTTAAGTTGACTATAGTTACACAGAAAAAAAAACGAAATCGTGAATCAGTCAAACTTTATGAAAAAAATCTAGATTTTTTTTTGCCATATCGCCCAGCCCTACTGATTAATAATAAAAATTTTAAAAAATTGTGTTCCATTTGGGATTGCCACAGCCATATCACCCTGCAGCCCAAGAGTTACTCACTGAAGCTAAGCAGGGCTGAGCCTGGTCAGTATCTGGATGGGAGACCACATGGGAAAACTAGGTTGCTGTTGGAAGTGGTGTTAGTGAGGCCAGCAGGGGGCGCTCAACCTGTGGTCTGAGAGTCCTAATGCCCCAGTAAAAGTGAAGGGGACACTATACTGTCAGTGGGCGCTATCTTTCGGATGAGACATTAAACCGAGGTCCTGAATCTCTGTAATCATAAAAAATCCCATGGCACTTTTTGTAAAGAGTAGGGGTGTAGCCCTGGTGTCCTGGCCAAAGTCCCTCAATCGGCCCTTACGATCATGGTCTCCCAATCATCCCCATCCACCAAATTGGCTTTATCACTGTCTCTCCACTCCACCAGTAGCTGGTGTTCATGTTTATGGGATGGCATTTAATAGGCATAGGGACGATAACCAATTTCAAGGTTTACCACCGTTAGGAAAAGTCAAGGTTTTAAAACTGCTAACATTTTCTGTTATGCCTTTCCTGTGGTACATGCCATTTTTTTTTGGGGGGGGGGGGGGGGGGGGGTGTTTTTTTACAACTATTTTATTTAGATTTTTAGGGCAAAAGTATCGAGCAGAAAAAAAAGAGCCTACACATTGAAAGCTACTGGTCCCCCCATAATTCAGAAAACATTTGAAAAACAAATCGCTTATGCATCAACATGCAAGCATGCTATAGACCTGAACAGTGCAACGGCTAACTGTACATCCTAAGAAATGACAGATATCAAAAGATGCATTTTTAAGTTGTAAAGAAATATGTTTTTGAAGTGTATTTTTTCTGTGTATTTTAATTATTTAGCCTAGGGCTGGGCGATTAATCGAAAAGTAATCAAATTCAACATCCATAACATATAAATCAATAAAAAAAAATTCCAGGTCGATTTTTTCAATTACTTTCCCTGGTGCATGTGGAGTCACATGACCTCACTCTGTTAAGGCTGATTTATACTTCTGATTCAAGTATGTATGATGTGGCACAGCCTTCGCATGGTCATACCCGCACACCTCACAAAAATGTAACTACACGTCGTGAAGACATGTAGCGCAGGCTTTTGGAATTGGTTGTGATTGGTTTGATAGCAGGAACGAGCATAGGCAGCGCAGATTAATTTCAGTTGTACAACATTCAAAAAATAATCATATATAGTAGATTGTGTGTGTTGCCTTCAATTATTTAAAAATCAAGTAATGCACCCTTCGTTCAAAAATCTCTCACTGGTAATATGGGAACATATTTACTGTACAAAACTTGTCAGTGAACTCAAATAAATAAATAAATAAATAAATAAATAAATAAATAAATAAATAAATAAATAAAATAATGGTCCATTAATCGTAATAGAGTTAAAATGTTCAAGTAACCAAGATTTAGATTTTAGGATGAATCGCCCAGCCCTAATTTAGCCTGACAGGTTTACTGCTCCAAAATTTTATAAATGTCTCTTCAAATAAAATGTAGTGTTTAATGGGGAAAAATGTTTTTTTATACCCAGACATTTAAGACATTTTTTATACCCAGACATTACCGTGAAACAGTTTTATTTTCATCCAAGACTATCATACCATAATAATCTTATAGTGGCCCATTCCTATTTTGGACACAACTTATGTCTAACTACTAAGTGTATTAATAATATCAAATTCTAAAATAAAAGGTCAAAAATGTCAGTATTATTTCTTCAAAAGCCTAATATGATCCATGCTATGCATTGTATAGCTCTATACTATTACAAGACCAATTGTTGTCGGCTTCTTTATTTCATTAAGGAAAATAAATTCAAGATCCAAGCCTCTCTCCTCACAACAGCAGAGCACAGCAGTGCCTTATATCTCCATTGATCATTAATATTTTTCCTCTCAAAATGAGGCTACTGTCTGGAACATGGCATTCTAAAGCTGCTAAAATGGAGCAAACACATGAATTATTCTCACAAAAAAAGAAAAAAAATACAGGCCAATGACGTATGTGAAGCGATGGCAAGTTCTCTGATGATCGCAGTTCATCTATGCGTTTCATATATACTACTGATCTCCCGGAACACCCACACAACCCCCAACCCCCTTTTTTTTATTTAAGCACTCCTTCATGAAACACTTATGCTATTTATAGGGGATTTAAACGGCCCACACCTTCAGATGTGGATCTGTTCTGTCTTTGCGCAGAACATAGTGAGGTGTGAGACTCCCCCTGCATCACAAATATATAAATGCAATCACGGTTTGCATTGGTTTTCAAGGGCATTTAGGCAGAAGGAGAGTGGTTGAAGACGCGTTGTGAAATCATCAGGGTGCTTTTGAAAGGTGCAGGGTACACAGTTAATGAAAATGGCTGCTAAAGGTTTTCTGGATGTTTTGAGTGATTCAGACTGGTCAGTCTCCAATGCTTTATTCTAGTGTGACTCAGTTGTTTCACATCATAAATTGATTTTAAATCCAACATACTCTTTACATATGCATTTATTTATTCATCAATCAAGTATTCGTTAGGGATAGTTCACCTTAAAATGAAAATTTTCTCACTATTTACTTTCCCTCAGGTCGAAACCTTTTTGAGTTTCTTTATTCTGGCGAACACGAATGAAGACATTTTGAAGATCAACAGGTCTTTATATTTTTGATTGTTTATTTGATACTTAGTATTTTTTTGCTATTTGTTTTCTTGTACATACCTTTTGGGA
>CAIGQZ010032903.1:914592-951698 GCA_903798205.1 Danio tinwini | reverse complement strand
TATGTATGTATGTATGTATATATTTATCCGGGCCATCTCACAAGTCTGAAGAGAGGGGGAACTCTTGCAGCATCACAGTTGGTGTCACTCACTGTTTTCCACACACTGATGATTAAGGAAGCTGTGCTGGCATTCCACAGAAACCTTACTCTTATAGTAGTCTTTTTCTACCTTCTACTCACACAAAATTTGACATTGAGAGTGCTAACTTAACTTGTAAGCGCGTGGCTAGCTTGTTATTTGTCTCATTGCTGTTCAAGAGCTAATAGATTGGTAGTATTTTGCGTTAAAGGCATTATAGGCACCAAGCATTATAGAATAATTAATAGAAATAAAAGTAGGCTATTTCCCTTTTAGTATATGTTGAAGGCTTCCCAGTGGGTAACGTGATGTCAAAACATAAAAAAAAAATATGTAAAAAATAAATAAATCGAATCAATTAATGTAAATTGACAACCTTGTAGTGTTGTCACGATATTGGAATTTCCAACCTTCCCACCTTGAAAAATATCGATATTCAATACCGTTTCGATACAGTGGGAAACTAATTCCACAGCATTAATAAGTATGCTAATTAAGGAAAACTAGAAGAACTAAATCATAGAACACTAATGAAGACATTTTGAAGAAGGCTGAAAACCTGTAACCATTGACTTATATATATATAAAAAAAAAGTTAATGGTTACAGGTTTCCAGCCTTCTTCAAAATATCTTCTTTTGTGTTTAACTAAATGAAGACAGTCAAACTGGTTTGGAACAAGTAAAGGGTGAGTAAATTGATGACAGAATTTTCACTTTTTCATGATCACTTTAACTCTCCCAAAAGCAGAAACATGGACTGATAACATATTATAATCACAATAATAGGTAGTAGTAGTAATAATAATACTTTATTATATTCATATAGTATAATATCAAACAATTCAAATATTATTTTACTTTATTATCTTACTAAACAATTTCATCACTCTTTATTTTGAAATAGTATTTATTTAGATTCGCTATTGGCCTGTTCTTGAATACAGGTTTTTTTCCAACAAGATTTGGCAACACAAATAAGTCACATACGTGATACATTTCATATTTAAAAATGGTAGTCAATTTCTCTCTTTAGAACTTAATCCTATTCTGTACCCAAATACAAATAGGACACAAATATAATACATTAATATAAAATTTTATTTGCTAATATAGTACTAATATATATTCATTCATTCATTTTCTGTTCGGCTTAGTCCCTTTATTAATCTGGGGCCACCACAGTTGAATGAACCGCCAACTTATCCAGCATATGTTTTACACAGCAGATGCCCTTCCAGCTGCAACCCATCACTGGGAAACACCCATACACTCATTCACACACATACACCATGGACAATTTAGCTTACCCAATTCACCTTTAGCGTATGTCTTTGGACTTGTGGGGGAAACCGGAGCACCCGGAGGAAACCCACGCCAACATGGGGAGAACATGCAAACTCCACACAGAAATACCAACTGACCCAGTCGAGGCTCGAACCAGCGACCTTTTCGATGTGAGATGACAGCACTACCTACTGCACCACCACGTCACCTAAACTAATATATATTACATAACAAAACAAAACAAATCTTACCCTATGAAATGTTATGCCTTTATGCTTTGTTTGCTTGTTACTACACATGTTCGCAGCACAAAAGTCCAGCATCTTCAGATTGGCTTTAGTCTTGATTAGTGCGGTTGAATGACATTTGTCCTGGGATCACTGTACAAATGTGACGACGGTAGTGACGCATGCTCAGGGTCCGTATGAGACATAGTGTGTATATATATATATATATATATATATATATATATATATATATACACACACACATAATTGACAAGATGTTCAATTATTTAAACAGATGTTTGTCTGTATGAGTGGTGCAGGAAAGAGTTCTGACTGAATTGCAACAGCAAGCGAATAATAAATGTATATGAAACCAAAAAGCTTTGACTGGAAAAATTAACCACAATCTGCACTTGCCTCCATAGCATTTATAGCAATACAAGCCCAAAGATTGCTTATAATACATGGACTTGGCAACACTGCTAGAGTACGTTCTGTGAAACAAACATCCAAGCATATGCAAAACACAGTGTCTCTGTTGATGGTGATTTGATTCAAATTGCCAAATCGGACAAGTTATTATTACTCTGGTCAAAAATAGCAAATACGAAACACGCAAGACACCAGAGCGTTTCTATGGCAACCAGCATGTCAATCACCATGATTCCAGCAGTGAGTCATGTTTCATACACACAACAAATGTCAAATTAAAGGATTCACTCCTGTATTTAAATGTGATTGTCAATACCAAATCTTTACACCAACAGTTTTTCGACTTCACCTTTCTTCTCTCTTCGTCTCTGCTCCTCTCTTTCTCCTCCTCTGCTTTATCCAGATGTAGCAGCTCTTCTTCGAACTCGTAATTTTGCAATTAAGACTGAGGAGGCAAAAGAGGCTCTCCTAAGCAGCTGGCTCACCATCAAGCCGACAGCAAGAGGAAATCCTCTTTTATTATTTACTCACTGTTTTCCACACACTGATGATTAAGGAAGAGGCAGATCACAGCTGTGCTGGCATTCCATAGAAACCGTACTCCTATAGTAGTCTTTTTCCACCTTCTACTCACACTAAAATGCTAACTGGAAATGCTAATTGGGAACGCTAACTTAACTTGCAAGTGAATGGCTAGCTTGTGATTCATCTCATTGCTGTTTAAAAGCTAACAGATTTGGTAGTACATTTCACATTAAAGACTAGGCAGTAAGTATTATAAAATAATTATTTACATACAAATAGGCTATTTCCCTTAAAGTAAACGATGACTTCATGTAAAAGGCTTCCCAGTGGGCACCTTGATGTCAAAACAACATCAAAAAACATGTTAAAGAAATCCAATTGATTTATGGCAATTGACTACCTTGTATTGTTGTCACGATACTGGAATTTCAAACTTCAATACGATACCTTGAAAAATACTCATATTTGATACCATTTTTGATACTGTAGGAAACTGTAATTCCACAACATTAAAAGTATGCAAATTAAGGAAAAAGGCAAAAATGTAACTAAACCATATAACAGTTATACAAAGTACATCAGCAATCCTTAAGTCTAAAAGGCTTAATTAGTGCAATCTTATCTTGTTTTCTGATTAAAACAAAGTCCTAAAATCTTTATATTAATATTATTATTATTATTATTAATAATAATAATAATTATTCATCTCCCTGCTGGTGATAAAAGAAAATGTGTGTGTAAAAGAAACTAACCAAAAGCAAGATTGTATCACTTTAAATATTTCAGTATTGATATATTAATATTGACAACACTGCTACCTTAATGTCAAAACAACATCAAATTGACATCTAACATTGGTGTCAAAAACACATCAGAAATGGATTACAGGGCTGTCTTGTATTTGATTTTTGATGCCTATGCATTGGAAGCATGGTATCTGGAATTGAAGCTTTCAGAGGAGTAACAATTTTCTTATATTCTAATAATTTTTGTTGTTATCATTTTTGGAGGTCAAACAGCCGTAAATGTGTGGATGTCAAAGGAAAGTCAATGTTTTGACATGAAAGAAAAACATTTTTGATGCATTTCTTGCATTTCACTTTTGCAAAATTTCATGGATGAAATCATGGTGCTCTCACTAAATACACAGGGTTTGCAGATTTAAGTTAGACACAATGTCCGCGTTGGTTCATACTTCCCGGTACTGATGCAATCTGAGCTGCATCCAATGCTTTTTAATGCGCTCAACTAACCCCACCCTTAATCCTACCCCTCACAGGGAGGTTGCTAGCTCCATTGAGTGCACTGTGTCTGACATTGCATCTCTGAGCAATGCAATCTCAGCTTGCATAATAAAGGCTGCATCTAGATACTACCGGAAAATGTGCCTGCAAAATGATTTGTCAAACCTCATGTCAGGCTGACCCTGGAAATATTGACATAGACAAAAACGGCTAAGCCTTGAACTGCTGCTACAGGTTACTCCCGTGTGGACTAGTCTATAATTAGTACGACACAAAACTGAAAATACTGTTTAGAGCAGTGAAATAATTAATGCAAGAATACTGTAGGTTATGAAAAAAACAACCTTGATATTTAATGTTGCCTCTAAAGATTTTAATTTTAAGTAGTGGTTTAATTAAGTAGTGGCTCAACTAGTTTTTATAATAATGGTACCAAATTTATCATACAAAAGCAAAAAATTAAATCATAGAATTAGAGAATGTAGCACTTTTATTGGTTCATTTTTGTTGATTCACTTCACCTTTTGTCTTTTGAAAAAAGTAGATTTCATAGCATTAATGCCCATTAACATGAACTTTGAACTAAAGGTATGAACTAAAGTCTAGTGTTGTTTTAAATTATACATTTATAAAAGTGCAGTACATTTACACTTTTAGCAGATGCTTTTATCCAAAGTGACTTACAAGGGAGGATGAAAAAGCACTTCTAATTATCTGAGTTGCAGTTTATAGATGCTGTGACAAATTCAAGTTATATAATTTTATTTATATATTTATTTTTGATTAGTATACAGTAATTATAGCAATATAGTGCACACACACACACACACACACTCACACAGCTTTCCATTCCTGTGAGTACAATACATACAGTAGACTTCTATTGTTTTTATATCAGGTTAATGATACTGTCTGTGGCCTAAACCTCTCCCTACCCCTAAACCCAACCCTCACAGAAACACGTGCAAATAATTAGGCACTAATGAAAACATGTTATGGCCAGTTTATTAGCCTTTTTAATTAGTGAGGCCAGTAAAATGTCCTAGTGGGGTCGTTTTCATATTTCACTATAATTGGCCTCTCACAAGTACAGTATAGCTAATCCAGCACACACACAATCACACACACACACACACACATACACACACACACATACACACACACACACACACACACACACACACACACACACACACACTTCCACCCACCTCAGTGACATCTGTTCTCTGATTAAGTGTTTACTGGAGTGAGGGTGGAACAACCTGTAAATCACATGCGGTCAATCAATAGCTAACCACACTGATCCAATCAATACAGTGCACCCCTTTTACAGCAGAACTGATTCTGGAAGAATTTTTCATGTTCATTTTTCCCACAGGGATTTTATAAAAGGGTATGCTAAAGCTCTTCAAACCTTGATTCAAACCATGTAGCACGATCGACAAAACTGAATCAAAAACTATGGATAAATATAAAATTATAAATATAAATGTAATTTACACCTATATAAAAAAAAAAATCAACATATTTCAAGTTTACTGCAAAATATGCATATAATTCTGCATCGTTTAAAAAAAAATCAGATGATTAACGCAAACACGTTATTTATTACAAACAGATGGGTTCAAAGCATATGCAAATAACAAAGCTTGCTACAGATCTGTCTGTTTTACAGTTTTTACAGTTAGCTATTGTTAATAATTATTTCCCCTATGAAGAAAATAGAGACTTTCGATCATCAATGCACAAAATCATATCCAGCTCAATGTATTTTCCAGTTCAAGAAGCCCTTTCACTTGATACACATCACAATAAGGAAGACTATGCAATTTCCAAATCATGCTGATTTTAAAGGGGTAGTCCACGGTGTATTTTTAAGACTTGGTTGTGTTTATAAGATGCAAATCAATGTATGCTCATGCTTCACTTGTAGAAAATCACGTAATTTTTTTATATATCTTACTATGATTATATACAGCTACTCAGCTAACAGGAAAACAACTGTCATATTTCCTAGTTCCTCTGAAAGGCCTGCCCTCAAGAGGCTCTGATTGGTCAGCTAACATAATGTGCTGTGATACGTGGATCGGCTTCATATCACTACATCATGCCGCTACAAGCACAAGCTTTTGCGCTATGTAAACAGTCCAGTCAGAGCAGCTGCTAGCAGCGTTAGCTGCCTGAATCAGACAGAAAAATGAAAAGGACACAGCTGAACCTCATGTTTGCTCTCTAAAATAAAATCTGACAAGTGTCTTTCACATATACTTGGAATAAGCCTGTGTAAGTAATATGAAACGTTCACATATCTTTTGCAAGTTCGTTACTTGAGATGTAGAACACAGGGAAACAAAAATCAATGGGAATCAATGTGTCAAAATTCCCCCCACCAAAAAAAAAAAGTATCATAAATTTTTTACTCCTACTCTGCTTTAAATCATTATGTGAAAACCTAGCCTTGCTCTTGCTCCAAACCAAATGGAAGAGAAGAAACTGCGCAAACAACATTAATAATAAACAAGACGTATGTTTCCAACACTGTTCTAACAAAGCTTCACTCTGCTAGGCACAACCAGCCCTGCTCTCCAGCAGAGACCCTCAGGTTTCAGCATGCCTGAGCATGACCTTGTATGTAGAAGAATTCCCTTTCTCCCTCAGCTCCAATATAGGGAAATCCACAGACAGCCAGGAGAGCTAGTGCAAATCAGTGCAGGGTTTCAACAGGTCTAAAGGAGAAGTGAATAGATTTGAGAACGTGGCTGATAAAAAAAGAGCAAGGAACAGAGAGAGAGAGAGAAGAGAAAGAGCGGGTGAAGTCATCTTGCACTCATCTGCGCACCTGTAATTAGAGCTAGCGCTAAAGCCTGCGGTGGAAAAATGGAGAAGCGCAGCACCGCTGAGGGTGCCACTGACCTGCCGTGACCAGTAATTGCAGTCGCCTTAAAGAACACACAGTGCCTTTAGTGCGTAAGAGGGGAGCTGGAATTAAAAATCACATTTCCAGGGTAATTTAGACTCATACGGTGAAGAAAACTGCTATCTGCTGGTCATCAACTTCAAACCGCATGCTTCCAAGTAAACTTCAACATGATGAAATGGCAAACTTGTTCACACTTCAATAAAAAATGCCTCATCAAATTTAGCAGAAACAAGAGGCAAACAGGAGACAAGAACATCTGCTGTGAACAGCTACAAATCTGAGCAGTTATACAGGCAAAATGACCTTAAGACTTGTTAAAATGATTCATTAAACATGCTTGAAATTTGGTGCGAACGAACCAGACGATATGAAACGGAAGCCTGATTCAGAATATAAATGGTGTGATTTAGGGTTTTATTAGAAATCTGTTTGAACAGAGATGTGAAGATATTGAAATTTATTAAACTGTCAATCCAATTTGACTGTCAATGGGTTTTGGATGATATCATTATACAGTATATGAACTGCAAAAGATTTCAAGAACCATTTTTGTTCACAAGATCCTTGCATGGGTGAAAACCTTGAAGAACCTCAAAAAAAACATTCCAAAATGGACCTTTCAAGCTTATTAGGACACTGTCAACATGTCCTCCAGTTGCAAGATTTTATCAACTATATAACTACCACTCAAGATACTTATATAAACCTGAAGGTTTTACTGTTTCTGAAAGATTTACAAACAACAAATAAGGCACTTCCAGAGTAAGTGTTTCAAAATATGTAGTGGATAGTAAAATCCTACCTTGACATTGAAATCCTTGTTTCCCAAAACCCCTGAAAGATAAAAACAATGGTTAAAATTAAAATAAACTGCATAACTAATTCATAGAATTTTACTTAATCATTTTATGGTTGCCTCTTAGCACCATATTTTATTTGTTGCACTATGCAATTATGTAATTTTTCATTTTTATTTGTACATGTTCATTTGACTCTGCACTTTACATCCTTTGTTCAGTTATATCATTGTGTCTCAAAACCAAGTGAGCTCTTACTAAAACCAAATTTTGGGCATAGGTGAGTCAGCTGAGCCCTAAAAAAAGAAGATGCCCATAAATGAAACTGCCTCGGTAGACAGAAGGTATATACAGTGCTCAACATGTATGAGTACACCCCTCACAAATCTCTCTTTTAAATTCATATTTTTAATAGGAAGCTATAAAATACTATATTTGTGCATACACATTAGATTAATAAGTAAATATTTTTATTTAATTGTATTATCTTTCTATTTCTAAAATGTTTGGTAAAATATAATTTAAAAATATATATCTGTTAAATAAATCTGTTTTGTTTAAATGCATCAAAATACATTGCCTATATTCACAGAGAAATGGATACAAATATTCATCTTCAAAATGGGGTGTACTCAATTAAGCTGAGCACTGTAGGTCTAAAGGCAGAGTGGACAGTTTTACACCTGACCTGTAACAGGTCCACATCCATGGGAAGCCATATTTACACTTAAGGCCTCAATGTACTTTCAAGTAAAATCAAAGAACTGTTTGTGACATCAAAAAAGAAAGAAAGAAAATCAGGCCAAAGCCAGGTTTGTTTAGAGCTCATTTCACACATCATGAAACAGCTTGTCAAAAGTGAGCATTCCAGAAACGTTCACTTCAGCAAGTAAACAACTTCAAATTACCAATAATCTCTGGTAATTATGTAATAGGGAGGTGAGGCTCCAAGGCTCTGCCTTGTTAGACTTAAAAATCGACAGTTCATTTTATTCAATTCAGTAAATATTGAGGTCTAATCTAATTCCAATCAATACTGACAGTTTTTTATGCAGGGGTTCTAAAACTCAGTCCTGGGGGTCTGATGTCCTGCAGATTTTAGCTCCAACTTGCCTCAACACACCTGCAAGGATGTTTCTAGAATGCCTAGTAAGAGCTTGATTAGCTAGGCCAAGTGTGTCTGATTGGGGTTGAAGCTAAAATAGACCTCCAGGACCAAGATTGAGCATCCCTGCTTTAAAGAAATCTGTTATTGTAAGTGCTTGTGCAAGCACGACATGACTGCTTAAAGGTATAGATTACCCAAAATTGAAAACGTACTCACTCTCAAGGGGTTCCAAACCATTATGCATTTTTTTATTCTGTTAAACACATACTAAAATGGTCTGGATAATGTTGGAAATTGGAAGCCACTGACATCCATAGTAAGTATGGCTTAAGGTTTCCAACATTTTTCTGAATATTTTCAAATATATTTTGTGTTCAAAAGAAAGAGGCTCAAACTAATTTGAAACAAATGGAGGAGCAGTAAATGAATGATGACTCAATTTACATTTTAAGGTGAACCATCTGTTTGTGTCAAATTTATCAAAATGTAAACTTTGCCAAGATTAGATGCTTTCTTAACTGCTGTTTTTTTTTCCTCCAGCAGTAATTATAGTTGTGTGTTCATTTTTTTTACTGATAAAAAATGCACTATAGTCATCTAAATGGTACAGTCAGCGGTGCAAGTCTCATTTAGATGTTCAAATAATAACCTTAGATAACTTTTTAATTAAAAAACCACAGTGAGTCTATCAGGGCCTTTAATTAAAAATAAATTAATACAACAGTGTGCTTTTCATTGCATTTTACAGGAAACATTACAATTTATCAACGGAGGATTAAAACGTAGCCTATCTACAAAGCAGTTACATTTAAAACATTTTAGAAGAGACACGAGTACTCTTCATCGCTATAAAAAGTTAACCATCAGAAAAGTTGGGCTAATAAGTGCATAATCTACTGAAAACATAGCATTAGGCCTAAATCCCAAATGCTTATTTTCATGAAAATTTTAAATAATAGTTACTAATATATTTATTAGCAGCACAAATCAGAACTAATAACACAAAATGCGGCTTAGCCTTCCAATATCAACGTTTTAACAGCTTGCCATACACCTTACAGAGCGCGCAAACTCCCTTACCAGATAAAGTCCGTGCAGTGGCTGCAGAAAGTAGGCTGCTTGAAGAAGCGAGCGATAAACTTGTGGTTCTTGACTTCATGAACGTTCTTCTGTCTCAGGGCGCCTTGCCGTGCAAAACCCCTCATGGGTGCGCTCCTCTCCTCTCCATCGCTGTTCGCCGGCTCTGCCATTCTAAAAGCGGGGAAAGTTTGCGCGAGCCTGAGCACTGGAGTGAGTTGTGCCGAGTGCGCACATGCAACGCAAAAGCTTCAGACTGCGATCAACTCAGGCGCGATGCTTCGCTTCCTTCTCCGCCCAAGCGCCTTCACCGGTATTCTCTCTCTCTTTCACACAAACACATACACACACACACATACATACATACTCAGACACACACTGACGCGCTGTTACAAGACTCCTCCCACCCTCCCACTCATTTACCTTTGGAGAGCAGAGCTGATTGATAGAGATTCTGTCAAACCTCTTACGCATTTACATTAAAAACCGTACGAGGAGACAGTGTGGAAACATTTACGAGCTGATGAGTTATGAGGCTCCTGAACATTTATAATTGAAGGGAAACTGCCAATCATGCTGTCTTGTTGATACTGAATATGGAGTAGGTCGGATGAACGCCTATTTGGGATCAAACTTAAAGGTGCAGTCGGTATTTATTTTTTGTAATTAAATTATACCACGCAAAAACAGAGGGCTTTTTTCAGAGATGACGTTAAGCATTTACTGCCATCATGAGAGATGAAGATTAGAGCTGCGGAACAGGGTGATTTTATTCTACATGGAGCGGGTCGCCCCCTCATGGGCATTTTACATGTTGACATCACATGACCGGCTGTACAAAACGCACAAACTGGTACTTTAATTTTCATAACATGTATTAAGAATGACAAAATGAAAGGACATAAACGAATATATTTTTAAAAAATAAATCAATAAACTTAATTCAGGTAGATAAAAGTTCTCAATCACTGATTAAATTTGGATAAATACAAGCCAGTTACAAATAAAAGAGTGCACCCTAAATAATCTAATTCATTTCAGAACTGCACATTTATTTTTGAGGACTATTAATAGTAAATCATTTTAAATTCTAAATGTAATTACCTTGCATAATGATATGATTGTATATGATCAATTAGAATATTTGTTATTCAAGGATATAGCAGCGTTGGGCAAAAATACATTGAAATGTATTTTAAAATAAAATACCAAATACCTTAATTTTAGGTGTATCGAAATAAAATGCAGTATTTTATATTTTAAAAATATCATAAAATACTTTTTCAAAGGGGGCTACATGGTGGCGCAGTGGGTAGTACGTTTGCCTCACAGAGTGAAGGTCGCTGGTTCGGGCCTCGGCTGGGTCAGTTGGGGGGTTTCCCCCACAAGTCTAAAGACATGCGGTACAAGTGAATTGGGTAGGCTAAAATTGTCCATAGTGTATGAATGCTTCCCAGTGATGGGTTGCAGCTGGAAGGGCATCCGCTGCGTAAAACGTACTGGATAAGTTGGCGGTTCATTCTTCTGTGGTGACCCCAGATTAATAAAGGGACTAAGCCAAAAAGAAAATGAATGAACTTTTACAAAGGAGCATGACATTTCTTTGCAAATCTTCCATCAATTAGACCTATTCAATCAGTCCCTTCACCATCAAACTGACTTAGTGAAGTAAACAATGTTTGATAGGAAATGTGGCCAGTAAAACTGCCATTATCTCTGTACAACGATTATTCAACCACTTAATAATTTAAAAGGTTGTTAAATAAAGAGTTAATTTATTTATTTTTTGTTCACAGAATTTTTCAGAAGTCTAGTTTTTTAGCTATTGAACTCTTTTACTAAATATAAAAACTGTATCAGGAGTTTTTGATTATTAAATATTTGTGTTTCATTTGTTGTGACATCTTGAGGCTTACATTTTTCCTCTTCATTAACTTTACAGTGGACCTACTGATCAACTACTGGCATTTAAAACAGCAAAGAAGTATTGTAGGAATCGCCACCGTAGGACTTATTTTTATGTTATTTGTTTTAACGACAAACATTTGCCATCAGAAATCCATCCAAAACTACTATTATTTGTACAGTCCTAAGATTTTTTCAATACTTCTTTAAATAAAAAAGAGTCAATAATATCCAAAGCATCAATCAGGGGAAGCATTTATATAATGTCTCGATGTAGATTTCTTACAAAGTATTTTACAATATTTTAAAGATACAAAAATACAAGAGACTAAATTATTTTGATACAAAATATTAAGCCATGTTCATCAACCTTATCAAATACAAATTACAAAATACTATTTTGTATTTAAACGACATATTTTAAATACATGTATCATAAATACTGCCCATCCCTGGATATAACCCCCATAAAATATAAAAATATGGTATTTTCAAAGCCTGATTGTAATATAAATTTGGTCACTCCTAAATATGTGTTAAAATTTACATAAACATTTATTGTACGTGCACTGAAAAATCTTGCAAAACATTTTGTGGACAAACCACTTGATGACAGTACTCACAATTGTTGCTAAGTATATTCTAAAAGGGATGGTTTCCTCAAAAATGCTTTAAACAGCTGAAACTATGGTCCTTGGTGCTGCAACAGCTACCACACCTTTGTGATTCTCAAAACACATATAAGGGAAAAACTTATAAAGCAATGCTACCAGTGTGTGCAGAAACTGAACACTCAGGCCCATGGCCTCAAATAAAAAATATTGAATAACATTTAAGGTTAAAGTTTCCCTTTAAGGGATTTTGAGGCAACAGACTGCAGTTTCTGTGATGTCCACAAAGTCTGAACCTGAGTGTCAAGTTATTTCCGTGGCTGCTCACATAAATTGACGTCTGAGCTTTGTTACATAAATTTTTGTGTTATGTCCCAGATGACTCTTTTCAGCAGAGTTGTTTCATTCCTGTTCTGTGACGCACTGACAAGTAGGAGGCAAGGACAACCAGCGGCTGAGAGTACAATGGCACCATGCACTTACCAAGAGACACTGAATGAACCTCAGCAGGGAGCTTGAACTTCTTGCACTGATGTTGTCATATGCTGGTTGGTCATTTTGTGTGAGTCATGCTTGATGATGAACTGCACTCCCAGGGCTGCCAAAATCAATTAATCAATTGGTAATCAACTGTTTTTATGAAACAATTAAAATTTACAACGTTTAATTTTGCTAAAACACTGCTAATCTTGAGTGGCATGGTGGTGCAGTGGGTAGCGCTGTACCCTCACAGCAAGAAGGTTGCTGGTTCGAGCCTTGGCTGGGTCATTAGGCATTTCTGTGTGGAGTTTTGCATGTTCTCTCCATGTTCGTGTGGGTTTCCTCCAGGTGCTACGATTTCCCCCACAAGTCCAAAGATGTGCTATAGGTGAATTGGGTAAGCTAAATTGTTCGTAGTGTATGTGTGTGAAAGAGAGTGTGTGGGTGCTTCCCAGTGATGGGTTGCAGCTGGAAGGGAATCCACTGTGTAAAAACAAGTTGGTGGTTCATTCCGCTGTGGTGACCCTTAATTAATAAAGGGACTAAGCCGAAAAGAAAATGAATGAACTTTGCTAATCTTAAAGGGTTAGTTCACCCAAAAATGAAAATGATTATATAAATTTACATATTAATTATGATATTAAAAAACCTTGAGACCTTCATTCATCTTCAGAATACAAATTCTGAGAGCTCCCTCATCCTTCATAAATAGCAAGATTCCTGACTCGTTCAAAGTAAAGAAAGTCTCCAAAAATCATCTTCAAAACAGACCATGTGACCTTAGTGGTTCAATCTTAATACTATCAAGCTACGAGAATACCTTTCTGTGCACATAGAACAAAAATATTCAATAGTTTCTTCTCCTCAGTGTCAGTATATTGCGCATTCACAAACATTGTGCAGTGACGTACACTGTGGATGATGGCCGGGTACATCTTTCTCTGTTTGAAACCAAGCACAGGCACATCTGAGGTTATTTGTCATGTATATGCACCCTATATTTACACTGAGGAGAAGAACCTGTTGAATGAAGTCATTACTTTTTGATATTTGTGTGGGGAAATGATTTCTCAGACCTTCTCAGATTATGTCAGTTTGGCAGCTTGGGTGAAATATGCTAAGACTGACCCTCCGACCGTTAGTTTGCTGGCAGTGAAAGATGAGAGGAGGAGCACAAATACAACCCCACCCCCTACTCATTATTCAAATTCAGTTGTAAATACATCATCATACTGAGATAAAAGTTTGCAGCATCTGGTTCATCACACTATATTAAGGCTGTTTCTCAATATGCGTTCTTCAGCGGTCTTGCGTCCTCGTGTAACGTCATCATCAGCTGCCAAAGTTCAGTTCCAATACTCAAGACAGCAAGAACAGAGGATGCGTGAAACTTCCCGGATGTGTTCTTCATATCGAGGACGCACCGATGCAGACTTGAGCACCGATCTCGCTCTAGAAGTCCCAGAAGTCATTGCGACTGGAAGTGGGAAGCACAGCATTTTATTTAGATTTATTATTAAAGTTCAGAGATATAAGTTATTTATCTAAGGAGTTTCCCTAAATGAAAAGGTGAATATAAACATTACCATAGACATCTTAATAAAGCAATAAACACATTAAGGGTGTTTGTTTGCTAAAATTCGTATTAAAATCAGTTTTATGTATATTGTGCAACGTATATTTCTAATGTTTTTATGCATATAATATATTTAGAAAAGGGGGAAAACAATAAATCGTTGTATGAATGCTGTAATGTTGAAATACTTTTCCATTAAAAACACGTGAAGGTCATGTAACCATCAGGAAGAACGCAGCATCTCATTTCTCACAGGACGCGTTCTCTGTTCTCGCGTTCTCCCGAGTTTGTTCTTCCGAGGACACCTGGCAAGACTGGTCTCCACAAGAACGCAAGTCCATTCTCTGCGTTCTTGGAATTGAGAAAGAGCCTTAATGTTGAGACAATGTACTGTTGAGATACCGATCCTTACCCTATTCAGAGCCAAACTGATAATCATTTCTAGCTTCATTGGGATTTTCCACATTATCCCGTCCTCTTTTATGGATTACCTGCCTTGAGTGATTTACTGACATTGCAAAGATGCGATATTCAGGAAATCACAGATTTGCTATGGCTTAAAGGGTCATTCCTTTAGTTTTCCTCTGGGAAACCAGCTGTCAGGTTTTTTCAGTCTCTTTCAGCTTATCATTTTGTAGGGTCAATGAAAACTAGAAAGTCTGGCTGCCAGTTAAATAATGTTTGTCAGATATTACCACCAGGTGCCAGATTAACACCAATAAATGGGAGGTACCTTAAAGTGTCCTATAATTTTAATCAGTGTATGTTTTTATTATTACCTTTAAATACATCATTAGCCGATGTTCCTAAAGACTGCTAAACTATAAGCTGTGCATATTGGAATGATCAAACATGGCTGATGACAATTTAAGAGGAAGTTGAGTGAGTGTCTGTAACGGCAGCTGTGCATATGCTTGCTGAACTCTATACAAGATGAAGAAGATCTCACAGTATAAAATAACCAGAGTTTAAAAACATGTAATATTAAGAAAACACATATTAAAACCTTGAAGAAACATTCCTACATGTGAAAGGTTTTCCACTTAGAAAATAATAATGGTTGTGTTTATGACCAAAAACAACGACTGACAACACACTGATCACACCAATATGGCAGTCACTTCAACATAACTTCAATGCGGTAGCTTACCTATTATCTATGAAAGAAACACTATAAACAGGACATATATTTCATAAATAGCATCTGGATGTGTGATTTATATGATTTTAATAAATTAAACTATTTTGTAGTAAAACCTAGGTAAGTCAAGGCATCATTTAAATAATAGACCCTTCAGACATGGCTAACATTTCTAATAGGCTAATCTATAGCATTGTATCTTTTTAGAACTAAAAATTGTTAGCTGGCAGTGTTACCATTTAGCTTTATTTCATGGAAAAGAACAGTATGGGTATTCTTCAAACGTGTTTTTTGCTTCTGAAAGAAAGATTGGAAATACAACGAAACGACGTGACAATGTGTAAACGAATTTTCATTCATTTTAAAATTAGCAATATTTAAAACAATTTTCAAATATTCTCCTGAGGCTTTTAATCTTTAAAGTTGAAATAATTATGATGCTGCATAATGATTCATCTCTGTTGTAACGTTAGATAAACTTGTTTCTTTTCGCTTACAGTAGCTACTGTTGTGAAGTTCGCTTTATTTGGCTTGGTTGACACCGTCTCTTCCTGTGTTAAAAGAGTCAGAGGAAACTGTTAAATGCTCAACAGCGTGTGAGATGGGCAGAAAAACAACTCAGAAGAGCGTAGTTTATGGGTGGTACGGCAGATATAGTGTTAAGGTCATGGAGATCGGCTGTGAGTGGTGATGCCCACAAGCTAACAGCATCCAGAAGCGCTTACCTGCACTGCGCCCACCACACTTTCTGCCGCAGCTCGCCCACACACACACACACACACACACACACACGCTCACAATACATGCTCTGAAACCATGCCATTTGCTAATTTTCTTTGCGTGTTTGTGAATTCTGTTCCCCAAGATTGCAACCTTTTCTTGGGTAAAATGAATAGGTTTTCATGCGCATAATCGATCGTGCAAACATGTTTCTGTCACTATTGCGAAATAGAGCAAGATAAAATACTGCCACCTGTTGGTATAAAAGGGTTAAAAACACAAATCTGTAGAAATAGCTCGTTTAAAAATGTTAATAATATGTTTTAAATGATGTTCCAAAACTGAGTTATGCTACTTTTGTGGAATTTCGAAAGATTTATCTGCATTTGTTTGTTTGTTTGGATTTTGGTTGAAGACAGTGGTACCCAAACTTTTTCTTATGAAGGGCCACAAAGTAAACTTGATTGAGGCTAGTGGGCTGAAGGCAAATATAGGTGGGATAATTTATGGGAAATTTCCTAATTTATTATAATGTTTAAATATGACTAAAATCATTGTTTTATATTAGCTAATACAGTGTTTGTTACATTTTATAATGACCTTATTGCAGTAAAAACAAAACAATCTAATTTATAACAAAATGACACTAGTTTTTGCCTTGATTTGCTTGCTGAAGTCTTCTGCATAGTCCTCTATTCGTCAAGTGACAGTATTTACATTTTTTAAAATCTGATTTGTGTAATTAATTAACCCTCTCCATCATACTCTCCTCTCAAATGGGATGGTCCTACTTTGGGACATCTCTGGTTTAAATGGTCCTAACGATAGAGCTTAAAGGGAGAGTTCACCCAAAAATAATATGTGAAACCAAAAATGATCTTGTCATCATTTACTCACCCTTCACTTGTTTGGAATGAACAGGAGTCTTGGGTTTAGTTAAAATGGTTATTAAATTATTCCTACATTATAGCTTTACTGCACTTGTTTGCATTAATCATTCAGTATCTAAGATGAAGGCTTATGGATCCTAAAATGTCTCATAACCTTTCCTAGTGGCTGATCTCTGCCTCTCTGCAATGCTTTGCAGTTTAATGGAATAATAAGCAGAGAGTGAGTCTTTTTTCCCCCCCCTATGGTTGCTATGGAGATGCCTTTACATGGTGATAAATATAGGTTGATCATGTCCTTTAATGCAGTTGGGCTTTTTGTTCTGCTAGATGAAGAGCACAAGCTCGAAAACTCCAAAGAACAAGGCAGTTTGGAATTATTTACAGTATTAAGCTGTGCTGTTAATGTTTTCATTACATTTATTACAGTCTCTACAGATTATTGTCTTAATGATTTCATTGTCAGTATAATTGTAATATGGATGCAAGTTTAATATAGAATAGCTAAACTGAAAATCAGACAACTCATAACTTTAATGTTAGGCACAAAAGATGTTTTTTCCCCTGAATGATGCAAATCAATACCCTTTATGAATGTAAGGCATCTAGTTTGATTGCTTACACATTTGATTTAATTACAAAATGTATTCCTATTAAATAAAAGGTTTCATACAATCATATATACATTTCATATAAAGTTTCCATGAATCTTTAACCTCTTAAAGTCAACTATTTTGGGGTTCCCGCCTGGAATTTACCTATTCAAATTCACATGCGGAGGTGTAATGCAAAGGTTTGGTATAATTTTAAAGAAAACCCTTAGAATTTTGTTGGCTGTTTTATAATAAACCCTTCCAAAAAAAAACTAAAATTTGAGAGTACCTGGTTCTGTGTGATCTAGGTTGCTGTAATTAATTTTGGTGGTTCCTGCACGTCAGTAATCATAGGGGGGAAAAAATGTCTCGATCATAATGTATACAAAATTATTCTATTCCAACTAATGAGAGAAGGGAACCACTTATGGGGGTATTGGGCCAGTACGGACCTTTAATGTGGAAGTAAATAATGTCATGGACCCGGTACCAAAGTTTATAGCGTTACTTTGCACAATAATAATGAATAATAGCTTATTATTATACTTTATTTTTAAAGATTAATATCTTAAAAAAGGAAAATATAAATAATTAAATAAATTAGAAAAAGGGAAAAAAGACCAGATATTTAAAACAGACATAGAAATCACTTTATTGAGGGAATATCTTCCAACAATACAAAAACACAATAATCAAGAGGCTTAATATGATACCATTCCATGAAGACATCAGCAGAACAGTGTCCCTCTGCTCTGTGTGCTCAATCTGTTGCGGAGAAAAAAATCATGAATGCTAGCATGGCTTTATTTTAAGAAAAATATACAAAAGAAATGTTGAATAGAGTGAGAGAAAGAGAGAAAAACACTAGAGCCCACAAACTACTCAACTAAATAGAGGGGGAAAAAAAACAACAGAAACAAAGATACAGTATAAAATGGCCATGCCGCAGGTAGATAAATGGTAAGGCAACAGCAAATAACCTTGCTGTTCTGCTTTCGCAACCCATTTGGTGTCTGCAAGATGAAAGTTACATTTTACACAACATCTGCTTAAGTTATTTCTGCTTTAAAAAGATAAAATGGCCATGAAGTGGGCTTGTAACATCAGGCTTTAGCTCAAGTAAACAGGTGAATTTCTGTGAAACGCCAATTAAGATTCTGCTCTCCTTGTCACTGTAGATGATTAAGAGCGGGAGAAAAGTAATTTTCACTGTTCTCACTCGCATGCACTGGCAGGTCACAGGATTAACTGGTAAATCCTAGAGGACACATGACTCTGCGCAGAGCAAGGGGAGAGTGTGTGGGTGTGTTATTGTGGCTGGGTGGGTAGACGCTCCTCAGGGGTGTTGTCTGAGGTGGTCTGGTGTTCTGCTGGGGGTCCGGAGCTGCTCTCAGATGGAGCCGTGCTGTCGCTGGTGCCCTCGTCTGTTGCACCCTCTGCAGGCTCGGGCTGGGCTGCTTTCTCTCCTGTTGCAGGTATGCCTTGCTCGGCCTCCTGAGATCCTTCAGAAACTTCAGCAAGAGACTCTGCACAACAGGCAAAAGGGTCCGTCAAACCAATATCATTCTACCATTTTTTTCTATTCATTTTTTTAAATTGCAATTTACTGATATTAACATTTAGCCATGAAAAAAAGATTCAGTATGTAGTTTTGTTGAAGCGCTTTAATTTTAATAAAATGCTGCCTTGGAAGCAGTGCCAATAAGCTTAGGTTGTCAGTTTGTCATTTCCAATGGAGGCATGAGACTTGCACGATGTTCTACATAGGTGTTGGGTTTGAAAAAGAAACTAAAATGCACTGCTTGATTTACTGTTTACCCATTCATGAGTAATACATATTAATTTAATTTTCTTTTATTATATTATTAATATAGGCATGTATCAAAGAGATAGCCCACAGAAAAAATTACTTTAAAGTTAACACACAAAAAAGATATTTTGAAAAACATTAGAAACCTTTTACTATTAACTTCTCTAAAAAAAAAATTTAAATACTAGCCAATTGTTACAAGTTTCCAACATTACATTTGTGTTCAAAACAACAACAACAAAAACACTCAAACAGGTGTGACAAGTGAAGGTTGAGTAAATTACACTTTTCAGTTTTGGGTAAACTATCCCTTTAAATTTATTAAAAGAGTAATAGTGTATAATTAAAGTAACTCATTAAGCTAGAACATCTGTATTTATACTTCAATTTATTCAGACTAGTGTTAATTATACAATTAAAATAGGGATGGGCATTTCTGGGGGGTGGGGCTTAAGTAAGAGGCGGGGTGTGTGTGCGTCATAGCGACAATTAAATAACATTCAATTTAAATATTATATATATATATATATATATATATATATATATATATATATATATATTAGGGGTGTAACGGTTCACAAAAATCATGGTTCGGTACGACACAGTGGTGTCACGGTTCGGTATGTTTTTGATACAGAAAAAAAAAATAAAAATCAGGGGATTTCTCTGATTGAAATATTTTTATTGTATTAAAACTAAGCATGATCTCTCCTCTTTTTTTTTTTTTTTTTTTTTTTTGAACAGTGATATAAAGCTATATTTCTGGGGTTTCTGCTTAGCAGCAAATAAAACAAACCCTTCTTTATACTCAAAACCAAAAAGCTGGATCTGAAAGCAGGCATTATTATCTGACTGAAATGGGCTTATGAATGAATAATGTAACGGGGCTCTATTACATTTAACATTTTCTTAAAACCCGAAAATCCACCTTCAAACGCCACCGCGCGTTCACTGTGTCAGGATGGCCTTCTGAGGCAAAAGACACTTATTAGATGAATAAAATATTGACGCAGCTTCTCCTACTGCAGCAAATTCAGTTTTTACTGTTGATATTTGGCGCCAGTTAATCAGAAAGTGACGATTTTGTTTGCTTTGACTCGTTGGATGGAAACGCAGCTTTATTCGCATGTCTTTTATGCAATAATCCAGTTTTGCGCATAAAGTTCATTCGCATTTTTGGATAAAAACAGTGGGGTTTTTTTTATCCACCACTCTCTTGCCAGCACCCTCATAATCTACAGGGAAACCAAAGTGCATAGTTGATAAAACTATGACAGGATTCAGAAAACAATTAAATCAACGCTGTTGGGTTATTAAAAATCACCATCAATATTGGTTTACACAGTAAACATTTAAAGAAGTGTGAGCAGTGGCGTATTTAGGCATGGGATGTAAAGACGTTAGAGGCCATTCACATTTGGCGTATTTTGCATGTGCATGTTTGTTATTGTCTGTGCAACCGAAACAACGTTGGTGAAAACAAACTGACGCATGCATGCGCACAGAAAACCATTCCCGCGCGCCTCACGCGCTGCTCTGCTCCCGGTGTGAATACCGGTTGTTTACATGCACGCCGATAAAATACACAGTGCTTATATACTGTGAAACCGGAGAAACTTTTATGCAGAGGTGTCGGCATGCAGCAAGCTTTGCAAGTCGACAAAACTAAAGTTATAATATGATGATGATCTTATTTTGACTATATGGCTATGAAGCAGAAATGAGAGATGATGAATAAGGGAGATAAGACTTAATAACATTAATTCTCAGCCATGAGTCGGGTCTAAGACAAGAGAATTGTCTTTAATATTCAACCAAAAGATTTCTTAAGAGATCTTAGCATATCACTCCAGTTGTGTCTACATTTTTTCCAGTTACATTTAGGATTGATTTCTGTTATTTATTTAGAATAATAATTGTATAATATTGATGAGGATAATTATAATAATAATAATAAATGTATTTATTTATAAGTACATTTCTAAAAGCAGGTGGTTCGCCCAGGGTGCCATTTAAACTAGAAGCACTGACGTGAGGCATGTAGGTTTTCTACATGATGCTTTGTAAATAAAATTATTCATAAAGCCTAGAGACACAATATGAAAATGTTATATTATACAAATTGTGTTTATCTACACAAAATCCATGTGAGCTTGAACTACATGCGGTTCTCCCATTACAGGGTGCTTTAAAACAACGGCAACTGAAGCCGTGCAGTTATACCAAAGTTATTTTACAGTATTATCCTCTTCAATATGGGTCTTATTATTTCTATAAATATTTTTGATTCATTTTTAAAACTATAATCTACCTTTTTCTATATTGTTGACAACAACAATAAAAACACACATGATACTCTGCATTTCAGTTATTTTATTCAACTGACATTTTTACCAAAACAATATTTTACTTCAGCAGCATCACAACAGATGTGGATCAAAAAGGGTTTTTTTGTAAAAGTTCGCAAAAATGAAGTTTCATCAAAACTTAACCAAACGGCTGTTAAGTAGCACATAGCCTAACTAAAATTAGTAGCTAGCATAATTTCACTGCGTAAACTTAAAATAAAAATAGCCTCAATATTTTTTACCACAGCTATAAAACTTAAAGATTAGGTAAAATGACATTTCTTTCAAATTGATCAGTCGGTGGAGGTAAATAAAATAAAGCCGGGCCTAATTTAACCATGCTGCTTAAACTTGAAACAAAAACAGCCTGAATATTTCACCATGCATGGCTAATAAAACTTAACATAAGGAAGGACTACATATTTTTATTAAAAAAGATCAGTCAGCCTACAAGCTCCGATGAAAGCCGAGTGCGAAGTTTATTTACAATTAGACCGGCGGTGAAAAAAACGCTCTCAGCAGCCACTGAAGTTGCAGGAACAGCCAGGCACCACTGGGCCAGGGGGCTCATTTACTTTGCACCACAATAAAGGATCCGGTTTTAGAGAGATGCATGGCTCCCTGAAGCAGCTTTCGATTTTGAAAAGAGTGTCGAGACACAGCGCTCACATGACAGCTGAATGTATCACACCAGACGCACACATTTGCATGGTATTAAAAATGAAACTATTCAGATGGCGCTCTGAGGCGCAGCAGAAGTATGACCAGTGTCCTGTGCCGTGGCTGGGCACCGCTGTGTACCCTGATAGAAACCTACGTTTTGAAATCTGAAATGCGCTGTGTGACACGACGCTTCTGGTGAGTGACCACCTATACTCGATCTGCGCTCCGGTCACCTCTCTAGACCGCTACTCCCTGCAGTCATAACCAATAAAATATCAAACTACTGCCCACATACCAACATAATCAATCAGAAAGATTGAAAGTAATTTAGTTTTAGAGTCAATCGATCATCGTTTTTATGCTCGATCGTCGCTGATGGGTTCAATTAATCGAATAATTGTGCACATCCCAAAATTAAAAATCACTGAAATCAAAATCTTGATTAATTGAACATTAACTATCACGATTAATTAATGATTATTTTATTTATTTTGTTTTTGGCCCTCATAGTTCACTGACAAGCTTTGTACAGTAAATATGCTCACACATCACAAGTCAGAGATTTCTGATTGAAGGGTGCATTACTTGATTCTAAAATAATTCTATAAATCTATATATACTATCTATGATTATTTACTGAACATCAATGTTGAACAACTGGAATTAAAACACACATTTCCTGAAACCAACATTCTAAGAAAAAAAAGTCAAAATAAGTAACTGCACTTTTGGAAACAAAATAAATTACGTTCAGTGTTTTTCACATTAAAAAGTAGAAAATAAGCAGGATCTCTTCTAAATAAAATAACTCTTGTATATTGTGTAAATAATATTTTAAACAGTGCATTTCTTGAATCTTCAGTAAACAAATATTTTTATGTAAATAATAATTTGAATGTAATGGATAATATGCCGTCTCAAGGCATCTCTGGCGCAGCTTCCAATCATTGTCAATGTAGTGCAAAGTAAAGCTCAAGAATGGGTCCATCGTCCAACTTGACCAGAGAACAAATGTGGCTGCAAAGTAGCCTCAGAAGAATAAATCAGCCACAGCCTTTAACAGAGCAGGCTCTTGTGACACGTAGGAAAAGTAATTGAAAAAAATCGTCCTGGAAAAATTCAATTGATTATTGGTTCTGAATGTCGATTTCGATTACTTCAATGAATCGCCCAGTTCTCATTTCAGCCCAACTTTAACATGAGTGAAATCCATCTGGGAAACCTATTTGCCCTTCCAATCATTCAAATTTTTTTTTAAACCAGGGCTACACAATGTATCAATTATTGTCATTGTAATAATAGCATAAATTATATTCATATCAAAGAAAGGTGCATTAAATTACTTTAGGAATGCACCAAAGTGAAAATTCGAGACCAAAACCGAAAAATCTTGATTCACTTGGCCAAAAACAATTTACCAACAATGCTCAGAAAAATAGCTTTTCTTTAGGGAAATGTTATATTGCTAGAAATATCGCTATTTCAATGTTGCATATTTTGCATCAAAGACTTAAACTGACAAGAATGGTGTATTTCTGACCTGTCTCCATCGGGGTGGGCTTGTCTTCTCCATCCTTGGTCTCGCTGGCAGAGGTCTGCTCTGTGTTGGCATTGGCCTGGCCGCTGGCGGGTTGTTGCTCTTCTTGAGCCGCTCGCTCCACCTGCTCCGCTGCTTCCCGCTCTCTTTCCTCCGCCCTCCGGCGAGCCGCCTCTTCTGCAGCAGCCATTTCAGCTGCCAGCTTCTCCATGTCCACCTCCACTTTCAGACCGCAGAGCTGAACAAATACAAACAGCACATCAATCACTGACACTGCACTTGGCATTTGAGCTCAGGCTAAACATAGGGGGTATTAGTTCAGCTATCAAACCGAATTTCACACCCGTTTAAGCTCGTTATTGAAGGAGTCTGTGCTCTCCAGGAACCTCCTCTTTTTCTCCTGATGCCGGTCCTCGATTTGAAGCAGCTCGGCCTCCAGTTTTCGCTGTATGGAAATACCAAATCTAGGATTAAATGTTGTGCGGAAAAATCTTGGGTTTTTATCTGTGTTTGACATGCTCAACAGACCTGGTGCACCATGAGGGACTGGACCTGGCGTTTGAGGACCTGCATGCGAGCGGTGGTCACAACAGAGCGAACATCAGGCACCACCACCTCACTCAGGATGTCACTGATGAGCCGGTGGTTCCTCTGGAAACGAGCTGCCGCTGTGTGCTTCATTGAGAACCCGTCGTCATAGTCTGCAGACACATTTCATGTTTGGAAATCAATGATTACAGAAGATGGAGCTTTTTTCTTTTGAAGAACAACCCTATGAATCCTCATTCAAAGCCTCCTTATTAAAATACTTTACAATGACATTTTAAATACAATAGTTTTTTTTTCTCTCTCAATGCTGTCGTCCTTATCCGTGAAAGACCTAAAACATTACTGAAGCACCTGATTGACCTGTACCTTCTTTATTTTTCAAACCTACTCTATTAAGCAATATTTTAAAAACATATCTTATTAAACAGAAACGAAGTTCTTATGGTAAGTGGAAGTCTCTATTTTGCATTTGTATTCTCTGAAAATGTTTAATTTAAAAATAATCGGGTTTAATTTAATATTTTTTGTGAGTTTGACTGATGTGAGTTGAGATGACTAAAAAAGTTAATTTCATTCAATTAAAAAAAATAAGTCAATAAGAATTTTTTTACAGTGTAAAATATTTATTTACATTGCCATATCCACTTCAATAGATATTTATTGAGAAAAAAATATATTTTTAAAAACATTTACAAGCTTAAAAAAATTGACAACGATTATAAATACCGAATTACTCATATAAACACTGTGTTATGTTCTTGATAATCAAATGTGCAATTAAGACATGCATCTCACCATCAGGGTCCTCAGCGGGTTGGATGCTCATGTAGGGCTCCCCTTTGTCTAAACGTGACTGTCTCTGCCGGCTTTCTTCTTCTAGAGCTGCTTCTGCTCTGTTCTTTGCATTGACGTACGCCAGGTAGGCTGGAGAGTTGTGGTAGGCCTTCAGAGAGTCATTATACTCAATCTGCGGGGATAAAAGTTGTGCTTAGGAATAGCCTTCAAATGAAATTCAGGGTTTATGCAGGTTTCACCAAGTTAAATTTAAGACTTCTTAAGACCTTAATGAAAGAAATTTTAAGACTTATACAAGTCTAAATGCTAAGGATTTTTTCCAATATACCAGTCACTTGCCCAATCAAAAATGATCATTTAATAATACAATAATAATAATTTAAAAATAAAATATGTAGGTCATGTCAGTATCCTCAGCAGTAAATAAATGGAGAACTTTTAAACAAATGTTACTGTAAGGAATGTAATAAAAACATTATGGTAAACAGAGTTAAAAATGTTATTTAAAAAAAAAAAGATTTATTGAGATTGGGATTGTATGAGTGTTAATGGCCAGATTGGGAAGCTATACATGAACAATGAAAATTAAGACCTGTTAAAAATGATTTAAGACCTACAACACAATATTTCAATACATTTGAGACTTTTTTGGGCCCCAAAATTTAGCTTTTGAGATTGAAGACATTTTAGACCCCGCGGATACCCTGAAATTGCACTCAAAGCAAGCAAACAAACCTTTTCTGCTTCATATTCGTTTAAATAGTCCTGTTTTTCCTCATCGGTGAGGTCCCTCCACATGCCTCCAATGATCTTGCCAATCTCCCATAGCTTCAGGTCAGGATTAGAAGCTTTAACTTGGTCCCAAACCTTGAAAAGATACAAAAGTCAGCTCAGAGCTGACAGAGCACACTGGATTCCTTGAGGGAAAGGCTTGCATTTTTTTCGCAAAAGGACAGAGAGAAAGAGCACTAATAGTCTAAATTTATTTCTAAAAAAGAAAAATTAATGCAGAGCAGGAGAGAAGAGTAAAGCATCTGATTATTTTTATATTTGAAATATAAAAAGAGATTGAATTTTTGCAGGCTAAAAAGGCACTAATAAACCTATTAGCCTTGCCATTTGAAACATTTATTTTGCTCGCAGAAGAGAGAAAAATGGAGCAAAGAGTTTAGATTCTCAAATGAGTAGTTCAGAAATAAAAGATGTCAGCTTCCCAGCCTTGTTGAACAGAAGAAAGCAATGAAGCGATGTTGGGGTCTACCATCACAAGGGGCAGAGTCAGGCCACTGACCGCCCCTCAGCCTTTGAGCTGATCGCAGAAGTGCTCTCCTCAATTTACAAGCAGTAAAAGCAGACACCGTGGGTGTCTTACCTTCCTGCTTACCTTCCGGCTATACCGCATGTAGGGCATCAGCGGCTTGTCGGGCGGTTTGGGCGGCTTAGGAACGGTGATCCCTGAGGAGTTCTGCGGCAGAGGGAAAAAAAGCCCAAACAGGGCATTAGAAATCACAAAGAACAAACGCGGCCAACACAGAAAACAGACAACTTTTATAATGGAGCACTATGGAGAAAAGGGGACAAGAGGCAAAAAAGCACAACTGAAAGAAACGATGACAGCGTGAAGCACTTCGCAAAAGGGGGCAGGAGGCATACCTGAACACCAAACCAAATAAAGCACATTAACAATACGGCCATGCATTAAGCTCTTGTAGACACAAAGCAACCATCTTTTAAAATGATCCAGCTGAGGTTTGCATGACACCAGCCGACAGCTAAATTGCCTCAAGCTTGTTAAGGAGCCATGCCAAGTTACGGCATCTGGCGCGGGCATCTAAAGCCATGCTAGCGGACGTCCGTCAGCTCTTGTGTATGATGAGGTGGTAGAATGGCCGACGGGGGAAAAGGGAAACAGTTCTGAGAAGCAATCACTCTGAAGCTACCATTCGGCATCAATCACACCTATCCAGACATTAAAGAGTGACTGCTTGACAGAAGCAGGAGGATTATGGAAGCTACTAGTTGAGAACTACCCAAAACTCGACTCTACTACTCAACAGACAGGATGAGTCTGTACAAAGCATTTAAGTCTATTTGAAATTCAGGCCATGTGAGTTAGCTATAGCGTCCTCTCGGCTGGGCTTTTAGTCCCTCGGCTGTTGCTAGGGCCCTAATTGGCAAAGATCCTACCATTACCCTGTTGTTCCCGCTGGGGTTCCCTCCCAGCCTGTAGTTGTTGTAGGCCAGATGGCTGTATGGGTTGTACCCCACAAACCCAGGGGTGGTGGGCATTTGCTGATGGAGACAAATGAGACAAAACACGAATGAGAAATGACACAAACAAGGGAGGAAGGGACAAATAAAATGAAAAAAAAAAGAAGAACCTGCTTCGTTTTCTGTCATGGTTTGCATAAAACATGCAAAAAGCAGCAATCTTTGATAGCAGCACAACCCTGGCATTATTCTACCTCCATTTGTAGCAAAGCCACAGGCACTATGGGTGGTGGTGGTGGAGGTGGGTACGCGATGAGGTGCTAAAACAGTAGGGATTCAGAGTGGCAGCTTTTTTGAGATGACAAAATTTTTTTGTTTTTTTACCCAGACATTTAAGAATAACAAATTTTAGAGCAGTAACCACGATACCGTAAAACCTTGATATTTTTATCCAAGGTGATCATACCTCCAGAATCTTATACTCGTCCATGTCTAGACAGTAATAAGACCTCTGGGACACTAAAAGTCATTGACAGGGATTTAGATATATTTTAGCCAGAAGGGATGGTATTTGATTTTTTTTTTCAAAGAGTTCTCAGTATATATTCTAAAGTACATTGATCAAATGTGTTAAGGCTCACACACGTTATGGTCCAAACAGATTTTAATGGTGAACAGGGCTACACAGCAAACAAATAAAACTGACTTTTAAGTTTTAATTGCTAAAAATCCATGTTAGTCATCAAAAAACATCCAATTGGCTGAAATCATTAAATGTACACAAGCACTAAAAAAATTAAACGGTTTTGATGTTTAGAAATTACGGTGAAATAAGCAGTTTTGTCATTTTATTCAACGACCATTGAATACTCTTTATTTTACTAGTGTTGCTGAAATATTTCTAATCTTGGATTATATTTTACATTCAAGTTCTACAGTGAATAGAGCAAAAACACAAAATGTGGCCTTGGCTGGAGATTTAGGTTGTTGTTTTTTGTAAAGGGTCTGCACACAATTTTATTTTTTTATTTTTGTGAGTATGTTTAGCTCTAAAAGCATGGTTTACAAATATTGCACTTTTGTACATAAAGTAATTTTACCAACATAATTTAGCCCTCATGGTTATTCCTTAAAACTACATTCAGAGCCCACAGTAAGTATAATTGTCAACACTTTACATTCTAATAAAACCTCATAAAACAATTTTCTATTAATTTTTTTATAAACATTTTTAAACAAATAAAAAAGCCACCTCACATGATTCTGTGACTTTCCCACAATCCTCACATCTCTAAGGAACCTATTTGGGTTTGGGTGATGAAGGGGAGGGAGGGGCCATATGGATGATTGGCATGTACTGGATACTTACTGTTGTGGGGGCCGGGGTGGGGGCAGGGGCATAGGGGGGGCCGCTCTGTTACAGAAAAAAGGGGACACAAAAATAACTGGAATTATTAAAATTATTCACATTAATCTAAAGCAGTAAACCCTACTTATTAATTACATATCCATCTGTTAAAGGTGCATAAAATATTTAACAAGACATGCTATATTCAATTATATTAGCACACCCATATTTACACCTAAAGTAAAGCCTCTTTGATAAAGTCATTTTTGAAAATCTGATAAAGATGGGTGGGCTACAAAGGGGTCTAAAACACAACTAAGGGGTCTAATATATATATATATATATATATATGTGGCTAGCGTAATATGTTTATCTATATGTATATATATATAGCCAATCAATTGAATTGCGCTCTTACTTGACATCTTGTTTGTAGGGTTGAGGATATCACGCTATCCCCATCATTTGGTTCTGCAACAGGGCAAAAGCGCATTAGATGAATAGGCATGCTTTCAATATGTCTTAAAACAGGACTCCGTCGAGCTGCAATCATCTTTAAATAAACCTGCACGTTGATAAACTGGATATTTAAAACAAAAAGACATCTACCAATTTAGCTAAAATCGTTAAATTAAAAAACAGTGGTTCTTTGAACATAGCACAATTTACAATATTTGTTATTAATCGCCAGCAATAAGTGGATTAATGCGAATTACTATATGTTATGTTGGTCCATCTCAGGCCTGTACTGAATGCGGATAATGGCGCACACAATGAGGCGAAAGGACAGCTCGCCAAGACGTTTATTATCGATAAACACAAATAGATGACAGCTACAATGGAAGAATAAAACCACAGTTATCAAGGAGAAATAATGTGATTTAAAAGCGTTACACATGGCGAATTATAAGCATCGCGATGACATTAAGCCGAGTCCGTGCAGAAGCTAACATGAAAAACATTAATGAATGAAACTGGCTAACACTAACCAGATAGCGTAACAGTAAAATACTATCCGCAAGTCAAATTAATGTTCACAGTTTAAACAGAAAACGTGTTATACATTATTTATTTTTTTAAACCTTTTTTTAAAGACCTCTTGAATTCCTTATTTTGACAAACTCAATCCGCTGTTATCGGAAAAGCATTAGCTAATGGCTATTGCTAAAGACCGAAAGCAGTTTAAAGATTTTTAAATGACGATACGTGTAAATAAAAACTGCGTGTTCAAATGGGCATGTTGAATACATTATAACCCTGATAACAAATCGGTAGCTGGAATTGATCTTTAGGAATAAAACACAGAATATTAGCGAACACTCACCCCCAGCTCCTTTGTTCCCTCAATGGTGCTCCGCCAGGATGTGACACATTTTGAGCAGCATCTGACTTCATTTACCAGCGCATTTCTGCCCTCTAGTGGCCACAATATAATATAACAAAATCTATACCGAAAGTAGCGAAGATCATCGACGACAAATGTAAAACTGATCCGTCTGTCAGATTTAGCAATTTAATCAGTCAGACTTTGCAACAAAACAAACATGCAGAGCATTAATGGAACTGCTTGATACTTGTGGACAGTTTATTTAGACAGAAAAGCCAAATACATTGTTTAAATTGTATTTAAATGTAGAGATAGCCTAGTTCACCCCAAAATGGCTCGTATTTTTTCTCCACTTGTTTCAAATCTGTTTGAGTTTCTTCTGGTGAACATAAGGATGGAAACCTGCAGTCACTGACAATCCCAGGGGGAAATATACTAAAATTCAATGGCTGCTGCTTTCCATCATTCTACAAAATGTCTTCTTTTGTTTTCAACATAAGCGGTCTCTTCAGGTTTGGTACTAGTAAAGGGTGGGTAAACTTTCAGTTGTCATTTGGTTGAACAACTATTACTTTAAAGTTTTCAAGAGCTTTTCACATTTCACAAATACAATATGATTTTGTTATCGAACCAGCACACCAAATGTAAAACTGCTCTATTTTGTCTGATTTAACTGTGTAATTTTTGGGATTCCTGAATACACTAAATTTGCCATATAGTGATCACAGAATGTGACTCATAAATGCTTAAATGAATATACTTAACCAAAATAAATTTTACATATTGTAACACATACTGTACATTTAAAAATGAATGACTTTTCTGTGTTATGATATCCAAAATGCACCATACCAGGAATGACAGCAAAAAAAAAAAAAAAAAAAAAAAAAAAAAAAGTTAAATTTAAATAAATTTGGTCTCTTTTTTTTAACCTAACCAACCAATCTATAACAGTGATGCATCAACAGATTCATACATATATACATGAAGTAGAGCTGCACAATATTGGAAAAATCTGATATTGCGATATTTTATTTTTCTGCAATAAACATTGCAATATAAATACACTTTCAGAAAATGGTTTGAATAGCACTAATTGATGGTTTTTCTGGGGAGTCTAACAGTATTACAACAATCGAATAATCACAATTCCAAAAAATGCGCTTCTGACTTTGTTTTGTCTTGCTTTTAGTCCAAATATCAAAATAAATTCTTAGACCAAGTAATATTGTTTAGTTTTCACCATCAGAAGAAATAAGTGAAAATAGAGATTTGTTTGTTTTTTGCTTGTTTTAAGGAAATTATTTGCCAGTGGGCTAAGTGAAATGATCTTGTTTTCGCTTTGAAATGTAGATATTTGGACTAGAAACGTTTTTTTTTTTCATAAACCTTATAAATTCCATATAAATACAGTGATTAAATACAATTCTGTAGCTCTTTGTCAACTATAATTCAGACTCAGCATTGCATATCTTTGCAATGCAACTATAAATGTGCACATTGCAATATCGATACCAGATTTTTCTTTTTTTTTAACTTCAAATTTAGTATCTGTGGGTAGTTGTACAAATAGGCAGAAAAAATGGCTTGTAAATTAGCCACTTGTAAAATTTGTCCTGAGGTATTTATTAAGGATTTTACATTTGTTTCTTTTTAATTTATAAGACTTTGCTTAAGACAGTCACATCATAAGACGTATAATATGGTCCTAACACTCCAGTATATTGATAAGGGCCTCTACGTATAATGCTCAGTGAGTGCCGTCTTTCCAATGAGACATTAAACCGAGGTCAAGGTTGTCAAAAATTTCAGGATGTCCTTTGAAAAAAGTTGGTTTAACCAAATTTGCCCACTTTATCATGGCCTCCTAACCATCCCCAAATCATAATTGGCTTCATCACTCTGTCTCCTCTCCACCAATCAGCTGGTGTGTGTGGTGTGCAGTCAGGCAATATGGCTGCCGTTGCGTCATCCAGGTGGATGCTGCACACTGGTGTGTAAAGTGTTTTGAGTGTCCAGAAAAGTCTTATTTAAATGTACGGAATTGTTATTATTATTATTATTATTATTAAAGACAAAGAAATGTTTAACCATTTACTCCATTTTGAATGATGGCAATACTAACTATTTTAACAACAAATTTTCATGTGTTTAGGTTATCACGTAAGCAACCCATGTCATGCTAGAAACATTAAATCTATGCTAAATCATCTGTATAAATATAATAGTTGAATCTAACACCAATTGCTCTAGAATCTAACAGTCAATTCTATATATTTTTTAGTTAAATCCAGCAAAATAGAGCAGTTGTTATTTTTATCCAACCAGACTGGCCTGTTTCTGCCACACACTTTATTACAAATGCACCACCCCATAAATATTCATTAAAAGCATTATATAATAAACCCGAATCCTTCCCACTTGAGTGCTGTCAACATTATTCATAATATTATTCAACGACATTCAACAGACTGAATTAATTTGATTGGCAGTCCATTGGCCTCAGCTTTCCCACTCTGTGCTTTTTCTTAGGTTCATAAACAGAGTAAAGAAAAACATTCACAATGACCACTTCAAAGATTTATTGGGCAGATACTCACTCAATCCATTTAGCACTGTAAACACTTACGTAGAGAAGGCAACATGCTCCAAAAAGTCCAAGATATAGGCTTGAAATCCTTTTGTTTGCCTGGTGTCCAAGTAAAGTTGAAACCCCTGTGCATAGAGCAAAGGTAGTTTTCCATTCGCTGCAAAAGTCTTGAATGCACCTGCTTTTTTCAGATGCAAACAATAAGAGTAAACAGTACTTCAAGAAGCGAAGATGAAGCAACCAGTCCTGTCTGACTCAACGCACTAAGCAATGTCTTTGAGAGATATTTATATATATATAAACAAGTAAAAAAGTAATTTCATATATTTTATTGAAGTCCTTTGTCTTCACCTCGCAGCATGTTTCCCATCATCCTCTGTCCGTCAAACAGGTTTCTGAAGTAACTAATCCACATCAAGCTTTTATTTCAGAAGCCATTCATTCACTGAAAGCAGATGAAAATGTGTTGTCACATAACTTTCTTTGTCAATTAAAACACAAGCTCAGAGAACATTTTTATTAATCAAAGAATCCTGCAAAAGAAATGAATTTTGAATAAGTGTCTACTGTATATGTGACCCTGGACTAGAAAAACAGTTGTAAGGGTCCATTTTTGGAAATTGAGATTTATACATCATCTAAAAGCTAAATAAATAGACTGTCCATGTATATATGGTTTATTAAGACAGGACAATATTTAAACAAGAAACAACTACTTGGAATTCTACAAAATACAATGCAAAAATGTTGAAAATTGCCTTTAAAGTTAAAATTAAGTTTTGATATAATTCTGGTTTACTATTTAAAAAATAGGCATAAAAGACAAATCTATAATTTTAACCCATACAATGCATTTTTGGCTTTCCCACAAATATAGCTGTGCAAATTAAGTCTGGACACATTATATATATACGTAACTCACCAGTCCTACTGCACCTAACCCGGTCTGAACTGGTGATTCTTTGTATAGGAGTGGAAGACCATGGCCTCTAGCAATTGTCACTAGAGCACCTTTAGAGGTCAGAGGATTGAGGTGTACCTGCATAGAACTTCACTAGCTGGCCTCTGTTAAACTCACCCTCCTAAACCTCACTCCCATCCCGGACGAGCCCCCACGTGCAATCCATCAGTCCTACTGCACCCAACCCGCTTTGAGATGGGATCAAACAGACAATTATTTGTATGGGAGTCGGTTGCTCTAGTAAGGAGGCTAAAGACCATGGCCTCTAGCATATGTCACTAGAGCACCTTTAGAGGCCAGAGGAGTGAGGTTTACCTGCATAGAACTGTGCTAGCTGGCCTCTGTTAAACTCACCCTCTTAAACCTCACCCTCATCCCGGACGAGCCCCCACATGCAACCCACCAGTCCTACTGCACCCTACCTGCTCTGAGCTGGGATCGAACTGGCAATTCTTTCTATGGGAGTCGTTGCTCTGACAAGGAGGCTAAAGACCATGGCCTCTAGCGTCTGTTGCTAGAGCAACTTTTTTGAGGTCAGAGGAGTGAGGCTTATCTGCGTAGCACTTCACTAGCTGG
The DNA here is from genome assembly GCA_903798205.1 of Danio tinwini. NCBI lineage: Eukaryota > Metazoa > Chordata > Actinopteri > Cypriniformes > Danionidae > Danio > Danio tinwini. The sequence goes on along the minus strand of CAIGQZ010032903.1, from coordinate 917,374 downwards.
CCTCTGTTACATATACAGTTAAAGTCAGTATTATTAGCCCCCCTGAATTATTAACCCCCCTGTTTTTTTTCTCTCCCAATTTCTGTTTAACGAAGAGAACATTTTTTCAACACATTTCTAAACATAATAGTTTTAATAAATTATTTCTAATAGCTGATTTATTATATCTTTGCCATGATGAAAGTAAATAATATTTTACTAAATATTTTTAAGACACTTCTATACAGCTTAAAGTGACATTTAAAGGCTTAACTAGGTGTATGGGTTAGGGTAATTAGGCAAGTTATTTTGTAACAATGGTTTGTTCTGTAGACTTGCGAAAAAATATATAGCTTAAAGGGTCTAATAATTTAGACCTTAAATTAAATTAAAAACTGCTATTATTCTAGCTGAAATAAAACAAATAAGACTTTCTCCAGAAGAAAAAATATTATCAGATATACTGTGAAAATGTCCTTGCTCTGTTAAACATCATTTGGGAAATATTTAAAAAAGAAAAAAAAATCAAATGGGGGGCTAATAATTCTGACTTGAACTGTATATACAGTTTGTGTGTACAACATTTTTGTATTTTTGGTTCTGTACATTACCACAATGAATTTTAGATGAAACAACCCAGATGCAGTTAAAGTGCTGTATTTTAGCTTTAATTCAGTTGGTTAAACAAAAAGATTGCATAAAAATATGAAGAACTAAAGCATTTATTTAACACAATCCCTTTATTGCATGGGCTTCAAAGTAATTGGACAAATTAAATAACTGAAACTAAAATGTTAATTTCTAATATCTGGTTGAAAACCCTTTGCTGGCAATGACAACCTGAAACCTAAAGTCATCAGATGCTGGGTTTCTTCCTTTTTAATGCTCTGCCAGGCCTTTAGTACACCCTTTCAGTTGCTGTTTGTTCGTGTGCTTTTCTGTCTGAAGTTTAGTCTTCAATAAGGCTTCAATAATTGGCTTAGTGTCACTTGGCCATTCAAGAATATTCTACTTCTTTGCTTTAATAAACTCTTGGGTTGCTTTGGCCTTATGTTGTCTTAAAAATTACGATTTAGTAGCAAATGTTTAAAATAAGCAGGTATCCAGATATAGTTTAAAATGTAAAACAAAAAAAAACTATAAAAGTTTCAGGAGAGATAAACAAATTTAAATGTGTGCATTGAGCAAGACTGGATGATTGTCACTGTGATCAGTTCTGGTAACCGACTTGAATTTAATATTACACTACCAAACTCTTCTTAGGTTGTACAATTTGAACCAAACCATAGACAACAAATGCCTCGGATGATTTGTGTTCCTTTGCAAGATTGTCATGTTTGCTTATCATAAGTGTCTATGGATTTGTTGTTTAGAATTGGCACATAAAGTGATCAAGTTTATTAGATTTATTAGAGCTTATTAGATGTGAGGACTTAGAGAAACTTGTTCATGCTTTTATCACCAGCAGAGTGGATTACTGTAACGGACTCCTCACTGGCCTTCTCAAGAAGACAGTCAGACAGCTGCAGCTCATCCAGAACGCTGCTGCCAGGATTCTGACCAAAACCAGAAAATCAGAGCACATCACACCTGTCCTCAGGTCTTTACACTGGCTCACAGTTACATTGAGACTAGATTTTAAAGTATTATCGCTTGTCTATAAATCACTAAATGGCCTAGGACCTCAATACATTACCGATATGCTCACTGAATAGAAACCTAATAGAACAATCAGATCTTTAGCATCATATAAACTAGAAATTCCAAGGGTTCAGTCAAAGCATAGTGAATCCGCCTTCAGCTACTACACCCCCCGCTGCTGGAATCAGCTTCCAGAAATAATCAGATGTGCTCAACATTAGACATATTCAAATCAAGACTGAAAACACATCTGTTTAGCGTTGCCTTTACTGAATGAGCACTGTGCTACGTCTGACAGATAACACTATTATGTCTTTATTTTCTTTTTTTACACTTTTATAACCTGCTTAACACTTTTTAATCTGTTTTAATTACTTTTATATATTTTTTTTCTTACACTTGTCTCTTTTATTCCTGTTTATGTAAATCACTTTGAATTGTCACTGTGTATGAAATGTGCTATATAAATAAACTTGCCTTGCCTTGCCTAGAGTAGTCAGATGTTGGTAACCATGTTTTGCTATTATTTCCTATATAAATTATAGTTACTTGGATTTATTCCAGCTTATGGATTTATTCTTGTTGGCTGTTTTTTGCAGCAAGAGCTGGCAACACGAATGAGTCAAGGTTCATACCTCCTGCTATTTTTAGCTCTGTTTGACTGGATTATCTTATGCCTACAGAAAAGAGTCACATCTCTAATTGTTCAGCCAGGTTCCATATAGAATTCTTGCAGTTTTTGTAAATGCAGTTTTCACTTTTGGATTATTACATAATTGAAATTCAAGGGTTTTGCCACCTGCACACCCTCTAATACTACCCCAGTTTTTTAACCAAATAAATGTAATTTTGGAAAGTAAGAGAATACATGTATACACATATTAAACAGCCTACTAAAGTAACTAATCCACCTCAAGCTTTTATTTCAGAAGCAATTCATTTACTGGAAAAAGAGATGAGAATGTGCTGTCACAAAACTTTCTTTGTGGAGCGTAACACTTATTCACAAAGATAAATGTTTCAATTCCATCTGTTTCAAGAGCGATAATGATGAGTGTCTAATTAGCTCATGCTTTCTTGAGCGCAGCATGTGTGCAGTGTGCTCTTATGACACACATGCTGCGTGTGTGTTACACAGACCTCTGTATTGCGGCCTCAGCAC
>CAIGQZ010032903.1:900218-914582 GCA_903798205.1 Danio tinwini | reverse complement strand
ATATAATATAATATAATATAATATAATATAATATAATATAATATAATACAATATAAAAAAAATGTAGAGACAATGTTTTGTAGTATTTCCCAGAACTTGCAGTATTTCACCTCTATCTGTGAGATGTAAATTGGCTTATTCATTAATATCCAGGTAGCTGTCTCAAGGCACGGTGGAATAGTAATCGACCCTTCATAAGTGATAAACCGTGAGGTTTCGGGATACAGCTCCTCAATATTCAGCCCCATCAATAAGTATGCATCATCTGAAAAAAACAGTATTAGACAACCGATGAGAGCAGATAAATCACACACACACTTTTTTCATCATCCTAAGATGTCTATCTCCCTACAGGAAAATGAAGGATATTATCATATTGTCATTTTTTTTTGTTCCAATAGCAATGCTGAGATAATAAAGCATCACTTCATATCCAAGACCACCAGGTGGTAATAAAAAGCCAAGTTTGTTTTTTCTGTCCTTTTTCATTAAGAGGTATGAAGGTTCTCACAGAAGCATTATTAATTTGCACTCAGACTATGCAAAGTATTTGATTAATAATTAATTAATAAATAATTAATTAATATTACAGTTGAAGGCAGCTATCAATCAAATCAAATACACCAATATTAACATACATTTATTTTGAACTTAATGTAAATTTAAAGACATAGTTCAACCTAAAGTGAAAAAAAAAAAATGCTGTTAATTTATTTACCCTCAGGCCATCCAAGGCGTAGGTGACATTTCATGGTGCACAGTGATTTGTAAGACAGTCAATGGCTACCAGCACTTTGAGAGTAATAATGTTGTAAATAATGCTCAGTTTCTTGGACAGACTGATCGTTTGGCTTTACAAGGCCTCAATGTATTGTCAGGAACCACAGGTGTTGTTTTTTGCCTGTATTTTTTAGCTTTCAATGTTTCATAACTGTTTACTTGCATTTTATGAATCACCAAGGACCAGAAGTTTCAGCAAAAAAATCTTCACCTACATCTTGGACAGCCTGAGGATGAATCATCAGCAAATTTTCATTTCTGGGCAAGCTATGCCTTTAACACTAACAAAAAACAGCCTTCAAAAGTTAACGAATGTACAAAAAGTGCTCAGATGACATTAAGAATGTACACACAGGCGTTTGTGGACACTCACGCTTATATGTAATCCTCGTAACGGTCTCTCTATTCAGCATACGGTTCAGAAACACATTGGTAGGCTCTGAAATCTGTAGAGGCAAATTTGAAAGCAAACATTTAGCAAGCAGACATCTGCAGCAATTTCTAATGAAAAGGCAGAGTTTCATAAAACATGCTTTTGGTGAGTCTATTCATCACAAATGACGTGACCGTTAACTTACTGCTGAGAGGTTTCATTACGCCTTCACCATGTAATCAATAATAGTCTAGTAGAATTTATTCTAGGGGCATCTGGTGGTGTTTTTTTATATGTTCTGAAGACGAATGACTTTCATTCATGTGCCTTCATTAGGAGGAGAATGGTGGAGATTCCCCGACATCTCGATCGCTGTGAAGCCGGATAAAAGTGAGCTGCAGTGCTGCAACACCTTCATCTGAACTGTGGCAGCTCTGCCCTCATTTACACCGAAGTCACGTTTCAGAGCGACAGGGAGAGAGGCATCTCTGCGAGCGATCTGTGAGCTTTACGTCATGCTGTGTGATGAGGTTAAATACCTGGGAATCTCAACCATTATCACACTTTAGATTGGAGGGGAAAATCAACAAAAACAAAAACAAAGGCAGCGCAGTCTGAAATAAATTCTAATATGCTGTCGCGTGGCTTTTGAGACTCATGTATTTGCTACATTTTAATTTAAAATACATGTCTTGATATTTATAATCTGCCACTTTTATTACATTTAATATATTTGATTATATTATGTTATAAAAAGACCTTTCTGGAACACAGCTTTATGCATGTCGGAGGACTGAATTTTTTTACTATGAGAAAGAAATGGATTAGTACAATCCCATTCTCCCTTTTCTCAACATGCATGAATAATTAATATGGTTTGACCATTTGCCAGCTTCATTTAGGCTGTGTCCCAAATCACATATTTTTAAAGTAGTTTGTTGTTGTTGTTTTTTTAAAAATAAGTAACTTCATGAGTGCTAGGGAATCAGGGATGCTCAGACTGATCAGCAGCAGATTGCAATCAGTCTGATTATTCATTCATTCAATTTCCTTTGGCTTAGTCCCTATATAACATATATAACATATAGCATATGTTTTACACAGCGGATACCTTTCCAGCTGCAACTTAGTAATGGGAAACATCCACACACACTCATTCACACACATAGACTATGGGCAATTTAGTTAATTAATTTGACCTGTACCGCATGTTTTTGGACTGTGGGGGGACACCGGAGCAAACCCCCGCGAACACAGGGAGAACATGCAAACTTCACACGGAAATGCCAACTGACCCAGCTGGGATTCGAACCAGCGACCTTCTTGCTCCGGGGAGACGTTAATCAGTTCGGTCTGATTAACATGGCTAATATCTTCAATTTAAAGTTATGAAACTCATAAGGACCAGAGCAAACTAAGCAGGGCTTGAGGCAAAGAAAAGTGCACACAAATTCAAGGGAAGGAATCAAAACGCATGTCAATACAGTAAACTAACCATTTATGGCTGTCACATTTAAGGTCAATGTCAAAAGTGTCCATTTCTTTTAAAAACTGAAAAATCAGTTACTTGTTCCAAACATGTTTGACTTTCTTTCTTCTGCTGAACACAAAAGATGATATTTTGAAGAAAGCTGGTAACCTGTAACTATTGCATTCCATAGAATTAGTTTTTCCAACTATAAACGGCAATGGTTTGCCTGTTTCCAACATTCTTCAATATACCTTTTTTGTATTTAACTATAAAAAAAGAAACTCATAAAGGAATGAAACCATTTGAGTATAGTGAGTAAATTTTTGTTCAGTTTCTGGTGAACTATCCCTTTAACCACTTCTGTTGAACTTATACAGTATAAATGCAACAGCCAATCAGAAGCATTAGCTGAGTTTTGTTAAACATACATGCTCACTCAATGAATTCTGCATACTTGTCAATTCCCTCAACATAGACTACAAAGTCTTGAGACAAAGTATGAGATTAATGTAACTTATCATCAATTATAAGGTATAATCACTTATAAGTGATTAAAAGGGCAGCTTTTGCAATAACATCAATGTCATGGACTGACATATTTTCTCTATGTAGCCAGAATATGACATGCTTTTTATCCAAACACTAAAAAATATATTATTTCTTTTGTTGTCAGTCAAAAATTAGACAATGTTTAATTATACTTCATGAACTGCATTTAAAAAACATATTTTTTTGTTTCTTTGAAGCAACAGAGATGCATAAAAACACATGAAACAACTGATGCAAAGTACAGTACTACAGTCAGAGTTTAATTTAATATATCAGCCATAAATAAAGTACCTAGAATTTTAATATTAGCTTAACATTTGATCAAAATCTAAATTGGATCATTAGATGATTTTTTTCACCATCAATTGTTAGTCGCTTTAAAGTAACACTGCTTTAATAATGGTCAGGCATAATGAAACCAAATACTATTATTAGACTGTACAGACATGAAAAAAATAAGAGGCCACATGAAAAATTGTAGTCTGAATGTGAATTTTTTTTTGGGATGATTTACAGTTTATACTTACATGTATGTTTGAGTAAAACAACTCTGTTTTGTTTATTCTGTAAACAACTGAGGATATTTTCCCAAACCTAAAATATTTGTTTTCAAATAATGTTTTAATCTGGAGCATTTTTGGCACCAAATAACAAAAAAAAACGTGCCGTTTTCAAAAATGTGTATACTGATCAATCGGCTGAAGATCGGTATCAGCTGATAATCACATTTAATGACTTCATCGGTACTTGCTGATCTGGCCAATCTCATGAACCAAACAAGTGTTTGTGTTATTTGGAGTTAAGAAAAATATTTGAATGACCTTGCATGTATTTAGGCCTTTTTACTTATAAAAATTAAAAGAACTTCTGTGTTTTTGACAATATTGCAAGTTCACTAAAACTTGGCTGGAAATCATACATAAATAAAACATACATATTTAATAATATAACTTCTTGTAATATACTTATTGCAATAAACAGTACACAGCAAATTCATCAGAGTTAAATTCTCGATGTTAAAACTATTTCAGAGTAAAGTGTTGACATTATAGAGTTAGATTTTGATAAATTAATATTTTCAAAGTTAGAAGATGATTTGATCCAGCGTAAAATCAAGGAGTTGTGTAACAAACACTTGGTGGTGTTATTTCCAACATTTACATTCAATTTACATTCAAAAGAGTTGAAAAAAGGACACTACATTGGAGTAATGAAAGTACACTGAACTCCAACAAAAAATTAATTTTACACTAGGTGGTGTTACATTTTAGCTTCATTTTAACTCTGAGTTTAAGGGTGCTTTCACACCTAGACTTTTGTTCCGGAACCTGGCGCGTTTGCCCAGTTAGCACGGTTGGTTTGGCATATGGGAACAGGGCAATCGCGCTCGGATCCGCGCCAAAGCAATCGTTCCGAGACCACCTGAATCAGGTGGTCTCGGCTAGATTGAAACGAACCCTGGAGCGGATCGATTGTAGTGAGAAAGCAATACGATCCGAGCCCGGCTATATCACAGTGTTTTATGAATATGTAATAGGCATACGGCTATTTGATGAGAGAATTATGAGTAGGGCGGAAGGTCATTCCAGACATGTGACATGTGTGCAAATGCACAGAGACTCCCTGATGCCCGCAAACGAGTGATAATCTTCCGGAAATCGCGCGTCTCCCTCCCGGTCCTCAAAATACGTCGCGCACCCTTCACATCACCCCTCCCCACCGCATTTCTCCTCGCTCTTCAGACATGTCGCGCGCACACTGTCAGACACCACCAAACCACCCCGACTGCTTAGCGAGACTCTTCAAAATAATCCGTGAAACTCTGACCAATGTGAGGACAGTTTACTCACACGTGACTTGTTTTAGCTGTTTTGGTCCATTTAGAAACCGCACCAAGAACAAAGAGCAACAATGTAACAATTTTAATCCCTGTTTTGGAACAAATTAATCGATTTACAGGTGTGAAAACACCCTAAATTAACCCTATTGTATGTGCCAACACTTTTGAAAATGTTAAGCTAACTCTGCTGGGAGTAAAAATAAAGGTAAAAAAAAATATAAAAAAAAGAACAAGAAAAAAAGAAAAAATAATAAAAACATACAAAACAATAAATAAAGTAAAAAGAAAAAAATAAGAAAAAATAAAAATAAGAAAAATAAGAAAAAAAATTAAGAAAAAATCGTAAAAAAAAGTAAAAAAAAAATAAAAAATAAAAAATAGGAAAAAATAAGAAAAAAAGGAAAAAAAAAGAAAAATAAGAAAAAAGAAACAATAAAAAACTAATTATCTTACAGTTGTTTTGTGTCTCTATTATTTGCTGTGTAGTTCACAGAACTACTTCCTTTTAGTAAAGAAGTAATTATAGCTAACTAACTTTTTCTTCGTTGAGACATGTTGAATTCTTCTTTCATCATTTGCAATGTTTCCTACTACTCCTATCATACTTAGAGGGAAAACATGCTTTATGCATTTTAAAGCTCGAAGCATCAGAATCACTCGGTATTAGCCAATCACCGTGACAAGGAATCGGTACTCAGCATCGGCTGCAAAAATCTAGATCGAAGCATCCCTAAAATATTCATATTTAGACAACACCATAAAAAAGTAAAACAACTTTATAAAATTAATAAATGTATAATGCTTAAAAGGAGCAATTAATAATGTAAATTTCACAACATGTTGATTCATGCACACTCAAATTGGACTGGATGTGAACTGCTGATCTGTTAAGTCTATAAATTACATTTGCTAAATATTAATGAAGTTGAAGACTAATTAATGAAGTGTCAGCTCTCCCTTCATACATTTAAAGCAGCTAAGACAACTAACCTTCATGAAGATAGAAACAACTGCAATTCCATTAGGACTCCTGACGGCATCACTGTAATTTAAATACAAATCCTGATTATAATGGATGAGTTGCACCTGTGAAAAGAAAATAAAGTGTTAGTTTCAGGATAACAAACACCTGCTCTGAAAAAAAGTGTGGAGCCAAAAACATTGTGACAGTACAACTGGCTCCACTTTCAAAATAGCTGTAATCTATAAAATATGCTCATAAATTATGTGTATATAACAGCATAAGTCCATTAACTCCCTTTGTGTCAGCTTGTAATCTCGTGTGACACAGTAATGAGGGTCAGTGCATTAATCCATATAAATATTTTGCTTTGTGTTGTGTATAAATTCATAATGAATTGTTAATGGGAACATTATGAAGCTCCTTTATGCTCCTCCGCGTGGCTTTATTGTTCTTTCAGCGCAGCTCAATGAAAGCAGAGATGGAAGCCAGAAAAGCTGCTGCTTAATTTTCAGTGGCTCAAAATTGCATTGGAACTCATTAGAAAATATGCTTCAGTCATCAGTTATAATGAGCTTGCTTGTCAGCCTCAAAATGAAGTTGTTGGAAAGCTGCTGCCCATATAACCTCATTTGAATTAGGAAAATGAAGTGAAGCTGCTGACTTCAGTGAAATCAGAGGTGAGGATCAGAGAGGGCCGAGCATCTTCATGCCTCGCTAAGATGAAGCATAAACTCATTAAAGCTTTTCAATATGTTTGGCTCAAATTGGTGATCTTAGGAAACTGCCGCTTGTTGTGAATTAAGAATTGTTTGTTGTGCTTCGGTGAGAGGGTTCATGAGGAAAAGCTCCACAAATCTACCAATCCTTATTACTCGGATTAAAATGTGACAAATGTTTACACAATTATTGGACGGGCATATACTCATTAAATATTTTGAAAAGAAGATTTCTATGCTCACCAAGGTTGTATTTATTTAATCAAAATACTGTAATAACAGTCATTTTATGCGTTCTTGTTCAGTAATAATTTCTTTCAACAAAATGGACTGTCTTCCAGCTTGATGCATCACTGCTATACTAATGATAGATGCAATTTATTTTTAAGCATTTCTTCTTTAATCAAGATTTTATTATGGGCAGTTATGTCACACTTACATAGTAATATTGATTCTTTTATTTAGAATTTATATGTTAATCAAAGAAGAGATGCATTCAAAAGTGTTTTAATGAACTGCATTTTGATATACACTCACCGGTCACTTTATTAGGTACACTTGTCCAACTGCTTGTTAAACTGCTTGTGGGCACAAATGCCTTGTTGATGGCGGAGGTCAGAAGAGAATGGCCAGACTGGTTTGGGCTGATAGAAAGGCAAAGTAAACCGAGGTATGCAGAAGAGCATCTCTGAATGCACAACACATCAAACCTTGAGGCGGATGGGCTACAGCAGCAGAAGACCTCACCGGGTACCACTCCTGTCAGCTAAGAACAGGAAACTGAGGCTACCATTCGCACAGGCTCACCAAAATTGGACAATAAAAGATTAGAAACGTTGCCTGGTCTGATGAGTCTCGATTTCTGCTGTGACATTCAAATGGTAGGGTCTGAATTTGGCATCAACAACATGAAGGCATGGATCCATCTTGCCTTGTATCAACGACTCAGGCTGGTGGTGGTGGTGTAATGGTGTGGGGGATATTTTCTTGGCACACTTAGTTCCAATTGAGCATTGTGCCAACGCCACAGCCTACCTGAGTATTGTTGCTGACCATGTCCATCTCTTTATGACCACAGTGTACCCATCTTCTGATGGCTACTTCCAGCAGGATAACGCACCATGTCATAAAGCGTGAATCATCTCAGACTGGTTTCTTGAACATGACAATGAGTTCACTGTACCAAATGACCTTCACAGTCACTAGATCTCAAACCAATAGAGCACCTTTGGGATGTGGCTGTCCACATATTCTCACTTGATGTGTTTTTTTATCTGATCACAGGCTCTCTGATATTGAAAAGGGCAGGTATAGATGCTTCTGGAACGCATTTCAGATGTATATAAAACCGATTGCTCAGACCATTTCAGGAGGTGATCTGGGACACATTCCAGACGAAAAGAGGCTAAATGCATCTGTAATGAACATGTGATAAAAAATAAAGATGTGACAGTGTCTTATGGGCTATATGTCAGATATACTGTAATAACACAACATTCAAAGCAACACCACAGATGACAAATTTGTGATGTTTGTTTCGCTTTATCAGATTTTTTAGTTTTGTTCTATTTTTGACTGGTCATTAATCAACAAAAAATAAAATTAGAATGTTAAGTTAACATTAAATGGCTGCACTGACAACAGAGATAGTGCACACACATTAGGCTATCTTTGGAGAGGAAAAATATTAGAATAACATAGCATTTATTTCGTCTACAAATGCATAGTGTTTTATTTTTGGAAGAGTATGTTATACAAAAATCTATGTAAACCCTTTATAGTTTTGAATGATGTCATGCATGTATCTGTATGACAAAATTAGACGTTTCTTTCAGCCTGCAGTGACAGTAATCATGGAGCCTTGTGTACTTTTGATGATGTTTTACTGGAACACAAATGTAGCACAAATCCTCCTGTAGCCTACATATAGTATAAAACTATTTGTATTCCAAATAAGATATACTACATTTCTGTAAAATAAAAAATGTGTATAGATTAGGATTGACAGATTGGAATCATATCCATTTAGTGGAAATGCATTTATGCAGCCAAATGTAAATGTACAAAACTTATTTGAGCAGATCAAAGAAATATTGCAACGCCAAATAAGTTCAATATATTGGTCATTTTTGGATTTCTCTGGATTTTCTCTTCATATTTTTTTACTAATCAGATCTAAGTCAGATAAAATACACTGAGCTTGACCAGACCCTTATATCATGCTGTGCCACTGTGTCACCTCATGCTCAAGCTATCTGACTTGGATAGCTATCTGATTAGTACAAAAAATTAAGAGAAAATCCAGAGAAATCCAAAAATGATCAATATATATAACTTATTTGGCTTTGCAATATTTCTCTTATCTGCTCAAATAAAGATTTTTGTACATTTCATGCTGTCGAAGAAAAGGAGACTAAGGGTAGTAGATTTTTTTAATGGTGTAAAACTAATGTGATCAAAAGAACTAACATCACAATTTTGCCTAGTTCATTAACTTCAGTGCCAGTACTTCAAGGGTTTGTTGCCGCATCCAGGCGTTTGAAGGAAGACAGCTCTAATTGAATCTCGCAGAAGTGATATATTATTTCCAGGCTGTGTTGGCTCACCTCTCCAGGGAAGGCCTGGCCATTGAGCAGGTGCTCTGAACCCCGATTGTCCTCACTGCCAAAGTGAAGCCGGATCTCCTCCAGTCTGTAGCTGTAGCTCAGCGGCCCGCCAGAGATGTTCACCAGGTGTGACTTGTCTGGGCGCAGTGACACATGTCGGCCCGTGTTATACATCGTTCCACTGACCTGAAAAACATACCCAAACATGTTTTTTTTGGGATCAGATGCCTTCTGGCATTCACTTTTCTGACCATTTATGGAAAAACAAAATTTAATGGTGTACCTCAACACTAGCAAAGTGGGCTTTCAAAAAACCTTCACTCAAAAAAAATATTGTTTGCTTTTTGTTCAAACTATTTATTTAAAATGTAAGGATGGCTAAGTCTCTCCATAATATCATACCCTGAGAACTGCTATAAAATTCCACGATTCACTGCAAATTCATGGCAAGACCACAAGAATGGTCAGGCACTAAAACAATAAACTTTCTAATCTGAGGAGAAGATCAGCTAGGAAACCAGTTGTTCAACTGTCAGTCACCAACCCTGAGCCCTCTATTTTACCTTCTCCACCAGAGCAGGTCACTGACACTCCTCCACACAGAATGTGCAAGTTTTTAATTTGGTGTATCTTGTGGATCTATATTCATGTTTGGTATCATTCCCTGTGTGACTGGTAAAGTGGTCTCAATTTCACTTTGACATTTCAATTTGATTTGTTTAAGTTGATCTGGGCTTCAGCTTTGATAAGATCTTTGCCAGATGCTCCACTCCAGAGAAAATGGTCTTCACATCAACTCATGACCAGACAAGGGTCTTTGTGCAGCTTTTATTGTCTTGAATTTATGATTGTTTGTTGTGTTGTTTAAAGGAAAGTGTTTAAGGTAAAGGTGAGTATTTAAAGTGAAAGGTGCAGAAGTGTCTGTGGGATTCTGTAGTCAGGATACCCCGTTGCAGTGTATAAGTCTCTGAGCTCTGCATCAAGGCTTAAATGCTGCAATGTACTTCTACTTAAATGTGTCTTAGGCTAATTGATCTTGTACATTTCTGAATTGGCTTATTTTATTTAATTATGTGAATTGGCATGGAAAATCTTTGCCTGGTAAATAAATGTAAAATTCTTGTTTAACTCTATCTCCTGAAATCATTATAAATCTAGTAGATTGTTCCTGCTGATGTTTCCGCAACCTATGTCAAGGATTGCTTATACATTCAGGCTCAATGGATGGAGCATAGGCACAGCATTAGAGATCTGACAATCGATTTCTGACAATCACTGACAAAGTATGATATAGTCTTGTGGCTAAATCAAAATTTCTATGTTTGAGCAAGCATGGGGCGGCCTAATAATACTTATCTTCATTATATCCTCTCTCTAAGAACCAGAACTGGTAAGGCTGTGTTCATGAGCAGATGTAACTGGTCAGCATATTGAGTCTAAGCGATTTTGGTTAAACGATGAACCATTCAATGAAAAAAAAAGGATTTATAAGGTTAATTGATCTAAATTAGACCAAATCACAACCTATAAGGTGATCAGTTTGAATTAGATGAATCTAAATGTAAATTATTATAAATTAGAGTCGGCGACGCAGTGGCGCAGTAGGTAGTGCTGTCACCTCACAGCAAGAAGGTCGCTGGTTTGAGCCTCGGCTGGGTCAGCTGTGTAAAGTTTGCATGTTCACCCTGTGTTCGCGTGGGTTTCCTCCGGGTGCTCCGGTTTCCCCCCACAGTCCAAAGACATGCGGTACAGGTGAATTGGGTAGGCTAAATTGTCCGTAGTGTATGAGTGTGAATGAGTGTGTGTGGATGCTTCCCAGAGATGGGTTGCGGCTGGAAGGGCATCCGCTGCGTAAAATCGTGCTGGATGAGTTGGCAGTTCATTCCGCTATGGCGACCCCGGATTAATAAAGGGACTAAGCCGAAAAGAAAATGAATGAATGAATGAATAAATTGGAGTCAGATAAGAGTAAGGGTCAAAATTGGATTCATGAAACAAAAAATTAGTTTACAGCTGCGTGACAGAAGGCTTACATGCATTTAACCTTCACCCATGCTAGTTTATAGTTTTGTCACCCATGCTAGTTAATAGTTTTGTCATAGGACTAATAGATGGACTCTTACAAAATAAGCTGAAGCAACACAATTCTTGAGGATTTGTAGGGAACAACTTGATTGTTTTATGTTCAATCCACTTAAATTTGTAAAAAGCTTCATGTTGTTTTAACCCAAATTGATTGTGTGAAGCATTTTTTTAAAGCGTTGGCTCTCTGGGAAAACAATTTCTAAAACACTTTAAAACACAGAAATAAAGTGTTAGCGCTTGCTAAACAAGTAGGGAAACATCCACGACCATAATGCACTAGGCTAGTGGTATTCCAAAGCCACTCACAGTCTGCTCCTTTTGGATTATAATAATTAACTTTATTTTACAGATTGGAATAAATACCAAAAAAATAAAATAAAACTACATCAAACAGCAATAGTCTAATGCTAATTCAAACAAATATATCTTAAGCTGAGCTTTCCAGAAGCTAGGAAGATAATTAAACAGTGTAGAAGCATAGACAAAAAAAGCCCTGTTACGCAAAAATGTTGTACTGTACTAGCCAACAAATTACACCTTCTGGAGCATAGTTTGCCATTTGGAGTGTATGCACTTAACAATGATGATAAATAATGTGGAGCCAGACCATGTAATGCTCTGTATGTCCTCATAATTTTAAATCAACACAGAACTGGACTGGGAGCCAATGCAAAGATGCCAAAATAGGGATAATACCTTGAAACGTATGGTCCCAGTTAGAATCCAAGATTTTTGTACATATTACAGCCTGTCAAGAGTGATTTGGATATTAAAAGAGCAGTATAGTAATCAATCTGAAAAAAAAAACAAATACATCTTAACAGCAACAGTGAAATGAAGCATGGAACACATCTAGCAACATGCCTCAGATAAAAAAAAGAAGCTGAACTTTGGACAAACCGATGAAATATAAGACAAGGATCGAAGATAACTCCCAAGATTTGTGCATTTACTTTTAGTCTTCAAGACAGAGCCATCAACATGCAGACCAAGTGAACCAACTTTTGACATTTGATGAAGAGGCCCGATAAGTATTTATCCACAGATTAATTTTAGAAATAGAATTTCAATGTCTTTGCTAGCCTTTGCATGTATAAATGTGACTGTCACCAGCATAAAAAAGGCTCAGAAGGTCAAGCAATTGCAAACAATGGCTAAAAGTGCTAAAAGGACCTAGAACTGAGCCCTGAAGGACAACAGTACACACAAAAGCAATCACAGACCTATAACCACACATGTAGAGAAACTGAGAATGGTCAGCAAATTAAAATATAAAATTATAGTAAATTCTAGTGTGCCCAATAATAATTCTACAATAATTCTATAAGCTAGTGTGGCCCAATGACAAAATCCTCTTTCATTTAGGGAATATAAAACTGATATAAGCATGTAAAGCTTGTAGTTTGTCACTTCCGCCAAAATGGAACTGTTTTTTTCAGATGCTCTATAGTAACTAACATGCTCCGCCCCATTCAAGATGCTTCTCATTTTCTTTTCATTTGATGCACTTGAGCTCAATCGCTTTAGTATACATAAAGTATACTTGACTTTAACCTGCCTTTTGGGTCAACTTAAAAACATAATTTGGCACAACTTCAACCACTGAAGTTTAATAAACTCAAAATTTATTTGCAGCTGGTTGCTTTAAAATTTTAAGTGAACTCAACTTTTAATTTTTTTACAGTGTATAGGCAGTTTTTTGAAAAGGTAAGGGGCTACTCTATGAGATTACGTCAAACATTGAATTAAAATGCACATTTCAAAGTACTTCACAGGACCTTTAGAGCTGTTTTAAAAAACTTTTAGTCACAATAGTATGATTTGTATTACTACCAAGTGCTGAACTGTCAATTTTAAATGGTTAGAAAGTGATGTCTTTTCGTTTTCCAGGATAGTGCTATGACATCTCTGCCTTGACCGTGGCCATGGCTGAAAACCTGCACCTCAGAAGTGGCGTTTTAAAAGTGACTTTTAGTAATTGAACTGGGCAGGAAGAATCTTTGAATGTGTTTGGTGGTCTTTTTGAATTTTAAATAACATAGGCTACCAGAGAACATCCGGGGGCTGTTGTTGGTCGCAGCCAAGCAAAAGCACTCTCAAGATGCACCGTCCTGCTTTTTTGGCACCTTTAGTTTAGTAGGAGTAGTTTCATTACATTACATTATTGAATTGATGTGACTTGCACTTTACCTTTACTTGCTGACACACTGAATAACAGTTAAACTGGCTTCTTTAAACATTTCATGACCATTTTATGTAAAAAACGAATGATTTGAAAACTGTTTGCATGTTAAATCTCCCCTTTTGTTGTTCTGCCCAACAGAGCTGGATCATAACAAATATGGGTTCATCCAGGATGCATTGGTCATGTTCCAGCTCTGTCTGTTGCATATCAGTAGTTTCCATTTCAAATTGGAAGACTACTAACAGTGTTTTCAGAGGGGGAAAACTGAAAGAATTAGAATTTTCAACAGTTAATTTGGAAGAACAGAATTAGGTAGAACCTCCTGCCAAATCTGTCTTCAACATAAAAAAAAAATGTTTTTCATTACAATTCTGGTTTCTTATATTTCCTAATATCTATATTTCTAATCATATAATTGATTCATATTGTGAATTAGCTCATGTTTTTATTTTTTTCAGTTTTATTAGATTTGGCTTCTTTTATTTTTGTCAGTAAAACGGACAAATGACAAAATTAAATTGTCCTTTTAAATTATATTTTATTTCAGCTTAATTTCAATAAATATTTAATTAATAACAACAGATAATCTTTCACCTGCTTCGAATGTCATCACTCAATTGAATGGGCATTATTAGTGGTTATCAGCTGATAGATATGGGCCAGTAGGGGCCTTCTGCGCCTACTGGTAGGCTAAGAAGACTGTTATCATGCATCCACATGCTCAATCAGCTATACTAATAGAGAAGACTCCAGATCTGTTGTTACATTACTGTGACGGATGGGTTTAGGGTTGGG
>CAIGQZ010032903.1:885250-900208 GCA_903798205.1 Danio tinwini | reverse complement strand
GGTTATTCAGCTATACTAATAGAGAAGACTCCAGATCCAGATCTGTTTTTACATTACTGTGACGGTTGGGTTCAGGGTTGGGGAAGGGGTAGACATTAATAAAATACAATTAATGGGAAATGTAATAAATAATATAAATAATTCTCATTAACTTCCAGCCGCAGACATATGTGATCTATAGCTGATTAACCATGTGGATGGATGATAACAGCTTTCTGAGCCTACCAGTAGGTGCAGAAGGCCCCTACTGGCCCATATCTATCAGCTGATAACCATTCAATCGAGTAATCACATTCAAATTCGCTGTGTAAATTCATGTCACAGCTGCAATTCAATCTCTCAATCTGGACTCACTTTAAGTCATATTCCTTAATTAACTCAAGTAACGAGATATGAGAACAAATAAAAAAAAAAAAAAATTCCATTCAGTAACAATAACAGAACATACACTTTTCCTCCAGTTCCTTTATTCATAAATTTTTTTTCTCTACAAACCCAATCCAACTGCCCGTGGAAAGCCAAGAGGCTGTCAAACTTTCTTTTTACTCGCAAATAAACAGGAATTTCCCGCTCCAGAAAACACGGAGAAAGAATAAATGAACACTGTTTATTTACACTATCCCCCATTGTAACAACACAATGTGGGTTGAAAATCAGTGAAGTTACACTAAATTGTACACGATTTCTTGTTTACAATGAAAACATTCAGAAGGTGAAGCCGTTTTCACCCAGCTAGGCTAAAATACATTATATGCACAGTTAAACATTGTAGCTGCTGGGAATTCCTAGACAAACAGGCATGAATACAATGATCAGACTGGTTAAGTCTGATGGACTGAGGTTTTTCCAGATAAATCCGGATGACAGGTGCAACTGCTGAGGTAGGAATTATACAGCAATGCATCTGAGCTGAAAAACAAGAGCCTATAAATAGAAAACAGCACCTGGTATCTTGGGTAATGTTTTACTTGGTGGATTTTTTTGCTAGTAATGATTATTAATCGAGATCAAATGCACCTTGTTAAGTCGCCCTAGTGATCAGAACATCTTTGTAAACAGCTGTGAGAGCGTTCCTGCATGTATTCTAATGGGACACTTTAAATTAGGGAAAATAGTTGGCTCATTTGTGATAGAGAGACAGTTTAAGAAGCGCTGATCCCTCAGGAGCAGGAGAATGAGCGATAACTTTAGCCTGGAGTTTTATCTTAGTAAGAGGTAATTAAGATCACTTTGAACTGTAGCCTTGAAATTATTTTAAATAAAATGGCAACTTGAGCTGAACTTTAGTACTCTGAATGGCATTCAATATTCACTACATTAATCACGACTGTCCACCAAAACACAGGCAAAACTCAGGGAAAAAAGGAAAACGTGTTTTTTTTTCCTTAACAGACCCTCACGATTGGAACACTATAACCATAATTATACCATTAACCATTAACTATAATTATAACCAATTATATAAATGAATATTTATATGATAGAATATATTTGTGAACAATGTATGCTTTTTGCATGTCTGAAGTTCATTTCTGAGGTGATTAAAGGGGGGTGGGGGGTTGGTGCATAGCAGTTCAGCAGATCACTGTGCAGACATTTAAGATATGTCATAATTGTAGCCAATCAGTGTCCTTAAATCTATTAAATCACCCCTAACAAGCAATTTAACAGAATGGCAGTTCACCTGAAAAGAGTTCCATCAGACCATCAGACTTAACCAGTCTGTTCATTAGGATTCAACCAAAATGGCGACAAGCAGATGAATCGTGCCAACAGTGTTAATAACTATTCATTCATTTATTTTCTTTTTGACTTAGTCCCTTTATTAATCTGGGGTCTCCACAGTGGAATGAACCGCCAACTTATCCAGCATATATTTTACGCAGCGGATACCCTTTCAGCTGCAAAACATCACTGGGAAGTTAATAACTGTATTTTATAGTTTGTTGTATCCAGTTAAGAAACCCAATTTGGGAGCATTTTTCATTCTTGATACAAGACAATGACATACTAGGGAGCAAATATTGTTTATGAAAGTTCATTTTTCATCTATGGTCAGGCTCTAAGAGGAATGGAGGTAAAAGAAAGTGGAGCTGTGAAGGATCAATTATAATTTTGTGCTTACTTCTCCATGCCCTGGCCTGTTATCGTGAAAGTATCCACAGCCAAATGTTAATGAGGTAAAATTGCGGAGTGTGGGTGGTGGAGAGTCTCAGCGACCGGCGATTGCAGGGGAATGGAGTTATAATGATTATAATGACAGTTAGTGTATTTGGTGGGCGGTGACAGTTTTTATTGCTAGTATATGTTTGTATTGTGAATTTATTTTCTGCTGTTTTAAGCAGGAGTTAATGTTTTGGTTTATATATCAGCTTTTTAGTACTTTGTAGTCATCCTTAGTGTTAACAGTGTGGATTGCAGTGGAAATAAGCCAAGAGCTTTATTGTGTTTTTGTCCTCCACAGTTTACTTCAAGGTGTATGGGACACCTGTTATTTTGTACAGTTTGTTAAACCTGTCAAATTCAATTCAGTTCAATTGAGGAGCTTTAGAGTAGTCTAGGTGCTGGAGACCTATTACAGCTAATTTAAATGTTATCACTCGATTGAATGGGTGCTATCAGTGGTTATCAGCTAATAGATATGGGCCAGTAGGGGCCTTCTACACCTACTGGTAGGCTCAGAAGACTGTTATCATCCATCCACGTGGTTTATCAGCTATAGATCACATATGGCTGCGGCTGAAAGTTAACAAGAACTATTTATATTTTTTATTACATTTCCTATTAATTGTATTTTATTAATGTCTACCCGTACCCCAAACCTAAACCCAACAGCCACAATAAGGTAAAAACTAATCTGAATCTGGAGTCTTCTCTATTAGTATAGCTGATTAACCACGAGAATTATTTAACCTCTACCCCTAGCCCAACCCTAAAGCCAACCGTCATAGTAATGTAAAAACAGATCTGGGTCTGGAGTCTTCTCTATTAGTATAGCTTATTAACCATGTGGATGGATAATAACAGCCTTCTGAGCCTACTAGTATGTGCAGAAGGCCCCTACTGGCCCATATCTATCAGCTGATAATCACTGATAACGCCCATGCAATCGAGTGATAACATTCAAAGCAGGTGCCTTTTACTAGTGAAGTTTATATGAAATGGAAATTAAATGTAAAGAAAGGTAAAGATGATTACAGTGACCTACAGTAGGAGTGGTTCATTAGACATGCAATGATGTGTTTAATAAAATATTAGAGCCAGACAAAATCTGATCACATTTTTTGCTATTTCTGCAAAGAATTTTGTAAACAAATCTGCTAATTTATGAGGAATGATTTTAGGAGTATCATAACTAAAACTTACATGAAATAAAAAAAAAATTACTTTTTTTTTTACTTTTATTTAATTTTATTTAACTTTTACAATGCAAATCCAATGTAATCCACTTATTTGGTAAACAAAGCAAGTCTCCTATATAATATAACATAACTACTAAAAGATAGAAAATATTACTTTACAAACTGTATTGTAAATAAATCATATGAACATTTTCATATTACTATTATTATATCACAATAATATTAGTGAAATTAATTTAAAAACTGAATAAATATAAATTTACACACATTTACACAAGTAAATACATAGACTAAATGATGGGCTAAAAATCTGCCGATTTCTGCACGGGCCTAGTTATTATTAATGGAGGAAAGCAACCAAAGACTCAAAGCACCTACAAAACAACCCAATAGGCATAGACAAAAAAAATGAAGTAACTAAAATTTGTTGGACTTTTTCAAAAATCAAAAAGACACAAATGTGATGAAGTGATAAGCTTTGTACTGGAAAAAAAACATTTCAGTTACATGACCAGTCAATGCCAAGCTAATGCACAAACAAACTATATATGTGCACCCTTTGTGTCTTGAACTATGTTTCAATATATTGCCATTTCTCACCAAAAAAGCCTGTTTTAATGCATTTTGGCATGGATCAGTGATGCTTTTATGGTTCATAATAGACCCTTTTCACATCTCTGGTTTTCACAGCTCTGGGACATCTATGATGTCTTCAGCAGCGGAAGACATCATAGTTGTGAAAACTTAGAGCGGAGTGAATGGGAGAGCACAACAAATCATTTTTTACAATCTTATTTGCTGAAATAATAAAAGAAAAACTCCTTGATGATGTTATAAAGACTTTTCAGAAAAAGAAACAAAATTGTGAGAGACTGATGACGGCAGCCAGAGGAGAGAATAATGTAAATTTTACTCTCAGCCCCATAGACGCTGCATTAAAAAAGCCTCGCATAAGCGGTAATTAGTTTTTGTAATTTGACGCAAAGATGATATACTGCAGACATAAATACATATACACGTTCACACGTTTTTTAAAAATGCTAAATATTCAAAACTTTCAAGGATTTAAGATGATGATGACCGTTAAATGCATCATAACAGTCTTGTGAAAAGGGTCCATGGCAGCAGACACGGAATTTTGTTGATGAATTATGTCAGCCCACAGTTCTTTATTTTATCTAATTGCAACATAATACTATCTCATATTTTCAGTCTTTATTTTTATATACTATCATAAATTTAACAAAGTGAATAAGTTTTTATTTTTTATATTTTCCGTATTTATGATGTATTCCTTTGTAATATACTTTAGCATTTTCGGTTTAGTTGAGTGATGTAGTGAGATTGTGTGATGTAAATTAAAAAATGCAACACAAATTGTGCAAATGGAACTTTTATGTAAACTTGGACCACAAAACAAAGGGCCATCTCAAAAAAATAAAAAGAAAGAGATTTATACAACGTCCGAAAGCTGAATAAATAAGCATTTAATTGGTGTATACTTTGTTAGGATAGGACAAGGATATCCTGCCAAGATATCCAGCCAACTATTTGAAAATCTGGAATCTAAGGGTTCAAAAAATGAATGATGATCTAAATGCTGATTAAATTAAGTGTTTAGCAATGCATGTTACTAATCAGAAGTTTGTTTTGATTTACAGTAGGACATTTTACAAAAACAAATCTTCATGGAACATGATCTTTACTTAATATTACAAGGATTTTTGACATAAAAATAACATTTTCAAAAAAAAAAACGTTTTGACTCATACAGTGTATTTTGAGGTATTGCTGAAAAATATACTCCTACAAAAAAGGTTGTGTGGTCCAGGGTCACATAAACATTTTATTAAAGTGTATCTATATTCATATTTTATTTCAGCTTTATTATATTTATATTTACAAAACTTTTTTACAAGTTAGTTAACAGCAGCACTTACAGTTGTGACTTTATCATAGCAAGAACTTTATCTCAGAACTTCACTCATATTTTAATCTATATCTTACAATTACCTGATCTGAGGAGATATGAGAATGAAGCAAATAAATCTCATATGTGGATTTACTAACTAAAGAAGCAGCGCCTTGCAATTAACATATTTAATCTGTCCATCTAAAAGAAACCAAAGGCTTTTCCAATACAGCCTACAGTTCTCATGCATAAATTCCATTATTTAACAGCCCTCTGATAACAAACGCCGCAGCCCAATCCAACTGACTTGAATTTACCAAGTACATTTAGGGATTCCCATGGACTTTTCTCTAGGAATAACTCGCAACTCCCACATAGCGAGCGCAGTCATAACAAGCTCAAAGGAGCAATGCATACATAAATGTA
The DNA here is from genome assembly GCA_903798205.1 of Danio tinwini. Classification (NCBI taxonomy): domain Eukaryota; kingdom Metazoa; phylum Chordata; class Actinopteri; order Cypriniformes; family Danionidae; genus Danio; species Danio tinwini. The sequence continues at coordinate 894,508 of CAIGQZ010032903.1, read as the reverse complement.
ATTGGGTCTCTTGAAATAAGAGCAGAAGAACCTCCAGAGGAAAACACCAGTGCACTTTATTTTGGGGCCCCTGACTAAGTCTAGGGTACTAATGTATTATTGAGTGTGGATGAACTATGGTATATCATCCATAACCATAACCTCTCGGAGCTTCACTGGAGAATTCTTCAGTGACAGCCGCTGTCAGCACAGATGGTGAGCTCGCCTAATCTCCCCCAGCAGATGCACAGCAGCATTAATCATAAAACAGGATGTTAAATGAGGAATTAACTCCTTCCTCTCCCTACTGCTCTGTGGAATAAATACCCCCCCTGCGCTCAAGATCTGTATGACAACATCCTCTTGAATCCCTTTAGAGGTCAGAGCGATAGTTCATGTATACAACCATCAATAATCAAACGCCGGCTAATCGAGTTTAGCCACAATAATCTGCGGACCGACTGCAGGTGCACCTCATTGAAAGCAAATGGCAAGTCATTTTACACGCCGGAGAGAATTAGCAATCTCATTACAGCAGTGTTGTAACAAACTAACAGTCGTGAAGCATTAGGCATCTTCAAAGGCTTAATTTGGAAAGCTTCAGTGTTTTGCTTGGCAGAAATAATTGAGGATCTGCTTCATTGGCCAATTGAGGTGTATAAAAAGTCATTCAGTGAATTAAGGCTGAGTGACTAAACAAACAACTAGCTGTCTAAACAACGGCGGCAGAAGTAAATACAGAATGTGATTAGATTTGACAAATGGACCGCTAAGCTGGGGTTACGCCGTGTGACCCAGTCTTGTCAAAATCCATGGTGAATTATGGGACAGTGTTCTGAGGTGAATAATATGTGTCTGTCCATCTTCAGCTGGTTTGAATAATGTTAAAAAATAGCTCTTTTGTAATATTATGAACAGCATTATGCTGTAAATGTCAGTCAGAGTTTGTTGCTGCGTTCCAATTTGCATACTATCAGTCCTAAATAGTATTTGAAAATAGAATTAGTATGTCCCAAATCATAGTATGTTGAAAAGAGTATGCCAAAGGTTCCCGGATGGTTTACTATTTCCGGTAAAAATTTGAAGTGTAGAAGCATCCATACTCTAACCACTGATATTGCCCACAGCACATTGCGCATTGGATGTGAATTCGATTAGAACTACAAACGCGGGTGAAAAGTGTAAACAAACTACAAACATGGTGGACGAGCTAGACCAACCATCAAGTAGAGAGGCTTCGCTAAAGATGTTTGTATGAATGTTAATTAATATCTAGCCAACTGGAACATAGTTAAATCATGTTTTCTGTGTTGATATGTAACAACAATACTGAACTTATATAAAGACGTGTTTGAACATTAACGTCTGAATGCACAATTATCCAAAAACCTGAGGAGATTTCTCTGCATGAAAGACTCATAAATGGGAGTTTAACCTGCTGCTGCTTCTCCAATAAGGTAGGAAATTAAATATGACAGAAATGTGGATGATTGACAGGGCTCATAACTAAGCATCACAACGATCTGTTAACATGGAGGTAGTATGTCCCAAAGCTTGCATACTCTTCTGTTACACATTCAAAAGTATATATTTTTCCTTCACAAAAAAGTACATACTTTTAGGGCGTAGTATAAGTATGCGAATTGGGATGCAGCATATGTGTGTGTTGTTTTAAGAAAATATGATAAAGAGCTTAATCTGCTTTAGTACTTACCTTGCGTTGCCCTGCATTGAGTCGTAGCGGGTTGAGGAAGGGGTCAAAAATCATGCGACTGGTTTCGATGTTGACAGGCGACTGTCTCTTCCCAATCGCGCACAGATTCCAGGCAGTGTTAACTAGTCCCCAGAAAGACGGCACTATGAAAATGAAAAAAGTTCAGAGCATTAGCTTTAAATTTCAGCAGCAGACTGCTCCATTTGTCGTTTTCTAATGGGTTATGATCTGTTTGGAAGAGTGGGGGGGGAATGTTTGGGATTATCTCAAATTGCTCATCCCAAATTTACTCCTGTCCATGGTGTGGGTGATAATATTGAGTTTATATCTAGTGCTTGATATCCCCTGAGACAACCTTTTGACTAGCAATCAATTTTACCACTTAATTACCAGGTGCAGCACTGCTTCGCTTTTGAAAACGAGGTCATTATCGTGCATCTAAATGAAAGAACTGCATATTAATGTGATTCGCTTCGCAAAAACAAACTTAAGAGGCAGAAAAAAAAGAAACAGATGGAATTAGTCACGTTAGACAAACAGCCAAAGGACATACTTGACCTTACATGATTAATTTATTCTCGGAGATGTTTCAGAGTAAACAACTTTCTGAAAGAGAGAAGTTTTTTAAGAGCGTAGAACCTCAAACCTAATCTGTCATATTCAAAATCAATATGACAGATCAAATGAAGAGCCCAATATCTGGGACATACCAGTCTTATAAGAAGTCATGGATTCAATCAAATTTTCCTTGATCCTTTGACATATGAGAGGTACTAAATAAGCATACCAATGGTGTAGCGTATAGACCATTTTGAAGGATGTAAACAAAAACAAGGGTCCCAATGTCTTTCCTGTTTTACTTTTTTAATTTCTATAGTTTCCCAGAATCCAAAAGGAGCCACATACAGTGCATCCCAAAGACAGGTGTGCCAAGCTTGTGGCATCATATTCAAAGACTTGAGGCTGTAATTGCTGCCAAAGGAGCATCAACAAAGTATTGAGCAAAGACTGTGAATACTTATGTACATGTGATTTTTTTTCAGGTTTTTATTTTTAATAAATTTGCAGCAATTTCAAAAAAATCTTTTTTTCACATTGTCATTATGGGGTATTGTGTGTAGGATTTTGAGAAAATAAATAAATTTAATCAATTTTGGAATAAGGCTGTAACATTAAAAAAGTGTGGAAAAAGTTAAGCTCTATGAATACTTTCTGGATGTACTGTATATATAAATAATGTTATGAAAGCTGTTTTAACATCAAGTTATGATTAAATTGCCTCTTGTTACAGTTATGAAATAGTTTGATAACAAGTAGGAAATGTTAATGGGCCAATGACATGACCATATTGAAATGGTCTATAGGCATGTATGCACCAGGGCTAATTACGGGCCCACCCAGTGGAACGAGGAAATTAATTTTTTATTTGTGGTCACAATAAATATATTTTTGTATGCATGTCATGAGCAGTGATTGGTTGTTTCTCCTTAATTACAAATTTTTCTATCAGAAAGAAAACAGTGTGTGATGGGAGATTAGTAGCTAGGTAACAACTTTAAACAATGGACAAATATAAACAAAAGATTGGGGCCATAAAGAGGAAAGAGAGAATGGAATTATATATATTTTTTGTGCTGACATAGTGCAAAAGACATTGATGTCGAAGGTGAGACAGCACCATGCTCTAGAACAGACTATCAGGACTGGCTATTGTTCGAGAATGCATGAAGCTGTGAATTAAACATCAGGGACAAGAATTTGCTGAAAGAAAGGCCCGGAGAATGCAACTAAAATGAGTAAGTAGCTTTGTGCTTTCACATTTTGGACCACTGTGCTGTGCCCATACTGTTTGTGTTTGCATGCAGCAGTTTTTTAATATTTACATTGGCTACTTTTGTTATGTTCCATTCTGGATGAAAAAAGTTGTTGGGTAGAGTGTTTTTTTTATTTAAAGCCCCAGTCAGATCACACGATTTTTACTGGTGGATACAAAAGTCACTATGTCAGATTATGCGATTTTGTCTTGATAAAATGTTGATGTGTCGTTTGTAACAAATGTGCCGGACTACACGTTCCTTCACGATCAGTCATCCTGTGACGTCTACGAAGAGCGTCATTTCCCAAAGCAGTCACAAGTGTTGCTATAACAATATGTCTTATCTCAAATTCAATTGTTTTATCTTATTTAAATCACAATAAACACTGATGCTTGCTGACAATTAATAGCTATATTATTTAAGGGCATTTCCTTATGACATGGATAGGATCCAACTTATGATTCCTTTTTAATATTAAGATATTTTCTTTGAAATCTAAATGTATCTTTTCCTGCAGGGTTGCTTATTAAACGCTCCCTCGCCTGAACTTGCCACAAATGAGATGGAGAAACATAAAGCACGTAAGCAACAGCAAGAAAAACTCAGATGCTCAAGACATAATCTTTAAAATAATGACATATTTATAAATGTGCATATATATGACAGAGGTTTGTGACAATTAAAATGAAGCATTATTTAAACCCTTATTTTCCACAGAGCGAAACAAATCATCCACCTGTATATATATATATATATATATATATATATATATATATAAAGTTAAGAAGTGGAGGGGCACAAACAAAAATATTATTTGTATATTTTTTTAAACTAATTTCGTTCTGTATAATTTTTATCTTAATTTTAATGTATCTTTTGTTGGTCAGTTATCTATAAACAAGAATAACGATTAATATTTGAGGTGAAGCTCTTCAAAACAAGTCCGCTATATCCACCAAAACAAGTTGCCGTGAGATTGTGTTGGTTTGTTATATAAAATAATAATCTAGCCTAAATAAAATTAAAGTGAAATCTCATAGTTTCAGTAAAAGCCTATATTAAACTGTTTTGACTATTAATGACAAATTTGAATAAGCAAGAAATGCTTTTGCAATGTATTTGCAGCACTGAACACGTTTCCAGATTACCTCTGAAGAACAAACTCTGTTGGAAGGATGAACTCAGAAACTCATTGTGAGAATGAAGGTGTCTGCATATTTGTGCCAGTCTGTCAGTTAAAATTGCTTTAAACACCTTAATATTTTAGAAAAGGTAAATAAAGTTGGCATAACCAATGATTGATCTTACCCACCTATAACCCACTCATAAGTAAAAATGCAGCCTATTATTTTATTACCTGACCGGCGCATTGACAGCAACACCCGCTGATATAACTGAGAAATTATGTGCTCTTATTGCAGTGTCACCCACATGACTTTGTGTGATGGTGGGAATTTCATATTCTATCTCTGAATTATATAATAGTGCAATGAAAAACCACCTCTGCAAAAACATCAGTGCCTACTCCTGCATCCCTGCCCATCAGTTCACATGTCAAACTGACAGAAGTGGCTCTGAGGATTACTCTGATGTCATGAAGTGCCAAGTTGTGAAAAAACACCTTTGCATTGCCTTGCTTGTGATACTAAAACTGTGTCTACGCTGGACGTGACTGTTGGAAGAAAGAAACTGCTGCAATCAATTTCTCATTCATGTCAGAGGTAGCATGAGTGCTTGAAGTGTGGTTGAAACCGAAACACAGAACATTCAACCCAATCTAACATTTATCTTTTATGATGAATCTCTTTCAAATGAAAATTTATGAAGGTCAGTCCCTAAAGGCCACTTCACACTGAGCGTGATGTGATAAAGAAACGCAAATCTGCATCAAACTGTGCTTTCACACTGAACACCTAATGAATAATTGCCTTTGGCAAAATCAGGCCTGGACGTGAGGTGACTCTGACCACAACAACGCACTTTTGTCTGTCTGCTCACTGTGACCCTCATTCTGATCTTCACGTTTTCCTTACACGTGTATCTTCTTTTTGTTGTTGTTGTTTTTTTTTCTTTTACATGTGTCTTTAACCTTGTCCACTTTATAAAATACAACAGTACACTGACGGCACAATATGTAAGATTCTTTGAATAAAATTTACAAAAAAACAAAAATAAGCAATATTAAGTAGTGACATGGAGCATGTCCTGTGTGGTCATGCTAATGATGTCATACATTCTCAATTTCTTGTTTGGCTTTATAGAAAACTTGGAGATGCTTTAAAGGTCCCATGATTTAAAATTTTAAATAAAAAAAATTTGAATAACTAAATAATCAAATAAATAAATTATTAAATAAAATAATAAAAAATGTAAAACGTTAAAATAAAACATTTTAGATGTTTGTTCCAGTCTGTTTTAAGAATATCTATAAGCTAGTGTGCTGCAAAACAGTAACAAAATTCTCATTTAGAAAATATAAAAGTGGTATAAACATCCAAAGCTTCCATTTGTCACTTCCGCCTGAATCAATAAATGTTTTGGGGTTTTTTCACATCACCTCATACAGTTTCTCATCAAAACTTGACCAATCAAAAGCTCTCTAGTCTCTGACATGCCCTGCCTCTTTAAGACGCTTCTCATTTGCTTTTCTTTTGTTGCACCTAACCTCAAACACTCTCACTAGCAGAGCTGTGATCAAACGATACACTATTGACTGTATTTTTTAAAGAGGAGGAGCTACTATTTGCCCCGCCCTCTTTTCGAGTTTCAGTTGAGATTACGTCAAACATCGAATAAAAAATGCACATTTCAAAGCACTTCACGGGAACTTTAACATGTCGTGTTTTATTAGACTGTACAGAGCAGCATTATAACAAAACCTTACAATTTATACAGTATCCTAAAAAAACACTTTCTTCTTTGTGTGATCACAAGCGGAAGAATAGGAAGTGGACGACTGTGGCATAATAAAAGCTCTGATGCTTTGGTACCACACCACACTTGACTCAAATATGTACACATTCCTAAATTAAGAAGCATTTTCTAAATAAATAAACAGGTTGTTTATTTTCAGATAAGTCAAAATTAAGGGAGTTTTACCTTAAAACAAACATAGTCTGCGAGTGGAGTAAGAAAAATAATATTTGTTTTCAGTTTGACATAAAAGTTATTTTACTTACCAAACTGGCAGTCAGAGTTTGGAAAAACTCAACTAAATGAATAGTTCAGCCCAAAACGAAAAGTTACTCACTATTTACTTTCTCTCAAAAGGTTCTAAACCTTTATGAGTGTCTTTTTTTCTGCTGAACACAAAATAAGTTATTTTGAAAGTTATTTTGAACTTCCATAGTACAAAAGAAAAATACAATGAAAGTCATTGGTTTCTAGCACTTTTCAAAATATCGTATTTTGCGTTCTACAGAAGAAACTCAAACATGTTTGTGACAAGTAAATGAGGAGTAAACGATGGACGTAAGTTTGATTTACTATTGCTGAATACAAAACAATATATTTTACTTGTCTAGGAAATACTTTTCGATTTAAAGGGCACCTATTTTACTACTTTTATAAGATGTAAGATTAGACTTTGGTGTCTCCAGAATGTGATTGTAAAGTTTTAGCTCAAAACATACATCGGATAATTTATTATAGCCTCCAGAATTTGCCAATTTTGGTATCTGAATACATTGTAGCTGTTTTTGTAGCCTGTGGCTTTAAATCGAAATGAGCTGCTTCTCCCCACCCACCGTTCCCACGTGTGTGTCTGCTTGTCATTATGTGTTACATCAGATAAACAGCAGCACTGATACAGACTCGGATGAAGCTGAAATACAGCTCATTAGTCAAAAATACCAAGTAAGTTTATTCCATGTATTTGTGTTGGGGTTTATTCAAGCCTTTCTGAAATGATTAGACTCACACAAATGCCATTTGCAGCACACACACACACACACACACACACACTGACATCATTCGGATGTGGTGATTATTGAGGTTAAGAATTGCATATCGATTTTACTCTATTACAAACATAACAAAACATATAAAAAACACAGAGATTTGATACAAATATTTTAATACCAGTTTATTTGCAAAAAATGTTCTGTGGACATGTGTACACATGTTATTATAGAAACATGTCACCTGTCAATCAATTCGGTGGGCAGGGAAAACCACACTCTTACGTCACGTCGTGGTCGGCCTCGAAATTACTGGCATTTAGATCCTATTTCAACATCAGGAAATTTAAAAAAGAGACTTAGTGTGTTTATATCACTCCAACATGACAGTGGACACACTAAACCTACACACAGTTCTGTCCAAACAGCTTACAAAAGATGATTTTCATCATAGGTGCCCTTTAAGAATATTTAGAATATTCAGAAACAAGCCAAAACTGCTGGGAAAAAGCATTTTGTGCAGTGCAGCTTTGAAGCGACATGATGAAGGATTTTTCTATTTGGGTGAAGTGTCTCTTTAATGAGGACAGTCTACTGTGACCTTTTTGAGTGACAGGAGTGTGAGTGCAGATATGACCCTGACCTTAAATCCGGCCACATCAACATCATCAGATCATCAAGAGATTGGACGCTTCAATGCAAAGAGTATCACCTTTTTTTCTCTATAGACTGAGATTATAAACAGACTTATCCGGCATGAGCAAGGGATCCCCTGACCTGATTTTCCTCTCATCACGTCCAGCTCTGTGGGGAGTGACGCCGGACTGGGCGACGTGATGTTTTGGCGTATTAAATTAGATAGAGAAAATGCATTAGATACAAAGATTACGCTTTACGAAGAAGCTGAGGAATAACATGTGCTCTGTTCCTTAGAAAGCATGAAAGCTATTTATGCAATATTCACAAATGTTCAGAATCTCTTTGTACATTGACCCAAATAAATGATTGTTTCCAAAAACGGTGATCTAACTAAGGTCTAATCCTGCTTTTATTTGGTATCCTAATAGCTACTGAGTGCATTATGTGAAATTGTTTTTTTTTTCTTTACTTCTCAAATGTCTCTCTCTGTGCTTTTTTAAATGTCAAGGACAAATAGAATATGCAAGTGCTTATAAAATTGAAGAAGGAATGAATCTAAAAAAAATTGTTCTTGTTTAGAAGTAAGCTCAGCCAGCCTATATGTAAAATGTCAACATTGTGAAGTCACATTGTTGTCAGACACTATAGTTGAATCATCTTTTATAGGAAAATGGAGAATGCTGATCAATAAAGGCTGATAATATAAAGACTAATCAATATCTTTTATATATATTGTCTTAAATAAATGAAAAAGAAAAAAAATCAGTCATCACAACATTATGGATATTAAAGTATACTTCAAAACTAACCATATTAATTTTGTAAGATCACATTGCTAGTTCTGTGGTGAACAATTCATCTCTGCATGTGTAGCAGAGGCCAGCTGTGCAAGTAAACCTCACTCCTCTTGACCAGCGACAAATGCTAAAGACCATGGTCTTTAGCCTCCTTGGTAGAGCAACCGTCTTCCATGCGGAAAGTCGCCAGTTCGATCCCACCTCAGAGGGGGTTGGGCATTGTAGGACCAGCAGGGTTACATTGGTGCCGTGACCGGGATGGGAGTGAGGTTTAGGGGGCTGAGTGTAGCAGAGACCAGCTAGTGAAGTGCTGTGCAGGTAAACCTCACTCCTCTGACCTCAAAAGTGACAGATGTCATGGTATATAGCCACCTTGTTAGAGCAACCGACTCCCATTCGCAGACTGCCCGTTC
>CAIGQZ010032903.1:868584-880250 GCA_903798205.1 Danio tinwini | reverse complement strand
ACTCGTATTTTGACGGGTATGTGGTGTCCTGTTGATTTTGGGCTTCCTGGCACTTCCTCTTTTTATGTGCTCCTTGTTACCCATTTGCGTGAGGTAGGTTAAGGTCATTATTTCTGTATTGTGAAGGGGTTGAAAATGTGCTGACTCTGTGCTGTCTGTAGTTGAGTTAGAGTGGTGCTGGCGGCGTCAGCTTTGTGGAAAGTTTGTGGCGGAGTCTTGATTGTGGCACATTTTGAGCCACGATGCTTGTGTGAGTAACCATATAGCACTGTATGGGTCTCAGCTGACCTTGCACGTAAGTACCTTTTTTTTCTTTCTATAGCAAATGGGGTGCGATCGTTAATTTTAACATCTTCTCGTCTCATTAAACCATTAAGGGGGAGGCGGAATATCATGATCTTTATGATGATCCTTGGTGGAAGACTCTACATCTGACGCAGCTGCTGTTTTGCTTATACTGTTTTTCTTTTATTGTTTTGCTTCTACTGTTGTTTTGCTTTGATTATTGCTTTGATTGTCTGCTCTTATTATTGTTTGTTTTCATTTATTATTTTGCGTTGTTTCCCGGTTTAAATTTATTTAGTTTGCTAGTGTTTAACGTTTGTTTTGCTTACCGGCATTTGTTATTGTTTTGATCAACAGCATTTGTACTGTTTTGCTGACTTTTTTATTTTTATTTTTGTTTTTGCCCATTGATCGTTATTTGTAGACCATTTGGCTTACGGGCAGTGAATCATTGCTCTCTTTTGATTTTTGGTCCTGTGATTGTTCAGTGTGAGTGTTCAGTGTGCAGGCCAGTCTGATGTACGTGCAGCAGTTGTATTGGCTGCATGTTCATAAGTATCTGTAGGTACTAAGCTTATTTGGGGGTATTATTGTTGGACTATTTGTTTCCTTTTTTTGTTAGTTGAGGTTTTCATTTTGTTAATTCATTTAGCTGTTTTGTTATATTATGATGCTTTGTTAAATTTATAGTAGTTATTTTGCTGGTGCTCTTCGGGCTCTGTTATTTTCTTGGCCTATTGTGTAGTGAAATCAATATCCTGAAGTAATCACATTAAGTGTCTGGTTTATTATTATTATTATTATTATTATTATTATTATGATTATTATTATTATTATTGTTGTTGTTTTGGGTCGTTGTTTCCCTTTTTTTTATTTAATGTGTGAATTTCAAGCTATTGTAAGGCCTGGTTGTGGAGCAGGGAGGCCAGCTGCTGCCTTTTTGTATGTTTTACAGGGGGCTGTGTGGAGTGATACGATTTCCATTATTGTGTGCATGCAGTGGTTGACGTGGGGTAAAGTTTAACTGGGTTAACTTACCATTCAGAGTTGCAGCTGGACTACTCTGCTCCCACTACGCCTGGCTGAGAAGTTAAACGGTGGTTTTTATTGATCTTTTTTAATTGTGCTCTTTAAATAAAACATATATTTTTGTATTGTTCCTCCTGTATCGCTGCATCTATTCCTTGCCTTCAAAAGTGGTAAAACTTACCTGTGAACCGGGTGTATTTCCCTGGCTCCCCACCAGGGTGGCGTAGTCGGATTAACTAGTTTCTGAGGCCTTTGGGCCTTTATGGCCAAGTGCTACATTCATATATATTTAATATTTTTGAATATTTATTTATTTATTTATTAATTTTATTAAATTTTTTTTTTGCACTGTCTGGAGTCAGCACCTAAGCTTTTTACTCATCATAGTACACGTGCTGCTGCTGATGTGGCAATAAAAGTGATTTGATAAACAATATTATAGGACCTGCTTTCCTTTAAAAATAACAATAAAAAAACTGTCTGAGTTGATGTTAGAGGTCCTGTTGCATGCACGTATATATTTTTAAGCTGAAATATCACTGAATCCACAGTCAAGGTCAGTAGAGCGTCGTGAAGGCTGACGCAAACATTCTCATATTGAGAGTGATATAGTGATTTTGCTGTAGCAATTGATGAGTGGTAGACAGATGGCACCCTCATCCTCAGGGATCTGTGCCAGATTTGGCTTTGGGTTCAATACATTAATGAAAACACTCTCAAAGTGCTTTTTTAGGTATGACGGGACAAATATGCTGACCGAACACTGTAAAGTACAGTGCAAGGCTGAGTGTTGAAATTTGAGGTTACATCATAATGAAAGTTGCATAAAGACTCACATATGGAAGCAGGATATTCATTTTAATACTCTAAATATTAACACATTCCCATGGCTTTGCATGCTCCTGAGAATCTGTTAAATTTTCTAAATGAAGAGAAAGACATTAGGAAATGGTCTGTTTTGTTCAGATTTGCTTACACCGTGTTTGTTTGTCACCCTGAGCGCCAGTGCTGATGGGAGATGCTGAACATATACATTTAATCACAGTATAATGGTGAACTGCTTCTTTGGTTTGGCTAATTGTGGCAAAGAAATGCAATCACCTGAAACGTCAACCCACAATTATTGCTTAGTTTTTACATTTTAAAAGCAAGCAAAAAGCTTTTTCACTTCCAGAGCTACATTTATGCCTCTTAGGTTCATTATTTAACTGATTAAAAGCAGTAAAACCATCAGCAACACTGTGGAAGATTATCCTGTCTAAGTGAAAGGGGGTTTTAAGCATCAAAATAATAAATTGTAATAAGACTTTTTTATATACATTAAAATATGTCCTGTTTGTTTTTAATCTATTTTTATCTGAGCAAAAAAAATATATTTTTTTTAATTACCATGATTTTCAGTAGACTAAAATGTAATTAGAGTAACAGTTTATTTAACAAATAATTATATTCTTACATTATAACCATTCTGAGGCAGGTTTAGAACAACAATCATTTGGTTGTATATTTAAAGACGCTATTTAAGGGTCACAGTGCAGCCCAAAATACAATTTTTTTTTGTCGATTGAAATGTTTATTTTGGCACTATCCTTTAAACCACTTGGTTTTAATTGTCAACCGCACATATTAATCCATTTAAAATACTGTTTAATACTGAGACCAGAACTGGGTGTATAAATGACAGTTTTTTTGTAAGGTGATGTAGACAGGTGAATATGGCAACAGGTAAAGACTTTATCTTGCAGGTAAGTGAGCAGTGGACCAAGATGGAATGAACCGGAAACCTATGGTGTAGAATAGACACAGAGGAGATCGGGAGACACACAACCAGGTGGGAAACAACATAGGAGGAGAGTCGCAGACACTGTAGATAAACTGGACCACACAAGGTACGTATAATAGATTGCTAATAGGTAGGCCCACATGGAATCTGCACGCAATCTCAGATTTCTGTACATTTCCTAAAGAAAATGTGAGTGGGGTTTGCGTGGCAAATCGATGGGGTACAATGCATTTTAATCGGTTGCTAGGGTGTTCTGAGTGGTTAATAGGCAGTTGAGCGGTGATAGGGTGTTCTGAGTGGTTGTTAGGTGGTTGCTAAAGTGTTGCTAGGCGGTTGCTAGGGTGTCCTAAGTGGTTGCTAGGTGGTTGCTAAAGTGTTGCTAGGTGGTTGCTAAGGTGTTGCTAGGTAGTTTCTAGGGTGTAGTAAGTGGTTGCTAAGGTGTTGCTAGGCGGTTGCTAGGATGTTCTAAATGGTTGCTAGGTGGTTGCTAAGGTGTTGCTAGGTGGTTGCTAGGGTGTCCTAAGTGGTTGCTAAGGTGTTGCTAGGTGGTTGCTAAGGTGTCCTAAGTGGTTGCTTAGGTGGTTGCTAGGGTATTCTGAGTGGTTGCTAAGGCATTGCTAGGCGGTTGCTAGGGTGTCCTGAGTGGTCGCTAGGCCCTTACTAAGGCATTACTAGACCGTTGCTAGGTGGTTGCTATGCAGTTGCTAGGGTAATTTGGATGGTTGCTAGGCAGTTGCTAGGGTACCCTGGGCTGTTACTAGGCAAGCCTTACATACATGCTTGATTAATTGCTTATACTTAGTAAGCAGTTCTAGCAAGTTACAGCACTTGGCTAGTCAATATTAGCATGTAGCTAGTCAGTGCTAGCATGTGTAGCATATAGGAACTTTCGTTTGCTAGCATGAGTCAAATGAGCCAATCCCCATGTGTCTACGATGTTCTGATGCTGAGATATAGCTGTTGATAAATGGTTGCTAGGGTACTTTGTTTTGTAGCCATGGGCGTGGTTACAGAGTGAACTTGAAAGTGGTTGGTTGTCCAAGTCAAATGAACCAACCCCCATGTCTCTATGACACTGCTATGCAAAGATATGCATCTAGGCCTAATTTAATGGAAGTCTATAGAATCAGTTTGGGGGCGTGGCTTGTGAGCTTCATTATCATATTGAGATGCTCATTGGTTGTCTGAGTCAAATGAGCCAACCCCCAAGTCAATAGGACTCTGCTATGCAAAGATATGCATGTAGGCACGTTAAAATGGCAGTCTATGGGATCAGGGCCGGAGCAAGCCGAACTGCCGCTCTAGGCAATGAACTAGCACGCCGCCCTCAACCCAAAAGTGAAAACGAACCTGACCAGTTCATAAAGTGAGGACGGGGGCTTGATGTTGCGGATGAGTCAGTACATTGGGTTGGGCGGCGGGGAGCGTTTGCCGCCCTCACTATTATGCCAGACCCCTATTATGCAAGTGTTCTGTTGATGTTGTGGATGAAAGTCAGTACGTTGGGTTGGGCGGCGGGGTGCGTTTGCCGCCCTCATTATTATGCCGCTCTAGGCGGCCGCCTAGGTCGCCTCTATGGACGCGCCGGCCCTGTATGGGACTAGTTTGGGGGCGTGACTTGTGAGCATCATTACCATATTGAGATGCTGATTGGTTGCCTGAGTCAAATGAGCCCACCCCCATGTCTCTATGACACTCCTATGTAATATGGATGTGTGACATTTATAATGGGAGTCAATGGGCTTCTCGGAAATGAATGGGAGTCAATGGCAATGTTAAGTCAATGGGACCACTTTGGGACGTCCTAGCACCCCAGGAGTACAACTTATACCCCCTTTTGGGGTGTGTTCCCACTTAGGCTGCAACCCCCTACAGATGTTGTGAATCCCATATTTCTATAAAATTTACACTTGGCGCAGTGATTCGAAAAAATTCGGCTCCATGTTAAGTCAATGGGAGATTTGGGATGATTTGGGCCCCCCTAGCTCCCCAGGGGTACAACATTTACCCCCTTTTGGGGTATGTACTTGTCCGGGCTGTAACACTTTCAAGATGTGGTGAATCTCATATTTCTATGAAATTCAGAGTAGGTGCTATGATGATTTCCGGGAATAGTTTGTACCGTGCAGGGCTGTGTTCTAGAAAATGAATGGGAGTCAATAGGGCTATGTTAAGTCAATGGGAAAATTTGGGACGTTCTAGAGCCCCAGGGGTGCAACATTTACCCCCTTGTGTGGTATGTTCTTACTCAGGCAGCAACCCTTCGAGATGTCGTAAATCCCATATTTCTAGGAAATTCACTGTTGGCGCTATGATGTGTCAAAGTTTGTCTCCATGTTATGTCAATGGGATTTTTTTTGGGGGGGGGGGGGGGATGGTTCTGCGGGGCCAAAAAATCCCCCACCTCTTATAAAAGTCATAGCACACCATTCCAGATAAGACTGGACGATTTGACACCACTTTCAAGGGTCTGGGACAAAAGCTGCGGGACAAGAAGCATGCCGAAGTTTTGTCCGGAAGAAAAAAAACAATAAGCATAAGAAAAGTGAACAGTAAGAGTGGAATTTGTCCACTAATAATAATTTATATGTTTTCAGTAAAATATACCCCCCCTACTACTTTTTTTGTAATTTTGTATTTTTTTTTTCTTTAAGGATTATTTGATTATTAGTATTTTTTACTATAACTTGTGCTTGATTTATTTTTATTTTTAAATTTTTACGCATGCTTTCTGAATAAAAGTAACAAACTCCTTTAAACAAAACTTACTGACCCCAAACTTTTGAATGCAAAATAGTCTCACACACACTTTCTCTCTGATTCTGCTTGCAAAATTTGACACATGTTGTTTTTACGAAAGCCTAGATGAGTTTTCAACATGCATTTCAAAGCAGAACATCTCTTATATCAGCTTCAGCAACTCTCAGGAGAACAGAAGAGATGTTATCATGCAATTAACAATGTGGAAACATCCAGCCACAGCTATACATGCATATAATGAGTCCATGCCAAAAAAACAAGATGGAAAATATTCATTCATGAATATGCATGCATTAAAAAAGCAGTTCAGATCTCACTGGTGCGAATGGAAGCCTATGACTGAAAATAGCCAATACATGTCAATCATGATACTTCATGAGACATTGCATTTAACTGATAAGACAAAAAAGAGTTTTGTCCTCCTTAACTTTTAATTGTAAGACATGAAAGTTAATTTGTGTGTCTGACATGATCAAAGTGACTAAGAGTTACATTTTACTCTGGTTGTAAGTATTATGAATTAGTCATAAAAGCATTTAAAGCTCATGTGTGTGTAATCTTTTCTTATTATTGGAGCGTAATAAGCAGAGACAGCTATAAGAAGCCAATTTGCAAAGCTGATTTAGCTACAAAGTGTATAAACTGTCTCTGAAGGCAGTCCAGTGCTCGCAAAACACTATTTCCTTAGATCATCCGATCACAATCCTTTAACCAGTGGGTCAACCAATGACATCAGTTAGGGGGTGGGGCTATCTGTTAGTCTGACCCAAGGAAAACCATGATGCTAATTGTTTTTGGTAACATTTTTCTTGAAGGGGTGTTCATGACACCTTATAAACATAACACGACACATTAATATAAAGTAGATTTTATGCATGCTTATGACATGTCATCAAATGTCATTCTCTCTGTTATGTCTTTTTAAACGCAAAGATCACATTGTTTGAGGCGTCTTTATGACAACTTGACATAAGCAAATACATCACAAACTGTCTGTGTTTTTTGGCATTATAGCTTGACATTACCAAGACAACCAAACTTGTCATAAATCCAACATCGGCTCATTCTGAAAATGTTGCCCTATATACACGAATTATGTAGCCAGAGCTACATACAGTATAGCTGCATTTTGTCTTCAAAACAATTGCTACAGGGCGGTATGACATCGTTCCTTTTCTCACTTAACGTTACCAGTTGACTGCTTACCTGCATGTGGACGGCTTTCCGTTGTTCCCAGTTTGTCTGGTAGCTTGACACGTACGTCAACAGACTTTAGATGCAGAGAGGAGTCGAGCTCGACGCCGGGGTCCGGCGAAGAATGATTCCAGAAAGCAGGTAAGAAAATAACTGGTTGGGTTTAGGGAAGGGAGAGGGTGGGGGGATCGGTCGGTTGATCAGTCAGTTAGTAAGTCATTCAACAGCAGCCTCTGGTGGATTTACGTGAGAACTGCAGGCGCGGATGGCAATCGTGAGAGAAATTTGAGATCTGAAAAAGTGTACACAGCGGCCTCTAGTGGATTGGTGAAAACAAAAACTGCAAAAAAATGTAGCTCCTGGGATGTATTTTGCTCTCTCCAGAAATGTATATAGGGGTACGTACTGAGAATGAGCCTGGGTTGCATAAATCTGTCATAAACATGATTGTCATCAAGCCCTTATAACTGTGTCATGAACATTGTTGTAATCACTTTTTTTTTTACACTGGAACAAAATGAATTGTCAAATAATGTTATAACAGTGTAATTTATATTTAATGACATTTAATGACCAACTCAATTTGTACTGCTGTAGTTGAGGTCAAGAAAAATGACACAATTATAATGGCTGCATTACAATTATGTTTATGCCAGATTTATGACAAGTTTGGTTGTCTTAGTAATGTCAATTTGCCATCAAAAAGACAAAGACAGGTATTTGTTCATGTCAAGTTGTCATAACAAAGACACGTCAAACAATGTACTCTTTCCATTTAAAACGCAACCCAGGCTCATTCTGAACACGTACCCCTATATTCGTACATGTCTGGAGAGTGTGAAATATGTCCCAGGAGCTACGCTTTTTGCAGTTTTTGTTTTCGTGAATTCACCAGGGGCCACTGTGTATGCTATTTCAGATCTCAAATTTCTCTCGCGAGTGCCATTAGCGCCTGCTGTTCTTGTGTAAATCCACCACAGGCCACAGTCAAATGACTGACTGACTGACTTAACTGAACGATCAACTGACTGACTTACTGAATGATTGACTGACTGACCCACCCTCTTCCTTCCCTAAACCCAACCAATAGTGTTTTTAAAAGCACCAGTTGACCCGCACACCCACTTTTCTAAATCCAACCAACAGTTTAAAAAGCAATTCAAAAAAAGAAAAGCCCTTGCCTGATTTTTACCACGTTTTCAAATTGTATTCTCACCCAGTTATTTACTTGTTTATTTTATTGTTTGGCTTCTGTCCGCCAACGTACATGGCAAGCTACTGGACAAACAGTGAGAAAACCATCCATACGGAAGTAAGCGGTCAGCTGGTACCGCAAAAAAGGAACAGCGTCATACCGCCCCGTACTGTTTGTTTTAAAGATTAAATGCAGCCATAAGTACTTCTGGCTACATAATTTGCAATCTCCAGAAATGTATATAGGGCTACATATTGAGAATGAGCCTATGTTGCAGCAATGACATACCTGAACTAATAACTCTTAGGTCCAATCCTAGTTCTATTTTTGTACCGCTACCCCTTCTCCTTGGCCCTTGAAACAGAGTGTGAAGGGGAAGGGCTTCAAAATTTACTACCACTAAGAAATGGGACAGCACCTACACACCTCATCATATTTCATCGCAATCTCTTGCTTCCTATGAGATCGACGATTATCAAGTCAAAGTCAGCTTTATTGTCAATTCAACCACATGTACAGGGTACATGTACATACAGAGAATCGAAATTCCGTTACTCTTAGACCCTAGGGGCCTAACATATAATATAAATACAAAAAGACTGCTGTAGTTTTTCCAGTTGTGTTATTTTTTGGTATATACCTTTAGGAAATCACTGAAGGCATATATTATGTTATCATAACAATATTATGTGGCAATAAGATGGTAACTATACTGTGCATTTACACATTGGCAATATTCATCCATGTAAACACAAAAACAACATTGACATAAAACCAGACATTGTAAAAAGGTAATTCTTAGCCACTAGACTTTTCTGACAGGGTATTCGAGTGTCCTTGAGTGTCAGAATGTTGTGGTATTATACTATACTATACTATACTATACAGGAGTTATTATTAGGGATTATAGACAGCGAAATTTAGCGTTTTTTATTTTAGCCTTTTTTTAAAAGCATAACGGTAAAACATGAATGCTGTTATGAATATATTAAAACATATGCTTTTTTGTAAAAATTTGTAATATTGACAAAAAATACTAATTTATGGATCTCCTTACTTCCGGGTGCTGCTTTGCTGTCATTGTAGCTGGTGTATTCTGGGAAATTTTCTTACCCTTGGTTTTGAGTGTGATCCTGAAAAATCTCTGTTTGAAGGGGTGTCTAGCCCTTCCCCTTAATGCTGATTTATACTTCTGCATTAAGCGCACGCGTATGCTACAGCGCAGCCTACAGGTGGACGCATAGCCCTCAAAGTGGCTTCTCAAAAAATGTAATGCATACGCATAGCGCAAGCTCTGTGATTGGTCGGCTTGGTAGCGCTGACGAGTGTGGGCAGAGTTGAGAGCCGTGTGGGGCAAATGCAGCGAGTGTTTACAAGTGTGGAGTCCCGTAAAGGAGCTCTGGATGAAGACTGTTGTTTTGTGTTTACCTCATGATTAAAGTTGTTGCACGTCCGTCGGTTCCTGCCTTAAAATGAGCGAATTTGAGCCATTTGTACATTTAAGGAAGCATTCAGAAAAAAACAAAACACCAGCGAAGAAACTCGACACAGAGAAACAAACACCTACTGCCAGCTAGCGTTTCGGAAGTGTATTGCAGAGCAACAGAAACAGCGAGCAGAAGTATAAATGTACGGCTATGCGCAAGGCTTGCACCGTGGGTCACGCCGATCACTTGACGCAGAAGTATAAACCAGGCTTTAACCCTACGCCTTCAAGCTAAAGTGAACTGAGACACCCCTACCTCTTCACGTAAATGCGCAAAACGAGGAGTAAAGGGAAGGGCTAAGGGGTAGAATTGGGATTGAGCCTTAATGACAGTTGTGATAAGCATGCATAAAATCATATTTATGACGTGTCATGATTGTAAAGGTTTTACGACAGTCTTACAAACACCTCCTTCAAGTAAAGTGTTTCCATTTTACTTGAAGGTGAAAAAATGGCACTTCATTCAAGCTACTGTAAGTCTGGCAGATTACACATCAGGCTTAGCTGCATATTCTTTGACAAGTGTCACAAGTGCTTAAGGCAAACACTAAAGTTAAAAAGATTACTACTAAACCGCCGCCTTTAGTATTCTTAAACCATTTGGACAAGCAAAAGGGTGTTTTTTGAGATGAATCCAACATGTCTGGGAAACGGATGATGCTCGCTCTTTGAATGCTTTCTCATCTTCTTTCTTTCACAGTCCTTTTTAAGTCTCAAGGACATTTGCACAATATAAATCCAGAGAGTTTTTCTGTCTCCTAGAATGCTTAATAAAGAGGTAAATTTATGTGTAATACATATATTTATGAGTTGCTATAGGGCTTTCTTGATATCCCCTACAACTATGATTGATGGTGCACCACATATCGTCCTTGTAAGCAGATCAAGCATTAATTTTTTTTTGGAAATATAAAGACCTTTCTTCATTGTATGGTTCTGTCCCTTTTAGATATATTTTTATTAAAAGTTTTTCAGCATACTGGATATGAAATACCATTATAGCCCTTGTCAGTGTTCAAAGGACTTCTTTGCTGGTTACATACATTATCCTGACTGACTACATAATTAAGTACTTCGTATAAAACTCATAAAGAGTCTCAGACCTCTGCTTCAATAGTAAGCATTAATCAGTTGAGACCACAAGCTGTAAAAATAGATTAAGCTATAACCAGGCCCACACGGGATCTGTGCCCGCCGAACAAGATATGTGGAAAATTAATTCATCCAGCGCTCACAATGTTCTGCTCTTGCAGGTTCAACTCTTAAATATTTTGACTAATTTGACTATGATGACAATGTCGGATTCCATTCCTGCAGAATTTTGCAGATTCTGTGGCAGAAACTCTGAAAGACTTTCAGAGAAGTATTTACAAGGTTAAACATTATGAGCCAATGTTTCTGAACATATCTGATACTCAGATACTCACAAAGGCTACAGTAATATTTAGGATTTTATTTACATTTAAATTACAATATTAATAATAATATTTCATGATGTGTTATGCAAAAGCAGAATCTTTCAGAAATCTGAATTAGTTGAATGATTAGTTGATTTTTTTTATTTTTTTTTTCTGTGAAAGCATATTCAAAACATATTTAAAATA
This sequence comes from Danio tinwini, assembly GCA_903798205.1. NCBI lineage: Eukaryota > Metazoa > Chordata > Actinopteri > Cypriniformes > Danionidae > Danio > Danio tinwini. The sequence continues at coordinate 868,914 of CAIGQZ010032903.1, read as the reverse complement.
GTTATAGATCTATGTTTGCATCACGGTGGCACAGTTCTTCCTCACAGCAAGAAGTTTGCTGGTTCAAGCCCCAGCTGGGTCAGTTGGCATTTCTGTGTGGAGTTTGCATGTTCTCCATGGTTTCCTCCGGGTGCTTCGGTTTCCTCCACAGTCCAAAGACATGCACTATAGGTGAATTGACTAAGCTAAATTGGCCATAATGTATGTGTGTGAAAGAGCGTGTATGGGTGTTTCCCAGTGTTGGGTTGTATCTGGAAGGGCATTCACTGCGTAAAACATATGCTGGAAAAGTTGGCAGTTAATTCCGCTGTGGCGACCCCTGATTAATAA
>CAIGQZ010032903.1:830193-846917 GCA_903798205.1 Danio tinwini | reverse complement strand
ACACACACACACACACACACACACACACACACACACACACACACACATATATATATATATATATATATATATCAGGTGAGAATGTAGTTGTTTATTTATAAGGATAGTGCCTATTTTAGATATTCCTAATTTTTAAAATACAGCGCGTTGGCGGCCATTAGCCTGTCACTGAGCATCCACAAGATAGACCACATAATAAGCCCTTAGAAGAGAAAAGATCAGCGTATTTTCAAACTACAGCTGATGAAAACATTCTAAAATTGGTAAGTGACATTCTAAGTTGATCTCCCCATTTTTTCAGTGCTGTATTTATTCCATAGTAATTGTAGTGTATTAAGTGTGAGATGGGACTCGTATATCTGGAATATATGTATTTTGTGTTGGCCACTCTTTGTATAACCCTGAGTTACTTTTTGGTTGGCCATCTGTTTGTTTCTAATGTGTCTCCTGTTTTTGTTACTGCAGACTAGTTCAGTAAACAGAAAGAAAGAAAAAATGCCCGCATGTGTTTAGCGTTTTTACTTATCACAAACGCAACAGTATTCTGGTAGTGTTTGCATTGCTTTAGCTTTTTCTGAGTTAATTTTGCTGTGATCTCCCGATTGCAACAGGGAAATACTTGGAAATCTCTGCAGACTGATGGCATTTCATGCCATTCATCCGTATAAACTTAAAATGTAAACAAAATCACCTGTTTTGTCATCACTTTAGACATCACACTTGAGAATCATTCAAACACTATCTCTAAAGGGATGTTAGTGAGATAGTAACAGCTTCTGCTGTTCTGATGTCAGCTGCAGATGTGAATAAATGGCGGAAGAAAATAACTACACTAGGGCACAATGCACGCCTCCCACCAGTGCTAACATACAGCCATATTGCACTGCTACTCATGTGATATTGCTCATATATACAGTTGAAGTCAGAATTATTAGCCCCCCTGAATTATTAGCCCCCCTGTTCATTTTTTTCCCAAATTCTGTTTAACAGAGAGAAGATTTTTTCAACACATTTCTAATCATAATAGTTTTAATATCTCATTTCTAATCACTGATTTATTTTATCTTTGCCATGATGACAGTAAATAATATTTTACTAAATATTTTTCAAGACACTTCTATACAGCTTAAAATGACATTTAATGGTTAGGGTAGTTAGGCAAGTTATTGTATAACACTGGTTTGTTCTGTAGACTATCTGAAAAAAAAAATTGCTTAAAGGGTCTAATAATTTTTTTTACCTTAAAATTGTCTTTAAAAAAACTGCTTTTATTCTAGCTGAAATAAAACAAATAAGACTTTCTCCAGAAGAAAAAACATTATCAGACCTACTGTGAAAATTTCATTGCTCTGTTAAACATCTTTTGGGAAATATAAAAAAAAAAAAATCTAAGGGGGGCTAATAATTCTGACTTCAACTGTATATGTATATATATAAATGAATTGATTCTATTCAGTAATGTGGGCTACTATTTTAATAGTGTTGGCTAGTATGGTTAACGTAATATATAAACTTATGACTGGTAAGTTTATAGACATCAAAGTGTCTGAATGCCTGATGAAAAAAGAATTAAAATGTGCAGCAATATGTGTTGCTCTTCTCAAGGTGCAGTTAAAAACAAACTTCACACTTGTTTATGGTGTTAAAGCATAATGTGATAAACTGAATCTGTTGTTTATGCCATTCCATCCAGAATAGCATGCAGATGTGCGAACAAAAGATAAGTGTGCGGCACCGAAGCACAAAAGGATCCTCACCTTCCACAGAAGAATAACAATCAGACCCAGCAGAAGCACTCCTGCCAGAACGGACACGATGATGATCCACAGAGGAGCTTCATATGGTAGTTCTTCAGCTACTGCGGGGTCTATATCCACTGTAAACTAAACCCAGCAGAGATGTTTACTGTCATTAATCTCTAACACGCCAGGAAATACATACAGCAAAATTGCCTCATTTTAATAAATATTTGATTTTCCTCCCACTTATGCTAAATATATGCAAGAACGAATCTTGGATAGAAAAGAAAACTCTGAGATTTGTACCTCACGGATGTTATTGTTCATCTTGATGTTTTTTTTGTCTGTTTTTAGTGTCAGCGTGACACTGCCTTGCACACTTACTCCTTTAGCTCTGTAGTCCTGTAAAACAAAAGAGCAGCACAAATGTTATTTTAGACAATAAATGTTATTTACTGTATATTCCCAAGCACTGCACATCTGGGATATGCTTCCTTTTGGACTAGCGATGGGTCATTTGTGGAAGATTTGTTCTTGGGGTCTATCTTATGAGCAATGAAGAACAACCTGGGAAGCTGAACAAATGTTTTGTCCTTCTCTTTGGCTTCACTATAATGACTTCCTAATCTGGAATAAGATTAAAGCTTGTGAATGTGATTGTGTACAGGGAATCTGGCTACTGAAAATAGAACATTTTAACTCTACTTCTTGAGTTCATTACTTCATAAAGAAATCAGATTTTTCCATTCCTACAAGGGATGCATTCCACCTGGGTAAAATAAATTGTGATCCATGTTTCTGCACTGTGAAAAAAAATGTTAGGTTCCATACAATTCCTTCATGTTATCCTAACACAATCCGTTTAAGTAAACTTAATCGTTTTTACAAATTTAAGTGGATTGAACATAAAACAATTAAGTTATCTCCAAAAAAAAGAGTAAGAACTGTGTCGTTTTAACTCATTTTGAGTAAGTAGTTTGAACAAACAGCAAAAGTCATTTTTTGAATGTGAATTTGGGAACAAAATCAGCTCTCAATTAATTACAACTAGAATAAAATTAATTAATGATATAATTAATAGTTATATAGAATTAAAATTAGAAAGAATTAATAATAAAAATTATGATGATAATATTTTTCCTTTCATTTATACAGTATAGCACTTTTCTGGACATTTAAAGCACTTTACACATTTTTGGGGGATGGGGAATCTTGTCATTCACTACCAGTGTGCAGCATCCACCTGGATGATGAGATGGCAGCCATATTTTTTACTTTACTTTACTTTCTTTATTGTCCACAAGTGGAAATTTATCTTTGGCCTCACCTTACAACCACATCAGCGTTCACATTACATCTCAGAAAAACTGGCAACACAAATACATTCAATGTCATCACATATATATTACAATAAATACTTTATTTAAAACCCTTTACATACTTAGAACCCAGTAACTAAGTACAGTTACTTTTTGCGCCAGACCACACACCACACACCAGCTGATTGGTGGAGAGAATATGCACATCAATATGACATTTTTTATGACACTGCAAAACAATAATTAATATTTTTAAAGTCATGTGACAGTTGGGTTTAAGGTTGGAGTAGGCATTAAAAAATACAATTTATAGGGTAATTTAATAGATAGCTGTGGCGAGGGGGCGTGGCCGAGAGCCGTGGGAGCGAAACGAGGCCCGCCACAGATGAGATACACCTGTGGCGCGCACCTGCCTTCAATCCCACGGAAAGAGCTCTGGACTATAAGAGGAGGAATGATGGCAGAGGACAGGGAGAGAGGACCGGGCCCGGACATGTTGTATTACTTTTGCTTTCAGTTTGACGGCAGTCTCCGTGAGGAGCTGCCGTCCGTCCGTTTGTTTTGATTTTGACGGCAGTCTCCGTGAGGAGCTGCCGTCCCTTTGATTAATAAATATTTATATAAAGTTTGTCGGTTCTCCGCCTCCTTCTTCCCGGCGGCCAGGTGGCCGTAACTTTATTACAATAGCATAAATAATACTTAGTACAACTAATGTTGTTACGTTACTGTGACGGTTGGTGTGGGGGTAGACGTTAATAAAATACAATAAACGGGAAATTTTATAAATAATATAAATAATTCTTGTTAACTTCCGGCCGCAACCATATCCGATCTAGCAACAACCCTGCTTAGCTTCAGTGGGCGACCATGTGAGAGTTGCAGAGAGCTAGATGCCAGCGAATCAGGTATGTTAACATTTGTTCATGCAATGCAGACATTGCCAATTTAGTTTAGTCAGTTGCGCCACTTTGACCTAAAATATTATCACGTCCTTCTGAGATTTTTCTATGACTTAACAATACATTCATGTTCCCAGAAATTAAAATATTAGATTGTTTTGAGATTTATATATTATGATTAGTTAATTATTATTAGCAATAATAATATCAACTCATAAAGCCCCTGCAATTCTTTAGTTTGAGAAACCCTGACTTAAAATAATTTTATATTGATGAAAAAAATAACATTTCTCTGTTTTTATAACAATAATCTCACTCAAAAAAATGTATAAATGAGTTATGTCAAAAGTTATCTAAATGTAGTAATTCTATAATAAGTAACCCTCATTTATGGTACTGACTACAAATTTCATAATCTTTTAAGCACTTACAAACACCATAAATGTTTTTACTTTCACTTTAGATTAGTTTAATGAACTTTTGCTGTATAATGCCTTCCAGAAAACATGTAAAAAGACAATTTTTACAGACCTTAAAACGCAACTGCCCTGCATATTTTAACCCCTACCCTTTTTAAACACACCTGAACCCACAAATTAAGGTCTTACTAGGCAGAAAGTTCAGCACAAGTGTGTTTAGGCACGTAGGAGCTGAACTCTACAAAACAGTTAAGCTCTAAAACAGTTTCAACACTCAGACAGTAGTGCCTGATGTTTATCTTTCTATTTCAGATTTTTAAAACAGTTTTCAACATTGGTAATCAAAATAATGATTCACAAGAAAAATTCAGTGTTCCCAAACAACAAAGAATTCACAAGAATAAATTACATTTTAAAATATATTCAAATGCTGGGTTATATAAATGCAGCCTTGTTGAGCATAAGAGACTTATGCTCAAGCATAAGCATAAAAAAATCTTACATTAAAAAGCAACAGATGCTGTTTTCAAAATGAAGGAGAACATTATTTGGCCACTTCGGGGTTGTGAAGTGTTGCAACGTTTTTCATAGCTAATGTGGGGAAATACTTCAGGCTATATGACTTTATACATCCACTAAAATCGCACTGGGAACCGTTAAAAGAAATGTTTTAGAATAGAGAAGTAAGTTTTGGGAAAAGTCAAGCATCAGTTGTTTTCATACACTCCTCGTTTCTAAAGCCAGACTTAGTGTCCAAACATCTTATCAACTTTAAGACAATATATATATGTGGTATACAGGAAGACTCGGCCAGGTGTGACAAAACGAAACCACTTCAACCCTTCATAAATTGAAAAATATCACATAGCAAACATGAGATTTATCCTTGAGAGTCTGACATGCGACAAGTCTACAGTAATGAGAAGAAAACATGACGTTTCAGGTGCAAAGCCAGCCCTGACCTCAAGCATGGTGCTGTTCCAAACATGCGCTTTGACGGTGAGGATGGCGGAGGTTTTCATTCCACGCAAAGGGCAGCTGAAGGTCTGACAGCGGGCAGTGCCCTTGGTGCAGTTCTGACATTAAGAAAGAGAGAGCAGTGACAGTCAGTAAACTCTTTAGGCAAGACACTTCATGTAAATAGAGTAATGAGTAGGGCCAGACAGAATCTGCGGACATTTTTTGCTATTTCTGGATTTATGCTGAATAATTTTGGGAGTATCGCAACTAAAAATTTGATAAAAAATAAAATGATACGTTTTTAACTTTAATTTAATGTTTACATGCAAATCCATCTAGATTTATTTATTTGGTAAACTGCAGATTTCTGCTCGTGTAGATTCAGTGTGGGCCTAGTAATGAGTTATGTTACTGATTACAAATTTCATCATCTTTCCAGCACTTATAAACATTAAAAATGTCTATACTGTCATTCTTGATAGCTTTAATAGACCTTTTCTCTTTCGTTTCTTTGCAAAGAACATAATTCTTACAGAGCCTAAAGGAGGGGTGTTACTGTTTAACCCGTTTACTGATTTGAAACTGTAATACTGTAAGTTACTGTAACTGTAAGACTGATAATTCAGTAAAGCAACATAACCGCAATGTGAGTCTTCAGTGACTGCTTAGATGCTCGAGGGCCACCATCGTATAACAGAACAGACGTCGTCCATAATAAAGGTACTTGCCCAATGACTGTTTTTTATGGCACTGTCACAAAACTTTACTGATACTATAGTTATTGCCATTTGTACTCTGTTGATTGATTACATGAGCTGCAAAAACTATTTGTATTAGTTTTCTAAAATGTGGTTTAAATATGCATTATTTTATTAAAAACACAAATATCTGAACACTGGATAAAGTCAGTTTCAAAATTGATGTTCCCAAATTTTGATGTCTTAGAGTCAGAGGTTTTTACCAAGTACATTTTGGGAATCTCTAGTTAAAAGTCCAGCATTCAGAAAATACTGCAAACAGCCAGTAAATAATACTTTTGTAGAGTAAAACGTATATAAATCAAGGAAATAATGTATGAATTCTGTATGTATGAATAATGTATGAATGGATGTATGAATCCCCCTCTGGGAAAAAAAACATTAAAAAATAGAAATAATAATAAACCTGAAGTTTGGTATTGGTGCATTTTTTAGAAAATGGACTTTGAAATTGTGCTGTACTTGAAATCTACACAAAAACAACTTTAGATGTTTGTTTTAAAATTTGAATGAGAAAACACACTTTCTAAAAGGCAAAATCTCTAAATTGACAGGTCCATTTTAAAATGTTTTTTTTTTTTGCCTTGCTTTAATTTAGCTTTTATCTGCTCTTAGTTGCATACTATATCCTGCAAAGTATCAGAGGAGACATGACATGCCGCTATCATCCAGTTGCCTAGCAACAAAACAATGGTTGAGGGAGATGGATATACGCACCAGGACTTCTCTAGGCTTGATTTGGCCCTGACGGGTTTTCTGTGACATAGCCAGTTTGGACTCCAACAAGGCATCATCTCTTTTCCTTCTCCTAGACTTACGCTCTGACACCTAAACCACAGAGGCAACACATCGATCACATTAACAAACACAATATGCACAGTACACGACAATGATGCCAATGCAGAGGTGATGTATTTTTTTGTCAGTCAACCTTGAAACAAATATCTTAGCATCTTTGGGCCCACTGTACCAAAAGTTAATTCATTTTTGTATTGTTTGTTTTGGTGAAATGTTAGAAATAAGATCTGTGGTTAACACAAACTATATATATATATACAGTACATATATATATACAGTACACACACACATATAACAACATTAATAGTACTAAAAACAGCAAATACCTCTTCCCATTAAAATTCAGCAAATTGATTGAACAAGGAACAAATGAAAATTTAAATCTATTGGTCCTTACCAAAGGGAACCCATACATAGATCCTGAGGGAAGTATTTGAAATGAATAAAAAAAGATGGGATAGTATGGGATAGATCAGATGTAATCTGATGGGCTTTCTTTAACACCTGGCTCTTATACAAACAGAATAAACCTTGCACTTTTACCCCCGAATATGCGTACCTTGGCTCCATGGTTTAAGTTAATTAAACCATAAACAACAAAAAATAAGGTCAAGAATCTTGGTGTGACTCTGAAGTCAGATATGAGTTTCAGTAGTCACGTCAAAGCAATAACTAAATCAGCATACTATCATCTCAAAAACATTGAAAGAATTAGATGCTTTGTTTCCAGTGAGAACTTGAAACTTGTCCGTGCTTTTATCACCAGCAGGGTGGATTACTGTAATAGCCTGATCAATGATCTTCCCAAATAGACAGTCAGACAGTTGCAGCTCATCCAGAACTCTGCTGCCAGGATTCTGACCAGAACCAGAAAACCAGAGCACATCACATCTGTCCTCAGGTCTTTACACTGGCTTCCAGCTACATTCAGAATAGATTTTAAAGTATTATCACTTGTCCATAAATCACTAAATGTCCTTGGACCTCAATACATTACAGATATGCTCACTGAATACAAACCTAACAGATCACTCTGATCTTTAGGATCATATATACTTAATTCCAAGGGTTCAGTCAAAGCAGGGTAATTTGGTCTTCAGCTAGAATTAGGCACATTCAAATCAAGACTGAAAACACATCTGTTTAGCTGTGTCTTTACTAAATGAGCACTGTGCTACATCCGACAGATCACACTATTATGTCTTTCTTTTCTTTTTCATTCTTTTAAAATCCTGTTTTAGCACATTTTAATGTTTTTAACTGTTTTTAATTAATTTTATTATTTGTTTTAATTTTCTTACACACTTGTCACTTTTACTCCTGTTTATCTAAAGCACTTTGAATTGCCACTGTGTATGAAATAAGCTATATAAATACATTTTGCTTTGCCCTGCCTTACCTAATACTTTGTTGCAGAAATTTAAAACCTTAGACAGCAAGTTTTCCTGTTTTACTTTTGAAGTAGCAAACCAACAAATCAATGAAAAAGTTAAAATAGATTCTATATAGGCATTATAAAAAGCCACCATCCGAGTCCTATCAATATAAAATTTAGCTAATTTTTGCAGACAATAAAGTCTTTGTTGGTCCTACATAGTCTTTCCGTATTTTCATAAAAATTTTACTTATTATAAATAATAGTACCTAGGTACTTATAACTTTCCACTAATTCAATCTGGTGGTTATCAACCATAGTACCTATATTATATTATGTCCTGCTTCCGCTGCAGGTCAATGCACATCTCCTTTGTTTTCTCTGTGTTCAGACGTAGACCAGCCTCCTGACACCAATTTTTAAAATACTCAACAACAGGTCAATGTTCTGCCTCCTCACCCAACAACAAACTTACAATAACAGTGTCATCCGCAAACTTAAGAATGTACCAATTTTTAAAGGGACTATGACACTCATTTGTGTTTAGGATGTAAAGGAGGGGAATAAGAACACATTCTTGTGGTGAGCCCATAGATGTGGTCATAGACAGAATACTGTTAACCCTAACTCTCTGAGACCTGTTAGTAAGGAAATCCAGTAACCAAGCAGTCATACTTGCATCCACACAAAAAGTCTGGCCGAATTGTGTTGAATGACAAAAAAAATCTATAATAAAAAATAGGCAAGCATATTTTACATTTATTTTTACATGAATGATTCAATGATTCTGTTTTTATTTGAAGTGATAATGTTAATATAAACTGTATGTGAGGCATCAAGTTACTTTTAAAAGGTAATTTGCTCTATTTTTAATTGGTTCAGAAAACTAGTGTCTAACTTTAAACTTTTATCTTCGCACTTCTGACTTTTCAAAACCCAACATAGCATAATGTGTGGTTGAAAAAGTCTAAAGACTGAATATATTTTATAAAAAAAATATGTCAACAGGTTAAGAACAAATCTAAATGTTTGTTTGCCATGATTGTATTCATCAAAAAGGTTTAAAAGAAAAAATGCTTAATCATAGTTATTTAGGAATAAAATTGCATGGGTGTTTGAATGCAGATTGTAATCTTTGAACACATACTCATGCAGTTCTTTTAAAAAAATCATAAACATTTGTTGTTGCAATCATTCAAAAACGAATGGAAAATTTCTAATGGGTTTTGATGAGGGAACCCGAGAGATGTGAATTCCTGAGGTGGCCTACAAAATTAAGTCTACTGGATTACGTTTCACCACGTTACGTAATTCTACATTACATTAATTAGCATGGAGCACCGTGAATTACAGCATTTTGATTGAGTAGCTTGCTATTATACAGGATGTTTCTGTCTTAGCTAATTCTCACTTGAGTTCAGAGCTTTATTTGTAGAACATCTAGAACTCATAAGCACATGTCACTCTGATTTATAGGCACACCGAGATAGATATTCTGCGAACCGCCCTTTGCTTCATACGAGGAGATGGACTTTTTGGAAAAAAGAAATCCCACATGGCTTTGTACATCGTGCAAGATTGCAGTGCGAGCTGTGGGTAATATAGTTTTGGGAAAGGAGGAGCTCCAAGTCCCAGCATGATTTCTTCTGCTGCTCCTCTAAGGGATTCAGGGGCTGGTTCGCCTCTTATATTGCAGGAAAACAATCAGCGATGGCAACACTCATGCATATAATTACTTACTGTGAGATTAAGGGGGTTTACGATGCCTTTAGCGACACAGAAGGACTCTGATGTTCCCGTCATCTGAATCTCTGATAGGTAAAGCAGCCACTTCTCATTAGCCACGGCAGAAGGCCACTGAAAGACCACTTCCAGAAAGCCCAGATTTCCCAGAGGTTTTCCAGAAATGTCCACCTTTAGAGAAAGGATTTAACACAAAGTAACAGCTGTGAGTAATCGTGAACTGCTAACAAAAGAGCTGATTTTACTTGCTTGTGTTGGTTTTTAACAGAGTTACACAAACAATTAAAGGTTTGTAAAAATGTTTTCAGCATGAAAATGAGAGCCTTTTCTCCGGTTGATAGATTATAGATTATATTTTGAAGAATATTACAAACCGGTTCACTGTTATCGATTTTTGTAAATGACTTTTAATTGTATTTAGCTGAAATATGAAGTGTATTTTACTGCAGGACAGTTATGCAGTTTGTTACTGTAATTTTAAGTTGCATTGCGAAAATTACTGTGCATTTACAGTATATATATATATATATATATATATATATAAATATATAATTGTAAGATATACAATTTTTTGCTGTAAATGTAAATACAGTATTTTTGCTGTTATTGATTTACAGTAAGTTACTGTAGATTCTACAGGAAATTGTTAACAGTGTGGCCACTGACTTCTGTTGTGGTTCTTCTGACTATTAATCAATCCCTCCAGAATTTCACAAATTTGCAATTGCTAAATTTCTCACAAAATCAAGCAACTTTTTGTGACTCTTAAATTTTTTCTGAAATGCCGTGGATTTCACGCAAATTCGAAGTCTAGATGCTTTATATAATGTCATCTTGACAGATTCACACAAAACAAAGGCCATGTGGCCACAAATAACCCTCGATAAGCCATGATTTTACACACATCATGATAATAGGTGGCAGTGTATACATTTACGCTGGTCTGTAACTCAGCATTTAATTTAACCAGACGAACAAGACACAGCATGTTTATTATGAGTAACCTTACAAAGTCGCATATACCCACAAAAATTACTGCAAAAGACTGAAAAATTGAGGTGAGTGAAATTAGTTAAAGACTTGTAGTGGGCACACCACATAACACAGGCGTTGTCATGCCTCTTTCACAGTGCACATGCTAGCAGAGCAGAAAGCAGTGTGTGTGCAGCTCATGAGCATAAGCAGCATGTGTAGCACACACCCGACTCCCCGCTGTTGCACAGATCCTTGTATTTCTATTTACCTATCTATAAAAGGCCGAAATCAGAATTATTAGCCCTCCTGAATTGTCTGAGGTATTTTTTTTATTCATTTTAGGCTGCAAATTTGTTTTAAAATCCAGTGAAATCCTGGAAGGACTGATTAATGTCAATGGCTAGTTTTCACCATTCTTTGAAAAGCTTTTTTCTTTAAATAACAGTTTTCAGCATCCCTTTTTCAGACCACTTTTACATCATGTAATAAATTATGATGAATTGTATGAAGTAAAATGATGTGATTAAGTGATAATCCATATTTGTGCATAGACATCTAAACTAACTGGCCATATTTATAGCAAGCAACCAGAAATTCTGTCCATCATTTCTATTTCTGTGCATGGAGCTGTGCTAAAGCCTACACTGTGGGAAAAAAGTTAATTAGCACTTTTACATATTTTGTTATTTATGTTTTACTTAATTTTTTCAATTTATTTATGTGTTTGAAGTACATTATGGGACCTTGATCTTTCTTCCAACAACTTTTTACCTTGAAAAGTTAGAAAAAGTGACTTTTCTGAATATTTTTAATAGTTTAAAGTGATATTTTGTCTAGTTGGTGTTTTATATTACACTACAAAAACCTTGTAACTGTAATAAACTGCCAGTACTTATTTTAATATTTTACAGACTTATATCTCTATATATTTCACTTTTATTATATTATTTCAAACTGGTAATGCAGTGGCGCAGTAGGTAGTGCTGTCGCCTCACAGCAAGAAGGTCGCTGGTTCAAACCTCGGCTGGGTCAGTAAGCGTTTCTGTGTGGAGTTTGCATGTTCTCCCTGCATTCGTGTGGGTTTCCTCTGGGTGCTCCAGTTTCCCCCACAGTCCAAAAACATGCGGTACAGGTGAATTGGGTAGGCTAAATTGTCCGTAGTGTATGATAAGCTGGATAAGTTGGCGGTTCATTCCACTGTGACGACCCCGGATTAATAAAGGGACTAAGCCGAAAAGAAAATGAATGAATGAATGAATATTATTTCAAACTACTAAAATGGCAATAAAAGTCACTTTGTTAAACTGTAGAGCTGAATTTTTAGACAGAGCACAGATCAACATCACATAATGCAATTCACTACTGTAAACATATGGAAAACACTTGTGAATCACAAAATACAGAAGCTGTTAATTAACAGATTTTTTTTACTGTGTATGTTAAATGTCACCCAGAGCCCATCAATCATTTTGAAAGAAGTCCCTTTTGTTTCGTAAGCCTAATTTACTCAATTTATGTATTGATCAAAAACAGCATAAAAAATATTGTGAAATATTATTGTAAAGTAACTGCTTACTATATGAATCACTTCAAAAATGTAATAAATTGCTTTGTTTAAAACAGGGGTGTCCAAACTCGGTCCTGGAGGGTCGTTGTCCTGCAGATTTTAGCTCCAACTTGCCTGAACAAAAAAAAAAAAAATTTCATTCTGAAGTTTCTAGAATGCCTAGTAAGAACTTGATTAGCTAGCAAGGTGTGTCTGATTGGGGTTGGAACTAAACTTTGCAGGACACTGGCCCTCCAGGACCAAGTTTGGACACCCCTGGTTTAAAAAGCAAGGCAAGACAAGGCAAGGCAAGGCAAGGCAAGTTTATTTATATAGCACATTTCATACACGGCAATTCAAAGTGCTTTTACAGGTATAAAAGAAATAATTGTGAATTGTTAATGTGAATAAATAAAATAAAACAAATAATATAAAACAAAAAAAAAAACTGCGTAAAGTTCCATATTCCAAAACACAGTTGTATCATATTTTCTCATTTTACTCTGGGACTTCCCCATTCTGGTGATCAATCCCCCCTCTGTGGACTTTTTCAGTACCTATTATTCTCCTGAACTTTCAGCATCTTTACTGTAGCCTGTGTCACATAGTCCTTGAGAAATCAATGTAATATGCCGTTTTCCTACTCGCTAAATATTTCTTGTTATCATTTTTAATTATTAATGTTAAAAACATTTGTGTAAATTCTTTTATGTACACAATACACTGATTTGACACCCAATACAATTATATGGAGCTTAATCTTTTAATAATGGTTCTTATTGTTATCAATGTTGTATTTCTTTTTGCAAACTTACATATTTGTGGTACATTTTACTTTTCAGGACACATTAATAAATATGATGGATTAATTGCTGTTATAAATTCAGCTTGGAATCAAAGAAATAAACAAAACGTTAACATATTTGACTGTTATCAAAAGGTTATTTTAAATCACAATAATACAACAAATAATACAAAACAATATTATGGTGTATGTAATATTGATCAAATGCATGCAGCGTTTGGTAAGTAGAAAACACTTGTTTCAATAAAACTGTTATGGCCTTTTATTTATTTATTTATTTATTTATTTATATTTATTTATTTATTTTAATGGTCAGTTTTTTGAATATAAGTTACATTGCATCTACATGCCAACTAATTCTCATTAGATTATAAGTAGACTGTTAAGTTAGGGTTAGTGTAAGTTGACATGTATTTGCAAAGTTTCTTATAGTCGGTTTAATGTCTGTTAAAGGAGCAGTATCAGCAGATATTAAGCAGACAGTTTACTAATACTCAAATAGACCATCAAAATAAAGTTTTATCAAACAAAGAAATGCAAACGTACATCAAGGAATCCATGCTAAACAGGTGTATGGTGTATTAAGCTGCGGTCACACTAGAGATTGAGCGTGCGAAATTCTGTCGTACGGCGCTGCGTAAAGGGGCGGGATTAAACAATTTAATTAGACATTTAAAAAAGTGAGTTATTGATCCATATTCTTTCCAGAGAGGTCATGTTTTGATCCTCAATTGGTCTCACGCAGTCAAGTGATGCAATTTCGCAGGTCAGAGTTCACCAAGCTTGAACTTTTCAACGCAGCAATCTGCAAAACTTGATGCACGAGCTTACATTTCCCGTCTGACGCATTCCTATGCGTATGAATGGAAGTCTATAGGGAGAAAAGTCCAGTGTGACCGCAGCTTAAATAGTCTGAATGATCAGCAATCACAAGTCTCATCTGTGTTTGTCTCATCAGCCGTGATCAGCAACTGGTGTGTGTAACATGGCCTGATAGGATTTGTAGTTCCTAAACTAGAAATATGTAGTTCACTAGCAATCTGTCAGGAGTGGATTGCTGGTGATTGTAACAGTGAGTTTTCATAATTTTGTATACATTTAAAAAGTGATGTTTGCTTCATTACAATGAGCTGAAAAATCTGTTTTTTTGAGAAAACATATATTTTTTTTATGTTCAATCCACTTAAATTTGTAAAATACTAATGAGTTAATTTAATTGTGATTGTGTGGAACTCAGAATTTTATAGTGCAATGATGCGGTATGAAGTTAAAACGTCATGCTTAATATCTTAAAATAAGGAACATAAAAACATATATGTTGCCATGACAGTAAAAAGCCTCTTACCGAGACGTTGAATTCCACTGGGCTTCCGATATCACTGGTACTCTTTATGGCCGACTCTCCCACTACCTTGCCACTGAATTCTGCCCTAAAGTAAGGGCTGAAGAAAAGAGACATGTTACAAAATCATTTCTTTACAAACAGACCCTATTTTTACATAGCCCTTGCTAAAGTTGAACGTCAGCCAAAAAAAGTTAAGAAATATCTGTTTGTAATGCTGAAAAGTAACATGAGTCATTCTGACATCACTCTGAAAAGTGGTAAGGCAGAACAGAAGATCTGCTGAAATTCTCAAAGGACAGAAATGGCGCATAACTCACATTAAATTAAAAAGCGGCTGTAGGATGTACTCCACCAACAGCACCCTCGACAGCGGCTGTAGATCATTTTGATCACTCAACCTGTGAAGTGCAGATGAAATCATGAGCCAGTGTCCATATCTGAATCACAGCCTTTGAACAATCCTTTGTTACAAACAATTGTTCTTTCATATGCATATTAGTCGGATGTTAGCGGTTAAAGCCGCTGATCTGAACAGTGAATCATTGAATGTATTTTGCCCCTGTTTATGCACTGGATTCGTTCCTGTGGGTGGATAGAGATGCTAATGATTTTCTTTCCACATACAGTTCTGCTCAACTTTACGGCATCTGCCAGATGTCTATGATTTTAGGAGGAAAAATAGAGGAGAGATCATAAAAATTCTTTGTGTGTAGGGTTTCAATTCTATTGCTTGGTTGTCTTTGTTTCTATGGTTATTGTTTGATTGATTTCACTCACCTGCTCCTCATTTGGTTCATTAGTTTTATAGCCCTCAGTTCAGTTGCTTCATTGTTTGTGCTTAACACACTGTTTTGTTACGTTTTGGATTATTCTCTGTTTTTGTTTGATAAAGTTAAGCTGCTTTCCATAGCCTCATTTTCTTCCTCAGCCTGAATGTAACATATGCTATCTTGAAATTGTTTTGATGTAATATAATAAATGAAATGGCACAAGCACAAGCACTGGAGTTTGCATGCGATTTTGTATTATTACTCATTCATTTTCCTTTGGCTTAATCCTTTATTCATCAGGGAACCGTCAACTATTCCAGCATATGTTTTACACAACAGATGTAATGCAATGTGTATTTATATAGTGCATTTATTATGTATGGTCATACACCCAAAGCAATTCAAAATCATGAGGGGGGCCTCTCCACACCACCACAAGTGTGCAGCATCCACTTGGATGATGCGACGGCAGCCACAAGACAACGGCGCCAGTCCGCTCACCACACACCAGCTACTGGTGGAGTGGAGAGACAGTGATAGAGACAATTTAGTGGATGGGGATGATTGGGAGGCTATGATGGCTAATGGCCAATGGAGGGAATTTGGCCAGGACACCAGGGCTACACCCTTACTCTTTACGAGAAATGCCATGGGATTTTTAATGACCACAGAGAGTCAGGACCTCGGTTTAACGTCTCATCCGAAAGACGGCACTCACTGACAGTAAAGCGTATCTTTCACTATACTGGGGCATTACGACCCACACAGACTGCAGGTTGAGCATCCCCTGCTGGCCTCACTAACACCGCTTCCAACAGCAACCTAGTTTTCCCACATGGTCTCCCATCCAGGTACTGACCAGGCTCAGCCCTGCTCAGCTTCAGTGAGTAACTGGTCTTGGGCTGCATGGTGATATGGCTGTGGATGCCCTTCCAGCTGCAACCCAGTCCAGGGAAAAATCCAATTAAGATTCACACACACACACTCACACACTATGGCCAATTTAGTTTATTCAATTCACCTATACTGCATGTCTCTGGACAGTGGGGAAACCGGAGCACCTGGAGGAAACCCACACGAACACAGGGAGAACATGCAAACTCCACACAGAAATGCTAACTGACCCAGCCGAGCCTCGAACCAGTGACCTTCTTGCTGTGAGGTGACATCTCTACCCACTGCGCCACTGTGCCCCCTATATTATATTATATTATATTATATTATATTATTATATTATATTATATTATATTATATTATATTATATTATATTATA
>CAIGQZ010032903.1:816826-829242 GCA_903798205.1 Danio tinwini | reverse complement strand
TTATATTATATTATATTATATTATATTATATTATATTATATTATATTTATACTGCATAATCCGACAAGTCTCTGCATATTTTAAAAGCATCTTCTTCATATACAAGTAATTATTTCAACATTGTATTTATGTCTTGTTATTTTTGTTGTTCGTCTCCTTTTTATTTAAACACTAAACTTCAAAGAGATTCTGCATGGGTTATGTAAACCTATGAGCGCCACAGTTTCTCTTCAAGATTGTGTGTTCTCTGTAGAGATATTGATTTTTTTTTCAACCTCATTTCCTGCAAAACATCCCCAAATGTGCAGCTTATTTGAGAATCTGAAGTAAATCAGGGTGATTTCTCATACGTTGAGAGCTGCAGCTCTGTCTCAATCTCCTGCATGTCTATTGCGATTCCTGATGTTTCAAACGTGATCTCGATCTCCACCTGTACAAGGCAGAAGTGGCCACAAGAAAATAAAAAGATTTACCGCAATGCGTCTAGAAATGCTCTTTATTACAACACTGTTAGCTCAATTCACATTCTATTACTGCATCCAGTATATAATCAGTAACCCTAAAGTCTAATATGGTTGTGGCAGGATATCTGCTATTTCAATAAATATCAGGGTCATTTATACTAATGAGAACTTACCCTCTGATTGCTTTTGAAAGGGTCGCCCAGTGTACACAGTAGATAAGACCCCCCAGAAGATGGATCACCATTCAGGGTCTGCAAAAAAGCAAAACAAGAAATAAGTAAAATTATGTTTACCTGTTAATGTATATACACCACTGTTCAAAAGCTTATGATTGATCACATTTGTCACTCCAGCATTCAGTAAAGAAATCCAGAAATCATTTAAATATGATGTTTTGTAGCTCTAGGAAGATTTCTGATTATTACCTATGTTGAAAATTGGTAATTTTTGAGGGTTCTAATATGAATAGCAGCTATAGCATTATTGCAATGTTGTTTTTTTCATCTATTTCATGATGTATTTTTTAACCATTTAAAGAATTCCTGCTTAATTTAAACAAAACAACCCCAAACATTTGAACAATAATGCAGTTATCAAGTATTGACATGTAATGGGTCTCTCCATTTCTTTGTCAACAAAAATCTGGGCAAAAAAACTTACAGAAAGTTTCCATTGCCATTATTGCCAGATATGACAGATATGAAATGAAATAATCAACGTTTAAGAAATACAGCTTTTAAATGCCCCGAATTATAGCAGTTATATTATGGAAACAATAATTAAATATCTCAAGGAGTCATACCAAAAACCAGCTACTTTGTTGGATATAATGTTAGCTAAATTATTGTAACAATAGTTGCACTTTTTTCCTTTAAAGTACTTTATATATGTATACCATGGTTAGGCTTTAGATTATGCATTTAATTATGAACACTATACTGTTATTACAACAACAAATACATGTAACATATAATAAGGACAGTGTAAAATAAAGTGTCACCACTACAATAACTATTGTCTTCATGATTAAACATTCTAATTGGTTGTGTCAAAATGTAACACTTGTTGTAAGAAGTGGCTTATTAATCTGAATAGCGTGGCTTTGTTCACTCAATAGTACTCAGGTCTCACAATGAGCACTCCAGCGAAAGTGATGTTGAGCCTGACATAATAAGAGAAAAGGGCCTCAACAAAAGTGGCACATTTGAACATGTAAACACTAAGGCTTCACATTACACCATTTCAGCATCGACACTGCGATGTCAGATTACAGGATCTGTGATTTCTTGTACAGACCATTGAGCACCACATTTCAAAATCTACACGATTTGTGAATTTATTTCAAAGGTTTAATATAATATAATATAAAGTGAACGTTTTTTATTTGCAGGTGTTTATAAAGGTGCCATAGAATGTATTGATAAGCTATATTAAATTGTTCTCTGAATCTAAATATAATTTATGATTTACGTTAAAAATATCATGTGAACGTCATGTTTGAAGAACTTTAATACATTTTATTGATTTTAATAATATTCAAATGTGGTTTCTGAAAATTGTGCATTATTCGTCAGTGTTATTGTACAAAATTTAAATGTAAGATTTTTAAGATTTTAAAATTTAAGATGTAAGAATTTCTCAGGTTTTCATTCTGTTTTGGAAAACTGAGTGCAATTGTTGAAATAAAATTGAATTAAATTCCAGCACTTTCAAGGACATATGTTTTTAAGTACTTTCCAGACCTTGAATCATTCATTTATTAATTTTCTTTTCGGCATATTCCCTTTATTAATCTGGGGTCACCATAGTGGAATAAACTGCCAACTTATCCAGCATATATTTTACGCAGTGAATGCCCTTCCAGCTGCAACCCATCACTGGGAAACATACATACACACTCATTCACACACACACACTCATACACTATGGTCAATTTTAGCTTACCCAATTCACCTATAGTGCATGTCTTTGGAAACCGGAGCACCGGGAGGAAAACCCACACGAACATGGGAAGAACATGCAAACTCCACACAGAAATGCCAACTGACCCAGCTGTGGCTCGAACCAGCGACCTTCTTGCTGTGAGGCGAACATGCTACCCACTGCGCCACCAAGTCGCCGACCTTGAATCAATATGTATGAAATTCAAGTTCTTTTAAGAAGTGTTGGAACCCTGAGACCTGAAGTGTAACGTCTCTTAGCTGACCACAAGTGAACAGATTTAGGGAAAGACATGTTAAAAATCAGATAAAAATATGGCCTACCGATGGTAACTTGGGATTCAGGCTGGAGAAGCTGAGTGAGCTTGGAATCGTGATATTGAGAATAGCATTGTAAGCGTCTTCTGCTTTCCTGCCCTCTGATGGCACGTTGGAGACATTCACTAACAACTTCAGCTTCTTTATGTCGGTGGTGTAGTTGAAAATCTGGTGATCTTCCTGCCTGTAGTAACAAACAAACAATTCAAATCACTTCAAAGATGTCAGGATGCCATTTCTCTTAATCCACAACAAAAATAAATCATTCTAAATCAAATCAAAGGTGTGTAATTTGGGACAGTAAGCAGAGATCTGATTGGATAGATTCCTTATTTTTTGCATGATGGTAGATAGTTTTCCCATAAATCTATTTATAAAGTTATCTTTTAAAAATGATGAGTGTCATACTCAGCGTACATGAGGAACGGTGTGTTCTTCTCATCTGTGAATGCAGCTGTCATCTGAAGGTTGCTCTCGCATTTATTGTCTAATCCACAGGCTTTCTGAATGTGAATCTACAGAAAAAGATGACATTGGTAGAGTATAAGCAGGAATGTAAGCAGGTGGTGAAATGCGAACATTATGTTTCTGATGAAAATATCAAGTGTGTTTAAGCGCCTGCTGTCACAGGTACTGTACCTCGGCTCTGCCGGTCAAGGCGTCTCGTTGGCTGATCACAGGAAAAGCACTGAGATCCTCCAGCGTCTGTCCGCCTGAGGGAGGAGGATCCACCACAGACACACTCAGCTGGAAAACGATCGGAGACACTTTGTCCTGGATTGTTTTGGACTGCGGGAGTCAAATGAAGAAACAACACATCAAAATCTCTTTGATGAGCAGCCTGGGCTTATAAATAAATTTGTCCATCACCATTAATTGATTAAATTTACAGTTATCAGGTTTTCTAAATGCTCTATTAGATGCCAAAAGTGAACAACAAATGATGAATACTAATACAGTGAGTGGTAATACTAATACTATTAAAAATTATGATAGCAAAGATTATATACATGTCTAATTTCAGATGGCTTGATAATGATTTCACTTTGATATACATTTATTTAACGAATAACTAAAATTAAAGTAAGAGTAGGTAAATACAAAGGAAAAAAATAGGTAAATAAATAAATATATATTTAAGTAATCTTGTCGCCTAATCAGGTTTTAGAACAACGAATAATAACTTGACAGTAACCATGTAATTATGACTTCTTGTTGATCAATTGGTATAAAAAGTGGCTTATATGAAAGGCGAAGGCCTCTAAATTACGCTTATTTTACCTAAATAAAATATGATCATGTCTTGATTTTTAATTATTTAATTAGGACAGTAAGGTCTGACTTTGCTAAGACTAAAGTCTTGTCACTTAACAGAAAAAATGCACAGTATAGAATATAAAGTCATGGTGCAGTGGGAAAAAGAATTATTAATGCGTATGACTCCCATGAGCTTGGATTACTGCATCCATACATTTCTGCAAAGACTCAAATAACTTATTAATAAAGTCATCTGGAATGGCTAACAGAGCATTCTTGCAGGACTCCCAGAGTTCATCAAGATTCTTTGGATTCATCTTCAATGCCTCCTCTCATTTTAGCTCAGACATGCTCAATAATGTCTGGTGACTGGGCTGGCCAATCCTGAAGCACCTTGACCTTTTTGCTTTCAGGAACTTTGGAGGCTGAAGTATGAGAAGGAGCGGTAGCCTGCTGAAGAATTCGCCCTCTCCTGTGGTTTGCAATGTAATGGGCAGCACAAATGTCTTGATACCTCAGGGTAGTGATGTTGCCATCCACTCTGCAGATCTCTCGCACGCCCCCATACCGAATGTAACCCAAACCATGATTTTTGCTTCACCAAATTTGACAGATTTTTGTGAAAATCTTGGGTCCATGCAGGTTCTAATAGGCCTTCTGCAGTATGCGTGATGATTGGGATGCAGTTCAACAGATGATTCATCAGAAAAATCTAGCGTCTGCCACTTTTCCAAATGATCAACTAGAAGTCAAATGATTATTTGTTGCTCTTTTAACTGGAATTAACAACAAGATTTTTGTCAGGTAGTGTATATACACAAAGAAATATTTGTTTTCACACACAATAATGCACAGAATTTCAAGTACACACAATAAAAAAAGATGGAGATTCAGTGAAAAAGGAATAGCACCAAGAAAAAAAAACACACACAGTAATCGCAATCACAAATAAAAAACAAGTATGCAGCAGCACTTTTGTGCAAGTTGCCTACAGAGCAGTGTGACTAGAAGTGTCAGTCCATCATAAAATATTGGTGTCTGGAATGCAGCAAATGCAAGGACTGTAAACTGAACATGACTTTATAAAAGATTCACTCAACATACTATGAACGTATATATAAAAATATTTCTCAGTTCAAACAAGAGGAGGTTTGGACCCTGAAACAACATTCCATACGTCACAACTTAACAAGCAGATGGCAATTGAAAGGATGGCCTTGTGTCTTACCGCCAGCTCGAGTTTTAGAGAACGACAATCTCCAGACGGATTAACAGACATTTTGCCAGTGTATTTGCCCTTATTGTTGTCAAGGAAACTAACACGGGGGCTCCTAGACGACTGCTGATCGGCCTCCACTGTATATTGAAGAGCTGTGAAAAGAAGAGGTCTTTCTTATAAAGTAGGTACTTCATGTCAGATATGGACTCGGACAGTGAAACAGTATCATACTGAATCGTGCATTTTGCATAACAACAACATTAAGATGGTTGTATTTAGGTTAATAAACTGCGATGTGGGACTTACTCACGGCCTTCTGGGAACTGGCAGTGCCAGTGCTGTATGTGTAGGAGAAACAGACTTTTGCTTCAATGCTGTATGAGAAAAAATGATTTTGACATATTTAAACAGCTCAGTTATACAGTGATAATAAAGTATAGAAGTATTACAGCTGCTATTAGATAATTGGTAAAATGATAAATTACAGCAATATATTTACAATGTATTTTACGCTTTATCCAACCCAGGCTCATTCTGATTACGTACCCCTATATGCATTACTGGAGAGAGCAAAATAAGTTTGTTTTTTTTTGCAGTTTTTGTTTTCACAAATCCACCAGAGGCCGCTGTGTACGCTTTTTCAGATCTCAGATTTCTCTTGCTCATTCTCGCCTGCTGTTCTCACGTAACTCACTGAACAACCAACCGACCCCTCACCTTCCCCCTTCCCTAAACCCAACCAATAGTGTTTTCAAAACCACCTATTGACCCACTCACCCCCTTCCCTAAACCCAACCGCAGTGTTTTAAAAAGCGATCCAGAAAAAGAAAAGCCCTCGCATGATTTTACCACATTTTCAGATTTTACCACATTATCACCCTGTTTACTTGTTTATTTTATTTTTTGGCTTTTGCTATCATTTTGCCTGCTTTTTGGAACCTTTCTTGACCAGACTCAAACCCTGTCATCGCAGTCAACTCCGCTCTGCATCTCAAGTCCACTGACGTACATGTCGAGCTACCGGAAAAACTGGTAACAGTGGAAAAGCCATCCATACCGAGGCAAACGGATAGCTGGTAAGCGCGAAAAGAAAAGGGGATCATACTACCCCATAGCATTCGTTTTAAACATGAAATGCAGCCATAAGAAGCTCTGAATTTGCGATCTACAAAAACGTATATAGGGCTACATTTTCAGAATGAGCCTATGTTGCTTTTATTTACTAATATGTTAAAGCTTAAAAAAGCATTAAATGTTTTAAAATTTTACAATCCAATTTTGTTTAAAATGGTTTAGATAAAACCAGACTTAGAATGGGGCATTTATACTTAACTATATAATGCCTTTATTAATGAATCTTTGTCAAATCTTTGCAAAACCTAATCAGAATTGTTGACAACTTGTAAAACAATAACTGAAAAAAATACATTAGTCTTTTAAAATTTGCAGACTTTTACCACTGCAAACAGCTACAGTACACTACACACTGCATCAAAAGTAATATTTTTAAATACTTTAAATGAATCCATAAGCATCCACAGTGGGTATGTTTTAAAAACAGATGTATATTTTATGTTTTGGGAAATAACCAGCGATTATAATTTCTGTCACAACTGTGCAGTTCAACTTGTGATTATGTATTCTACTGAAGTGGACTTGATTTCTGTGTAAACAACAAGTGTAAAAGTTGGAGCGAGACGTTTAGGGATTTATTACCAGGCGTCACAGTCTTCAAGGTTGATTACCATTGGTGTCACTGTGAAAGTATTCTTCAAGTGAATCACAGGACGTGATCTAATAAAGGAACAGATACAGCAAACACAGGAAAATAAAATCTCCAAACCTGACAAAAATCACACCACAGTGATATTGTCATATAATAGTCAACTGGCTGGCTAACTTTGTCCACTAGGTTGGTCTTTGTCCACTAGGTTGATGTCAAACAACAACAACACAACACAACACAACAACAAAAAACAACAACAACATTATTGGGTACTTTAGGTAATTTTTACATTTTAAATTACCTGAGCAAGACCACACGATCATCTAATGATCCAACTGCTATGTCTGGGTAACCGTTTTTGTCCACATCCATGCCCCTACTGATGGAGTAGCCAAATGTCTGAAATCCTCCACCTGGGATGTCTTTTCCATCAATGACCTGAGGGATTAACGTTACATATAGACTTCATATATTTCCAATAAACTGACTGTCTAAGGCTGTGTTCATGACTGGCATTAAACAGAGAGTTCCCCCAAAAATACAAATGTACGCACTATTTACTAACCATCTAGTGGTTACAAAGATTTGAGTTTCTTTTTTTCTGTTAACCGCAAAATACAATTTTTTGAAGAATGTTGGAAACTGCTAACCATTGACATTCATAGTTGGTAAAAAAAAACTTATGGAAGGCTGCCATTTTCCAACATTTTTCTAAATATCTTATTTTGTGTTCAACTCAAACAAGTTTGGAATAAGTGGAGCATGAGTAAATTAATATAACATTTTAAATGATCTGTCCCTTTAAGATGCAGGTGGAAAGTGTTAAAAACAGATTCTAAACATGTCAAGCTTGTCCACTTTTGACCACTTCCTGGGGTAACTGAAAATGCATTTGATCGGATTACTTCCATAGTGTACAAGCTCATGTGGTGAAATGCATTTAAAGAGACTCAAAAAGACCACCTACTCTCCGCCTACTGACCTAACATCTGATCATTATTTGATGTGTTGTGAAAACATGCACCAAAAACAATGCATCCATCTTCCATTACAATGAACCAAAAACCGAGGATTATGATCAAAATCCTCAGTCCCTATCCATATGCTATTCATTTACTTGCTTAAACGGCTTTGTTCATTCAATAATACTTATGCACCACACTAAACGTTCCTGCAAAGTGTGATGCAGAGCGTGACCAAATAAGAGTGGATAATCTCGCAGGTGGAAATTGTAATGCGTCTCAGCTGAAAACTTGTGTGATCAAACCAATGGGAACACATGTTAATAAGTCAAAACTGGGCTTAATATATGTTTAGTATGATAAAGTTGAAATCCAGAGTAGAAAAAATATCATGATCAAGGGCTACCAGTTGGTTTTAAAGTGATTAGTTGACTTTACTTGAAAAAATGAGTAAAACCACTGCCATGAAATGATTAAGTAAATGAACTATGTGCAGTGACCGTCATGTGCATGGGCCGGTATAAGACTGTATGATAACATTGGATAAAAACATCATGGCTTCACGGTATTGTGATTACTGCTCTAAAATATGCTCTTTTTAAATGTCTGGGTAAAAACCAACAACTTTTTTTCACATTGAACTCAATATATTTTATTTTAAGAAACATTTAAAATATTTTGGACCAGTAGCTTTTGATGTGTAGGGTCCTTTTCTGCTGGAGATACTGTTGCCCTAAAAAACGAAATAAAATAGTCGCAAAAAACGTAAAAACACACACACACACACACACACACGCACACACACACACACACACACACACAAACGGTACCTATACCATAGAAGCAGTATAACAAAAAAATTCTGTCGGTTTTAAAACCTTGACTTTTCCAAACCGTGGAAAACCTTGAAACCAGTTATCATCCCTAGTGTGCCTAGTTCTGTAATGACGTGTGAATATGTGAATGCTGAAGTGTATAGTTGTTTTCCAGCACTGAGGGTTGTACTTGGTGTAATTGATGGTTCAATTAAGGTTAATAAAGTGTTCTGTGTCAGTACTTGATTAAGTAAGATATAAGTAGGGCCATACGGAATCTGCGGACGTTTTTTGCTATTTCTGCAGAGAATTTTGGTAAAAATCTGTGGATTTCTGCGGAATTATTTTGGGAGTATCATAACTAAAACCTTAATATGTTAAATAAAAAATAATATCTTTGTATCTTGTATTTAATGTTTAAAATGCAAATCCAATTAGATTAACTGTAAATAGTTAACTTTAAGTAAATAAACAGAATTAATGATGGGCTAAAAATCTGCGGAAATCTGCAGAAAATCTGCGGAATTCTGCGCGCACGCAGATTACGTGTGGGCCTAGATATAAGCCAAAGAAAATGAGGTGAGTTAGTGAACTATGCGCATAATTCTAAAATTAAATTAAAGGAATAGTTACAAACTTAAAAATAAAACTCGAAAATGATCAACTCTAATCATTGCCTTCCGACAGGACCCAAATGCAGGCTTCGCGTGACTGAAGAATATGATGCATGACATAAGATAGAATAGAATAGAACAGAATGCCTTTTATTGTCACTGTACACGTATACAATGTACATTATATACATGTGTGATGAGATTAAGTGCATCTCACTACTCAGTGCAAACATGTAAATATATCCTTTCAATATAGATTGCACTAAACAACAAGTTACAGTAGAATAACTGTAGACGATAAACAGTAGTACAAAATAGCGGTGAGAGGGGGGGGTAGGCTGAGGTGGAGTAAACAGTTTTGAGGCAGAACGGGAGATATATACGAGATGTACTATGTTAATGTAAGATGATTAATGAATAGTAGTGCAAAATAGGGGATGAGAGGGCGGTGGAGGGTAAGGTGGTAAAACAATTACAAAATGGCGGCGTGATGGTTAGTCGCAGTGGCTCACGGCCCTCCTTTTCAGTTTTAAGATGCATTTATTGCAGAATCTCCAGGAATAGATGGATCTCACATGAATTACTTATCAAAGAATAGTTTTACAACAGAACAAGAAAATTGTACAGTTGACTTGGCTTTACTGTATAATGTTATACAGTATATTACTTTTACAATGGTGCCAGAAGTCAGAGATTGGAGTTTATAATTGAAAATGTTGTTACATTTCTGTTACAAAAACACATCATTCCAGATTATAAAACATACAGTGACCCCCTAATAGTGTATGGGTTAGTTTTACAAACCAAATGTATGTGCTATTAGATGCTTCAATATAGGGCTGCACAATATATCGTTTCAGTATCGATACCGCATTGTGCGTGTCTGCAATAGTCACATCGAAGGATATGCAATGTTGAGTTGAGATTATAATTGATCATCAATTAAGAATACATGAGGTTTGTGGAGTCATCGCAAAGTAAAACCATAACAGAGTGAAACTTTATATCACTTGCATGCATTTTAAAGGCGTTTCATGAGTTTAAAGCCTTCGTGCACAAAAATTTACAACATTCGTAACTTTAACTAAAAATAGATTTACTGAATTACTACAATGAAGACCATACAGTGTTATTTTACATTTCATTATTAAATTTCACTACCTGAATACTGTCTTGACATTTTTCTTTACTCTATTGTAATAGTTTATTATTTTTTATACATGATTCACACCCAAATTGGATTCATATCACAATATAATCACAAAAATACAAACTATTGCAATGTAAGATTTTTCCAATATCGTGCAGCCCTACAGTACTTCAATATAAAAACCAATATCCCACAGCACTATTCAGCATAAAATTAAAAAATTTTCTGACTGTGTTCGGCTGACATGAGAAAAAGTAACATACAATATGAATGGCTTGAGAGAGAGGAAATTAAGTGGTAATGTTATTTTTTTAATTTAAGTCAATTTAACAGTTCAAACTTAGTCCTGGTGGGATGGTGTTTTTCAGAGTTTAGTTCCAACCCCAATGAGACACCTAGTCCAGCTAATCAAGCTCTTTCTAGATGTAATAGAAACTTCCAGGCAGGTGTGTTAAAGGAAGTTGGAGCTAAACTATGCAGAATACCGGCCCTCCAGGACTGAGTTTGTGCAACAGGTTTATTAACTTTTTTAAGTAAACTCAACTTGATGCTTTAAAGGCAATGGGCTTTACCACTCACTTAAAAAAAAGTAAAGTATCATCAGTTTTTACACTTTTCTTTAGTGTTCAACCAAAGAAAGAAACTCAACTAGGTTTGATAAAAGTGGAGGATGAATAAATAATGACAGATTTTTTTTTTTTTGGGGGGGGGGTTAATAACTATACACTATAATCACTTTTTAATATTACCATCTCACCTGACTAGGTGTTTGGGAAATGCCAGTTTTGCTGCCTGTCCATATAGACACTCTGCCTGTACTGTGATATGGAGCACCAACAGCAAAATCTGCAAATAAGAACAGTTATGAGAAACTGTCAAATCACTTAATGCCACAAGAAGGCAGCAAAGTAAAATGCCTTGACTGTAGTGTAGGAGGAGATATAAGCATCTCACACGTTACTGATAAATAGACATAATTCAAACAGACCACACACACATAGATGCATACACAAATATTAGATAGGTTTCCCTTTAGGAAGAGAGTTTGTTGTTGAGCTTTTCTGATTAAGTTTATAAAAAATAAATAATAAAGTGGGTTCAGCCTCTGTGTATCTAAGCTAGCACAAAAGCTACTGTGGCATGGTTTACTTTGAAAGAGCTCTGCAAAAAAAATAAACCATTGCAAATAATAAATGCAAGTCAAGCAAAGAATCCCACAAATCCTACCTTGGAAACCATCTTGGTTAACATCACCAATGGCCACAACAGACATGCCAAAAGCTGAGTCCTTGGGTCCAGTTAGGATTACGTCCGCTTTGTCACGAAAAGATCCGTTCTGGTTCATATAGACGTATACTGCACCACCTTTCTCCATTTTTCGGTCAAAAAAAAACGGGGCTCCAACAATCAGATCCTTCCAACTGTATGTATAACACACAAACAGGTTTCAAGACCTTTTTCAGAAGTTAAGAAGGGACAAAAACAAAAGCCAAAAACTTCCTTTACCCATCATTGTTAAGGTCCACAACAGCAACACTATTGCCAAAATATGATCCGACTTGTTCCCCTGTGACAGTGACTTTTATTTTGACTTCTCCATTGCCACCACTTTTCAAAACGTCCGCCATCATCACAGATCCTTTGGCTTCATCTCTTGGTGCTCCTGTTACCACTGTGTCTTTGCCTTTGACTAGAACATCTTGATCCACAACCATCGAGTAACCTGAAGAGCAATTTGTTGATATGTGTAATAAGATTTTTTTTTGTAAGGCTTCAATGTATAATCAAGAGTTGCATTGACTTGCATTGTATGTGTTTATGTGTTACAGTATGTTTTAATTCAAATTTTTTCTCAAGAGAAAAGTCACCTATATACATATGAGCTATATATATGTATGTATGTATGTATGTATGTATGTATGTATGTATGTATGTATGTATGTATGTATGT
>CAIGQZ010032903.1:757596-815526 GCA_903798205.1 Danio tinwini | reverse complement strand
TAATAATAATAATAATAATAATAATAATAATAATAATAATAATAATAATAATGATGATAATAATAATAATAATAATAATAATAATAATATTGTCAAACTATAATTAATAATGATTTATTTATTTTAATTTTATTATCATTCCTTCATTCATGTTCTTTTCGGCTTAGTCCCTTTATTAATCAGGGGTCGCCACAGCGGAATGAATCGCCAACTTATCCAGGACATGTTTTATGCAATGGATGCTCTTCCAGCCGCAACCCAGCATGGGAAACACCCACACACTCTTGCACACACTCACATACACTACAACCAATTTAGCTTATTCAATTCACCTATACCGCATGTCTTTGGACTGTGGGGGAAACCGAAGCACCTGGAGGAAACCCACACGAACAGAACATGCAAACTCCACACAGAAATGCCAACTGACCCAGCCGGGGCTTGAACCAGCAAACTTCTTGCTGCGAGTCGATTGTGCTACCCATTGCCCCACCATGCTGTCAATTTTATAATAAATTATCAATTATAAAAATAGATGAAAATAAAAAAAATGGATATTTGTTGCCTCATATAAATGACAAAAACAAAAATAATTACAACAATTTTACTATAAATACCTATAATATCATATTAATATAATACATACTAACAAGATAAAATGAAAATTTAAGCAAACTAATACAAAATAAATTGCCTTATATGGTTGGAGAGATAATAACTGAAATTTATATTACTACAGTATATATACAGTAACAACAACAACAACAATAGTAATATTAATATAATAAGTATTATTTATTTAATTTCATTATTATTATTTCTTTGTTTCATATTATTTAAAATATAAATTATTAGAAACTAACAGATTATTTAATTTTTATTAAAAATTATTAACAGGTAAGCGAGCAAACTAACTAATAAACTAACTTACTAAATGTATTGATTGAGTGACTAATTGATTCATTCTTTTATTCCAGTGGCACGGCATTAATTACAAATTGTACCTCTTCCCAACAGGGAGAACCACCAACAATAAAAATGTATGATTATGGCGTCATGGCTTTGCGATCATACAATGTTGTTATAAAGTAAGTCAATGAGGGAAAATACAGCCACTAACATAAAAAAAGAGTAGTAAATTTTCCCAAAGTGTATTGTTGAGTTTTTGAAAAAAAAAAAAAAAATTCCCAAAATATGTGTCAAAATAGGATCTGTCACCAAAAATCATTCCATTTGCTAAAATCACAGAAAAAGTTGTGGTCAAATTATGCCTCAAAATCACCCCAGAGTAGATGAAAGCATCCACAACAGCACACAAGGGTTAAATATTGCAAATGGGAAGAATGTAAGCACAAGCACATTTATGACTTTTTTGGCAGAAGAATGGCATACTTGAGCTGATGAGGTTCAGTCTTGCGCAGTCTTTGGAGTCTGCAGTGATGGGACAGGCGTAAACATCTCCCGTCTCATTGGCTGACAGTCCAGACTCCGCCTTCTCTTTCGGCGCTCCTACCAGAAGCCTGAAACATGTATAAACCCGACTGAGCTCAAGTCTGTCTCAAAGCAGAATATTAGACTACATCTGCCGCAGAACCACAGTAATGGCCATCTGAGACAACAAAAGACATTTTTCACACAACACTTTTCAAGGATAAGGCAGAAATTCACCTTCGGCAGTGTGCCAGGTATTGCTTGTATTCCAGAGTATTCTTACAATTGAGTGCACATTGCAGATAAACACCAGCATGTCTAACACTTATCTGTCTGGGCTTGTCAGGATATGTGAACGGATTCTGACTGGAAGGACTTGTCAGAACCCATTACTAGCTGAACACAGTGAACTGTGGACAGAAAACGCCACTGATGGAGCTCCTGGCGTCTATCTATTTGCTGAATCCTGCTGTTAAAAGTGGCAGATTATTATAAAAAGCCTTTAAAAAGCACACAAGACTGGATCACATTTTACTTAAATGATCAGTGGGGTTACATAACACACTTGGGAATGGATAACTTTACGCATTCATGTCTCTATACTTCTCTTGCATTTCCATAAGTGAGCTATTATGATACACTCTCTCTTCATTTCTTGCAGGGAAAATTGCTTACTTGAGATCCGCCTATGAACAAGTATACGATTTGATTTTGATTACAAAAAGCAGGCAGCCCTAAAGATATCAGTCAGGCCGAAGATACCCCAGCGTGGCATCCTGGAGCAGATGTAATCCTCCAGAGCCCTCGAGGAAAGCGAGCAGAATTAAAGAGGCATTTCAATTAAAGCATTATCACAAAATCAATGAAATTTATTTCAATATTTTGTGAGAGCACGACAGACATAATAATGACTAAAGCGCTGCCTGCCTGCAAGCACGATTCATTAAAGTTTCATGATTTTTCGAGACACGCACCCTAGTTGCTATTTTATCCACCTTGCAGCCCGAGGCCTCATAAATATTCTACTCTGTGAGGGATGAGATCTCATCAGATCATGACTCGTGTCTAACAGGATTATGAATGGGCTTTAGTGGGCGATGCGGTCATTTCGTCCACGTTTAAATTCCGTTTGGTGAATTTAAATAGAAATGCATCATGTCTGACAGTCTAATCCTCACAGGTTTAATTTCTTCCAAGGGAGGACTTATTATAAGTAGTTATAGCAAAGATTTAACAAGAATTCTGACACGATGAGTAAGTTTTTTATTTATTCATTCATTCATTCATTCATTCATTCATTTTCTTTTCGGCTTAGTCCCTTTATTATCCTGGGTCGCCACAGCGGAATGAACCGCCAACTTATCCAGCACATGTTTTTACGCAGCTAATGCCCTTCCAGCTGCAACCCATCTCTGGGAAATAAGTTTATTATTATTATTATTATTATTATTATTATTATTATTATTATTATTATTATTATTATTATTATTATTATTATTAATGGGGTTTGCCAGAAGCAAAGTCCGTTCTTATTGTTCATTTTTCTTATGATTATTGTTTTTTTTCTTCCACACAAAATTTCGGCGCGTAACTAGTCCCGCAGTTTTTGCACCAGACCCTTGAAAGTGGGGTCAAATCGTCCGGTTTTATCAGGAATGGTGTGCTATGACTTTTATAAGGGGTCGGGTTTTTTTGGCACCGCAGGGATTATATAAATCCCATTGACATAACATGGGGACAAACTTTGACACATCATAGCGCCAAGAGTGAATTTCCTACATATATGGGATTCACAACATCTCGAGAGGGTTGCTGCCTGAGTAAGAACATACCACACAAGGGGGTAAATGTTGCACCCCTGGGGCTCTAGGACGTCCCAAAGTCTCCTATTGACTTTACATGGCCCCATTGACTCCCATTCATTTTCTAGAACACAGCCCTGCACAGTACAAACTATTCCCGGAAATCGTCATAGCGCCAAGACTGAATTTCGTACAAATATAGGATTCACCACATCTCGAAAGGGTTACAGCACGCATAAGTACATACCCCGAAAGGGGGTAAATGTTGTACCCCTGGGGAGCTAGGGGGTCCCAAATCATCCCAAATCTCCCATTCACTTAACATTGAGCCGAATTTTGACGAATCACTGCGCAGAGTGTGAATTTCATAGAAATATAGGATTCACCACATCTGTAGGGGGTTGCAGCCTAAGTGGGAACATACCCCAAAAAGGGGTATAAGTTGTACCCCTGGGGTGCTAGGACGTCCCAAAGTGGTCTCCATTGACTTAACATGGCCCATTGACTCCCATTCATTTCCTACAAGCCCATTGACTCCTATTATAAATGTCACACATCAATAACATTACATAGGAGTGTCATAGAGACATGGGGGTGGGCTCAGTTGACTCAGGCAATCAATCAGCATCTCAATATGATAATGAAACTCACAAGCCACGCCCTCAAACTGATCCCATAGACTCCCATTATAATTGGCCCAGATGCATATCTTTGCATAGGAGTGTCCTATAGACATGGGGGTTGGCTCATTTGACTCAAGCAACCAATCAGCTTCTCAATATGATAATGAAGCTTACTAGCCATGCCCCCAAACTGATCCCATAGACTGCCATTATAACTGTCCTACATGCATATCTTTGCATAGCAGTGTCCTATTGACCTGGGGGTTGGCTCATTTGGCAACCAACCACACCCAACTTCACTCTGTAACGACACCCATGGCAAATAAACTGAGTACCCTAGCAACCATTTATCAACAGCTATATTTCAACATCAGAACATCGTAGAGACATGGGGATTGGTTCGTTTGACTCATGCTAGCAAACGTAAATTCATATATGCTACACATGCTAGCAGTGACTAGCCACATGCTAATATTGACTAGCCAAGTGCTGTAACTTGCTAGAAATGCTTACTAAGTATAAACAATTGACCTAGCATGTATGTGAGGCTTGCCTAGTAACAACCTAGGGTAACTTAGCAACTGCCTAGCAACCACTCAAATTACCCTAGTAACCGCCTAGCAATGGCCTAGTAATGCCTCAGTAGGTGCCTAGCGACCACTCAGGACACCCTAGCAACCGCCTAGCAACACCTTAGCAACCACTCAGAACACCCTATCACCGCCCTAAACTGCCTACTATCCACTCAGAACACCCTAGCAATCAATTAAAATGCATTGTACCCCATCGATTTGCCACGCAAACCCCATTCACATTTTCTTTAGAAAATGTACAATTCTAGTTATTATTATTATTATTATTATTATTATTATTGTTATTATTACATTTCAGTATGCAAAGAAGGATTGTCAGATTGTATTAGAACTTTGGTACGAAATCACATAAGAGTTTCTGTAATACTGTTAGTACCAATAGGCAACTTTAAACATTCCTCTGTCAACTACATATGTATGCACAAATATAATATTGTATAGCTTCCTATTAAAAATATCAATTTAAAAGATAGATTTGTGATATGCTCAGCACTGTACTGATAACAAACAAATTGTCATTTAAAACACATTTGCATTACAATGCATATAAATAACCAAATATGTGTCATACTTATCTTCATACTTATCTTGTCTAGTTTCTATTCCAAATGTCTAAAATTCTTAGATCAAGCAAAAATATAGTTTTTACCTTCAGAAGTCAAAATTAAAGAGCCAACAACAGACTGATATGCATGCAAAGTCAAAAAAACGCTTTCATTGTCTTATAATATGCATTTATATTTACCTAATTATTTCAACGACTCCCATATGATTTGTTCAGTGATTCATTTGTTCCCAAACCCCTACTTAGCGCGAAGCTAATCTGCGATGATTGGTCTGATGACCTAGTCTGTTGTGATTGGTCAACTGCGTTCAGCGTGGGATGGAAAGAAACGCCACAACAACAAAAAAAAAAGAACAACAAATCATTTAATCGACTCTGAAATTCTATAAGATTTTTTTTTTGCAGAAATTGCATATAAATAATAAACTACAATATTACTTAATATAAATACAATCTTTGTTACACCTCCAAACATTATAATCTTTTTGTGCACAAATGTTTTAATCTCTCTTGAAATGCTCATTCACAAGCCTTAAAAACCCAATAAAGCTTCACTCTATTATGGTTAAACTACAAATCACATGTGTTATGTAGCTCCTGGTCAACTATAATTCTGACTCAACATTGCAAAACTTGCGATGTGACTATTGCAGATGTGCACATTGCTATATTAATACTGAAATGATATTGTGCACCCTTAATTTCAAAACAATAAATATAGGTAAATAATAAAAGTGATAATAAATCCATTGCTGTACATTGCAATAGGCAGGCCCGGATTAAGAATTCAGAGGCCCCTGGGCACAATGTCTTGTAGGGCCCCCTACAAGGCCGCACCCCTATAGTTGAATTAAAAATTAAGATTAATATAATATTTTTTAAATAAAGTTAATCTATAATATTTTGCCCACATTTTTTAAAAAAATGACATAGTACATATATTTATAGTTAACAAAGATTTACTTGATTTTAAAAGCATTTAAAGCACACTTTGATAAAAAAATAGTAATATAATTAGTGAATATTAATGGTTTTTAATATACTTGTTCAAGTTCACTGAAGCAATACTAAACATTTATATTTAAGGGTATTTTCAATGTAGAACTTCTACAAACTTATAATGCATATGATTTGGAAATAACACCTCTCCAATCCAGTTCTATAAGTCTTCCATAATACACACACTGATTAATGATTCCTACTGTCTCCCTCGTGATGAAGAAGAGTAGGCAAAAAGCACTTGATTATAAAGCTGAATGTGTCCGAAATCACACACACTGTACCAGTTCTCTCCTGTCTCTCTCCTCTTCAGGGGCTTTTTCTGTCTCTTTCTCTGTCTCTCTGTTAGTCGAAGCAGGGCGACTAACATTGTAAGCACTCAACTAGCTTATTCCAATGAGGTGCGCTATTCGCACAGCCTAAATAGACACTCCAAAATCAGCA
Source organism: Danio tinwini (assembly GCA_903798205.1). Taxonomy (NCBI): domain Eukaryota; kingdom Metazoa; phylum Chordata; class Actinopteri; order Cypriniformes; family Danionidae; genus Danio; species Danio tinwini. Next base: position 809,069 of record CAIGQZ010032903.1, on the reverse strand, counting down.
TCCCCACCCCCCACCCCCCCACCCGCAGGGGCCCCAAGTGTGCAGGGGCCCCTGGGCCTGTGCCCATAATACCCATTGGTTAATCTGGCCCTGGCAATAGAGCAACAGAATGTTGTAACTATCTATTCCAAAAATTCTATCATAACCATTCTCCCTAATGTCATTCCAAATCAAGATTTTTCAAGAAAGAAGATTTTCTCAAGATATTTCAACACAGCAAACAATTTTGTGTTTAATAGATGTCTAATAAACATCTAAACGTAGACAGCTTGGCTAAAATAAGGCTAAATTTGGGCTGTCAGTAAAAATCTAATAGACATCTAAGAATAGCCCAAAACTAGACTAGTCGTCAAATAGACAGATTAGACAGATTATATATATGTAGTCATTCATTTCTGTTTATTTGATGACTAGTCTAGTTTTGGCCTATTCTTAGACATCTATTAGATTTTCACTGTAAGCCCAAATTTGCCTTGTTTAGACGTCTATTTGACATCTTTTAAAGGCAAAAAATGCTTGCTGGTAAAGAATGTTTGATTTGTTTTGTTCCTTTCATGAAATTCATTAAGGCGCAAAACAACCCTGACTGCCATTACTGTATATCTAAAGTGTTCTGCAAAATATGCCCTTCAGGTTTGTAAAGACTTGAAGGACAACAATTATTAGAATTTTTGCTGAACTCTCCCTTTAAAAATCACAATTCATGTCTCATCATGCACTGTACACAAAACACTTCATATTATTACTAAAATATGCTGCCCCAAGTGAAGATCAAATGCACAGACTGAGCTTTCTTTTGTGCTCAATTTGACAACACGCCTTTCAGTGGTGATTTGTTGTGTCGTTTCTGTACTTGTTCATATGCATCACACATTGTGGTGAGGTAGACTTTGATGAGGACACAGACTAAGGTTAAAGTCAAAGGGAGGGAGACAGAGAGAGAGACAGGGGGGAAGACGGGGAGGGCCATCGAAAGACAAAAGGTGAAGTGAAAGACATTCATCCCTCTCTCCCTTTGGACCTAATTTCATTTGGACCTCCACAATCCTCCCCCTCAAACCACCACCACCACCAACAACAATCGGCTTGCATCTCCCCCTCATTCCTGTCATGTGACTGCAAATGTGCTTTCAGCAAGGACAAGACAGGAAATGAGAAAGTCAAGAGAAGGTGAACGTGCAAGAAAGAATGTCAGGCTCTTCCTCGTTGATTCATGTTCACCACAGTAGAATCCTTCCTGAATGCTGCTGCTCACTTCATATGTGAAAGGCGCTCAAAAGAATGCCAACAAAAATGAACAAAAACTACCTCACAGATTCAAAATAAAGTAGGCAAAATTAGATCTTGATTAAAGTGAAACTTGAAAATGAATGAATGATATCACCAGTGTTGGGAAGTAACGCATTACAAGTAACGCGAGTTACGTAATAATATTTTTTTAAGTAACGAGTAAAGTAATACTGTGGCGAGGGGGCGTGGCCGAGAGCCGTGGGAGCGAAACGAGGCCCGCCACAGATGAGATGCACCTGTGGCGCGCACCTGCCTTCAATCCCACGGAAGGAGCTCTGGACTATAAGAGGAGGAACGATGGCAGAGGACAGAGAGAGAGGACCGGGCCCGGACATGTTTTACTTTTGCTTTCAGTTTGACGGCAGTCTCCGTGAGGAGCTGCCGTCCTTTTGTTTTGATTTAGACGGCAGTCTCCGTGAGGAGCTGCCGTCCCCTTTTATTAATATATATTTATTTAAAGTTCGTCGGTTCTCCGCCTCCTTCTTCCCGTAACTTCATTACAAATACATTACTTTTAAAAATTAAGTAATAATATTTTAGTTACTTTTTAAAAAACATGTAATGCAAGTTACTTTTTAGTTTAGTTAATTTGCTATAAAAAAATTAATTGCTGAATTAAAATGAACGCAATCATGTTGAATCCTGCACGCAATGAGAGAATGCAGGAACAAATAGAAATGAAGATGACATGGCCTTATATATCTGCGATGGAAATATTCTTATTATTTTGAACACATGAAAAAAGGAAAAGAGGATTATCTGAATGGACAGTGATTTACTTTTTAATAAGACAAAAAGTACAAAAGTAGCAAACACATTTCTTTAAACTTTATTATTACAGATTATTAATCTGTATTTCACAGGCATGGACCATGCCACACTTTAAGCTAGACTTTATTGTAGGGATGTAGGGAAAAAAAGGGATGGTAAGAGAACAGTGGGATGAAGGGGAAGGGAAGTAAGAGGATAAACAGTGAACAGGTAGGTAGGTTGATTGGGCATCCTACGATGCCCAGAGATTCAGAGTGGGGGTAACGTCTCTAATATTTTAGAGTGAACTAGTAACTTTTTTGGGGAGTAACTCAATATTGTAATGCATTACTTTCTAAAGTAAGTTTTCCCAACACTGTATATCACACATTTCTGTTGAATATATGAATGCAGTATAATATATCAACAGCAATAATTTACTTCTTGGTTTTGGTAGTTTATAATATTTGATTAAATGAAGACTGTAGTTCCTTGTTGCAAAAACATACAGTATCACTTTAATAACAGTGTAACACATGAAGCAAATTTTGAATGCCCAACTGTTTAATTTGCTAGCACACTTTATTATTCTTTAGGTGAACAATTAATCTGGGCAAGTTATTCCACTGAAAAAAAAAGTTTGTTTTGGTAATTTTCAATCAAAGTGTAACCATTTGCATCTGAGTTTGGAGTGTCAGTTCTTTTCTGTTTGACATATCAGCCACAATATTCTTAATTACACCCCCTCATACCATTGGTTTGATATAAGGGAAAGAAACATACTGAAATAAAAGTCTCAGCAACTTTACACAAAATATATAACTTTATTATATATTTTTTATTATTTATTTAATTGAAGAGATTATTTTTAAACTATATAAAACTATATATAAAACAAATATTTACAGTTTTTCCCAATAGTTTACACACAATTACTTGTACTTCAGACACAATGACTACAACATATAACTGATGCACCAACCCCCTGAACCAATTCTGCTTAACTACAAGCACAATTCCTGCTTTACACTCAAATTGCAGATTTAAAACACACTTTTTTCAAAACACTACACACAATTCTCTGCATTTGGCACAATTTTCATGCAGAAAATCTCTTGTTTTTACAAGGAACACACTGTCATTCACAATTGTAAAGTCAGTCATCCTACTTTACATACTAACTCATCACATAGGTAAACACCTGTCACACATAATTGCAATTTAGAAATCAGAGCTCATCTCATATTCTCCATTTCTCATTCCTATTGAGAATTTTTTTCTGCCTGGGAATGGAAAGTGTATGACCGAAGTCCTCACTTTTTTTTTTTACTGTAACTATTTTTTAATACTTCTGTTGATGGCATATGTACCACGTTATGTGCAACTTTGTGTTGGTTGGGATGAACACTGTGTACACTGTTTTTGTGGGAAAAATGCAGTAAAATATATTTGGTACCATGTATTTGTGTGTTTTGTATAAAAATAATATTCTAAAAATTTTTACTGTGCACTTATGTAGGCCTATGTACTGTCTGTAGTAAGTGTAACACTGAACAAAAAAAGGCTTAGAGTAAGTCATTATGATGAATGGAGAAGAAGTGGTCATAGTGTTTTACATTAAGCACATCAGTGATCAACTGGTTCTTATAAATGTCTATACATGTGATGGTTTGTGTGTGTTATTTGGAAACAAAACATCATTTTGTAAAGAAATCACATTGTTTTGAATGTAAAGTTTGATTTTGCAGGAGAATTGAAGGGTTTTGCCCAATGTGTGCGTGTTTTGTGATTTGTGTGTAGAGTTCTGACAATATGAGACATGCTTTCAGAAAATGTGTGTAAACAATTGGGAAAAACTGTAAAATGTGTTTCTACAAAAAATATGCTTTAGTCTTTAAAAAATTATCAAATATATAAATTATATCAACTAAAGCTTAACAATATATCGTTTGAGCATCAATATCGCAATGTGTGTATCGCATCGCAGGATTAGATTATTTAATAAAGATTAAAAGATTTTATTGCATAAAATTATCTATACAATGATGACCAAGTTATGTTGGATTGTTCGATTTCTATATTTAATACTGTTTATTTAATTTTTATTATTGCTCTGTTGTATATATAAATGCTTGTAATTTATTATATTTATGCCAATGCACTCCATAGAAAAAGGCTTAATCAGCTCAGTCGATCTTAATTATTAAGTCCCTCCAAATAGAGCTATTCAAATCATCTGGTGACATTATATTCATATTGCAATATATATCGCAGCAAAACAAAATATCGCAATGTCAGATTTTTCCCAATATCACACATCCTTAATATTAACAAATTATAACTTTACCTGAATCACTACATGCGTAAATTATAACTTTACCTGAATCACTACATGCGTAGGTTGCAACAATTGTTGCAAACTATTTATATGGGTTGGATTTAAACAAACAAATACAATTTTGTAATATTAAACTTTATTTGTTTCCTTAAATTCAGCCCAAATAAATACTTTTCAACCACTTAACTTAAAAAAGAAATTGTAAATCCAATGAACAATTTTTTCCAGTGTACTTCACTTTAAAATAAAAGCCAAAAGTAACAAACAGTATTTGATTATCAACATTTTCTAAACAAAGAGCCATACCACCTCCATGTGTCACGGTTGTGGATCTATCTGTTCTTCTTGTATGTGTGTGTGTGTGTGTGGGAAGTGGGTGTGTTTGTTTGGGTATATCATCACCGCGTGGTGTGTGTGTGTTTACATTCATCAGCTGGGTTACCACGTGTCTTGTTACCACTCATCTCACTCAGCTGTTTTCTATCAATTACAGCTGTTGCGCATTACCGCGCACCTTTATATGTTCAGTGTTTGTAGATAGCATTTGTCAGTCCGTTGTTTGTTCACCTCTGTGTCTGCTTCCTGTTAGGCACTTTCGCTAAATCCGCTGGTGGTAAATCGTCATAAGTCTGTAATATTTGGACCTTATGCATGTCTCCGTTTCATTGATGTTGTTGCAACTGCCTGCACTGATGACAACCATATCAGTGAGAAACTTCACCCTGGATCTGCTGCTCTGAACTTACCGCTGGTAAGCGTGTCGCTTTCCTTGAGAGTTGCTCCATAGCACTAACCTCCCCTTCCCTCGATATCTGGTAAGATATCAGTAAGACTTCACTCCGGATCTGTTTCTCAGATGAACTATTACTGCTGTTTAGCGTGTTGGATTCCTTGTGAGAAGCACCCTTGCTCTACACAATTTCTCTATCTGGTGAGATCAATACCAGTTGTGACTCTTGTTATGTCTATTAATAAATCATATTGCATTCACTTGCATTTGGGTCTCCTGTGTATGATTGTTCCACTATGAGCATAAACAAAAACACTGGTAATGAATTGTTCAAAGTTGACAGTTTAGTTCACTCCCATGTGTAATAAGCGTCTGTTTCCATAAGAAGCTTCCTGCTGTTTGATTAGTGAATCAGACTTTTAGCACAGCACAGGCAGTTTATTATTAAACCAATATCGGTCACATGACATGGGTTTTACCATGCAATTACCCGCAGGTCTGGTGGTAAGCAGCACATACCTCTGAGGCATGTCTATGAACCACAGGCTGGTTTGAGTTCTCATTCACTTAGACTTTATTTTTTATTCAGTTCTGCTCAGTTGGAGAGCATATGACTCAAGCAGAATCCTCTCATTTAATCTTTCATGCAGCATTAGCCTTCATTTTTTTTTGCTTTTCCGTCATCCTTCAGTACATTCTGTACAGTCAACTACAAACAACACAGAGATTTCACTTTTACTTCTTGGTGTAGTTAACTTTTTGAAGATATACTGGCATTTTAGAAGCTTAGACAATTTAGAAGCTGAAATATTTAATGATCTTAAAAAAATACCCCTTTGCTCCTTTTATATTTTTATATCAAAGGTGGTATTACTTACAGTTTTTCCCAATTGCGTGCATACACTTTCTGAAAGCATGTTTCATATTGTCAGAACTCTACACCCAAATCACAAAACACACACACATTGGGCAAAACCCTTCAATTCTCCTGCAAAATCAAACTTTACATTCAAAACAATGTGATTTCTTCACAAAATGATGTTTTGTTTTCAAATGACACACACAAACCATCACATGAATAGACATTTATAAGAACCAGTTGATCACTGATGTGCTTAATGTAAAACACTACTTATCTCCATTCATAATGACTTACTGTAAGCCTTTTTTGTTCAGTGTTACACTTACTGCAGACAGTACACAGGCCTACATAAGTGCATTGTAAAAATTTTCAGAATATTATTTTTATACAAAACACACAAATACACAGTACGAAATATATTTTACTGCATTATCCCCACAAAAAAAGTGTACAGTGTTCACCCCAACCAACAGAAAGTTGAACATAGCATGGTCTACATATGCCATCAACAGAAGTATTTGAATAGTTACAGTAAAAAACAAAACAAAAAAGTGTGGATTTTGGTCATACACTTTCCTTCCCCAGGCAGAAAAAAATTCCTCAATAGGAATGAGAAATGGAGAATATGAGATGAGCTCTGATTTCTAAATTGCAATTATGTGTGACAGGTGTTTACCTATGTGATGAGTTAGTATGCAAAGTAGGACAACTGGCTTTACAATTGTGAATGACACTGTGTTCCTTGTGAAAACAAGAGATTTTCTGCATGAAAATGATGCCAACTGCAGAGAATTGTGTGTAGTGTTTTGAAAAAAGTGTGTTTTAAATCTGCAATTTGAGTGTAAATCAGAAATTGTGCTTGTAGTTTAGCAGAATTGGTTCTGGGGGTTGGTGCATCAGTTACATGTTGTAGTCATTGTGTCTGAAGTACAAGTAATTGTGTGTAAACAATTAGGAAAAACTGTAAAGGGTATATTTAGGAATCTCAATAATTGTCTTGTACAATTATAAAAGATGGCAGAATGGAATGCTTAAAAACTTTAAAAGATAAGTTTGGTCTTATAAACCAAGATCTATTTAGATATTTACAGTTGCGGGACTATTTTATGATAGAAATACAGGATGAGGACTGGAACAAGCAGCTTGTTAAGATTTTCATTCAGACATACAAGAAAAGCATGACTAAAGCAATTTCTAAATTATATAGAGCAATAAGTAATTCTCAACAGACTATATAAGATTAAAATGGGAAAAGGAAGTAGGCATTATTTTGAATCAAGACCAATGGGTTAAAACAGGGGTCTCAAACTGCTGTCCCGCAGGGCATATAAATATATAAAATATAACGGTTATAAAAAAAATATAACGAGATTCGGCCCAACAACACATATATTTTTGAAACAGTATCATTGTTGTGCAGTCACGACTAGCCACTTGTGGTTTTGACCAGTCACCTAGTCGACATTTAAAGTACTGCACTCCGTAAGTGCTCTATTTTTTCTAAAGCTCTACATTTGTAAATATTCAAGGGTCGTTTTATTGTTATCAGTTTTATTCCACTTGTATTTTGTTGTACAAACACTTATTCATGGCTTACATGTTATGCTGATGGTGTAATAAATAGGATAATGTTGCTAATATTCGATTCAAATGGTCGCATTTAATACATTTTCCTTATATGCTTATTAAAATTTGCATAAAATCGATGTGCATTAGTAAAATTGTACTGCTGGTTGTATTGAACTTGTTAAAGTAAATGTAAATATGTTCATACTTTTCCCCCTTTGTTTTAGTTTTACAAAAAAAGAAAGATATTTAGAAGAACAATTGTAAAGTCACTTAAGTTAGCCAAACTGCTTTCTGCTGTTCTTACGCTATTGCACAATACAATTGGTTGGTACAGAATAATAATTGTTATGCCTATTATTTGTAGTATTTTTATAGTAATTTAAACTCCCTCTTCAATATGTACAACAAGAAACAAGAAGCTAGAGTTTTGACTGCATATACTCTGTGGAAGAATGACTGAGTGTGTGTCTAACGCTCGGCCATACACACAACCACAGACATATTTCAGCAGCTGATGTGCGACACGATAAACGTGCTGATGTGCATTATCACTGGTGACAGGTAATGCTAGAAATATAAAAGTCATGTATGTTGTCCTAAGATGCATCAATTATATGAGGTTTCCACTTTTTTCTTGTACTTGAATGTTAAAACGGCCCTCCTATGAATTGTCACCCACTGAAATGGCCCCCCGCCAATTTGAGTTTGAGACCCCTGGGTTAAAATATGTGCTGTCCCACATACCTCACCAAGCTCAAGAATGTGGTGCAACTTTTGTTAGAAAAACTTGATTAGATTTTTTATTACACCAAGAATTAAAGGCACTGTGGGGTAGAAGGGGCACATCATGCACATATATTCTGGCAGTGCTCAGGAATTAACAGTTTTTGGGAAACTATACACTCCGCTATCAATAATATTTTTGATCTTCATATTCCTAGATCATTCCCAGTGATGGGTTGCGGCTGGAAGGGCATCTGCTGCGTAAAACATATGCTGGATAAGTTGGCGGTTAATTCTGCTGTGGTGACCCCAGATTAAAGGGACTAAGCCGAAAAGAAAATGAATGAATATTTATTTATTTATTTTGTTTTCTTGATGAGTATAATTTAATATTTGTATATATGTATGTATATCAATGATTTTACAATTCATAGGAGGGCCGTTTTAACATTCCAGCACATGAAAAAATTGGAATCTTGATGTAATTGATGCACTCAGACATTCTTCCCCAAAGTATCAAAGAGGTAGTTTACATTGCTATGAAAATACTACAATTTAATATAGGCATAATAATAATAATTAATATTATGTCCCAATCAATTATTGCTTAACCAAAAGTTTAACAGATAGTGTAAGACAGTAGAATGCAATTTGGGTAATATTGACTTTACTGGCAATTGTTCTTCTCAATATCATATTTTTTTGTAAAACTACAACAAAGAGGAAAGTATGTATATATATTTTTATACAATGCTTAATATGCATATTAGGAAAATCTATTAATGAGTCCATTTAAATTGAATATTAGCAAAACTATCATATTTACACCACCAACGTGTAAGCCACGAAGAGGTATTTGTACAACAAAATACAGGTGGAATAAAACAGATTATAATCATTATAATCAAATGACCATTGAATATTTACAAAAATATAGCTTTAGTAAAAATAGAGCACGTACGGACATATATTTAATGTTTAAATTAGCCCCAGAAATAAACTGAACCACACACTGAGAGAAACCGAAAGTAACCCGAATATATAGTAAAGTATCTTAAATGTCCAGTAGGTGGAGGTCAAAACCACAAGTGTATATGCGACTGCACAACAATGATAGTGATTAAAAAATATACTGTATGCTTTGGGGGGCCAAACCTCGTTATATTTTTGACTTTAATTGCAGGCCGGAGGGAGGGGGGTGGCCCGCAAATGGACCGTAGGGCGGCAGATTGAGACCCCCGATGTATATAGATATACATGTGTGGAATGGATGTATTTGTGTATATACGTATATATGTACTTTATGTATGTATGTACAGTATGTATGTACATGTATGTGTAATATTATTTTTACAACAAGTGTTATTGTTTGTTTGTTTGTTTTTTTCCCACTGGTTATATGTTCCTAAAAAAAATCTATAAAAACTAAATATAAAAAAAATATAATAAAATAAAGGTGGTATTAAACATGTTTGACTTGGAAGGGGGTGAAACAGCTATGAGTCAGATTAAAAAAAAACATAACTTCCTTTAACGTGCTGAAGAAGGTGTGTCTGTTTCAGTGCTTTCGCTGACTGAATTTCAGGACCAGAGTTCACATGTACCTTTGTTTCATGTCTATACCACTATGTACAGTAAAAAAAAAACACAGCACAAAAGAGCCCATTTAAAGCCAGGCCTGGCCTTTTAGTAAATAGCGCTTAGAGAAAGAAGGTTGTGCTGGCCACACTTGGTGTTGAGACTGTCTGGCCATGAACAAAGAGCTTGATTAGGAGGAGAAAAAAAAAACTTTCTGGTGGTGTTCAAGTTCAGGCAGGTGAATTGCATGTCCCTTATCACCCAGATAACACTATGAGTGAATGATAAAGCAAGTGAAAGATAGTGAGCACTGAACTGTAAAATAAAGGATATGCGCAGTTCTGGAGAGCTCATTGCGTTTTCAGGTGAGTGGGTGAGCTGAGATGAGAGGCGGTATCATATCTCTGCAAAGTTTGTTCCAAAATGGAGGAAACTTTCATTTCAGTGCCTTCTTGAGGAGAGATTCTGAATCGAACAAAATTGAATTATTTTATTTATGTGTGCTTAGTATTAGCTTAGCGACATTGTGTGATCTGCATACCATGACAAAACTCTGGGTGTTATCTGAGGGAATGTGTGGCTGCATCTACACGTATAAAATAAGGGTGCCATTAAAAACCAAATAACCAATTAACCTTTAAGTGAAAAGTTCTTCAAACAAAATTTTTTTTTTCAGTATGAAGAGCATTTTAATTACATTTAAATGCTGTAAAAACATTTTGTGGAATAAAAAGATTCCATGAACATTAAATGCTCTTCACTGAACCATCAATGCCAATGAAGGACTTTTTTTTAAAGTGTAAAACTTAAAACTACATCAGTATCTGTCAATAAATGCTTTTTTTATTTAGAGTCATTTAGTAATGCTGAGAAATTCTGTAGAAATTCAGATTTGTCATACTCATAACAAATAAATTAAATAAAATGAGTTATATAAATTTGTTACTAAAATTTTTTATATTTCACAACATTTGACCTGGGATGACAAAACCAATCTTAAATTGTACGAGTATGTTTGTAGATATTGTCAAGAACACATTGTTCAAGAACAAAAATTACTTCTATGGCAAAAATACTAAAGAATGTTCAGAAAATATAATTTTTCATGAAGATATTTTACAAATTGTCTACTGTAAGGCCCAATTCCAATTCTACCCCTTAGCCCTTCCCCTTACCCCTACCCCTCGTTTTGCGCATTCCCATCTTTAGCTTGAAGGCGTAGGGCTAAGGGGAAGGGGTAGATAGTCCTTCGAATGAAGAATTTTCAGTACCACACTCGAAACCAAGGGGTAAGAAAATTTCCCAGAATACACCAGCTACAATGGCAGGATCACTAAGGAAATCCACAAATTAGTATTTTTTGTCATTATTACGAATTTTTACAACAAACAAACATGTTTTAATATATTCATAACCGCGTTCGTGTTTTACTGTCATGTTTTTATAAAAAAAAATGCTAAAATAAAAAACTTTAAATTTCGTGATCTATAATCCATAATAATAATTCCTGTATAGTTGTCCCACAACATTCTGACACTCGATGACACTCGAATACCCTGTCAAAAAAAATCTAGTAGCTGAAAATGAGCTTTTTTAAAGTGTCTGCTATAATGTTAATGTTGTTTTTTGTGTTTACATATATGAATATGGCCACGGTGTAAATGCACAGTACAGTTACGATCTTATTGCCACATTATGTCATTATAATAACATGATATTGTTGTCTTCAGTGATTTCCTGAAGATAAATACCAAAAAACAACACAACTGGAATAACTGCAGCAGTCGCGATCGTCTGATCTCATATGAAGCAAGAGATCGCGATGACATATGATGACGTGTGCAGGTGCTGTAGTGCTGTCCCAATTCTTAGGGGTAAAATATGAAGCCCTTCCCCTTCACACTCATTTTTAAGGGCCAATAGGAAGGGGAAGGGGTAGGGGTACAACAATACAATTGGGATTGGGCCTAAATATATCCAAACTCAATTTTTATTAATCTGTATAGCTAAGCACTTAATTTGAACAACTTACAAGATGATTTTCTCAGTATTTAGATTTTTTAGAACACTCAGATTTCAGATTTTCAAATAATTGTATTAAAGTTGCTTTATAGTTGTAGCCTTGTATCCTAATAAACCACACATCAATGGAAAGCTTATTTATTCAGCTTATTATAAATCAGTTTCCATAAAGTATGTTTTCATGCAGCCCTTTCAGCTGCAACCCATCACTGGGAAACACCCATACACTCTTACTATCACACCCACACACACACTAAGGCCAATTTAGCTTATCCATTTCAACTATAGTGCATGTCTTTAGACTGTGGGAGAAACCAGAGCACCTGGAGGAAACCCACGCGAATACGGGCAGAACATGCAAACTCCACACAGAAATACCAACTAACCCAGCTGAGGCTCGAATCAGCAACCTTCTTTCTGTGAAGTGACATCGCTACCCACTGTGCCACCGCCTCGCCATATAAATACATATTTTTTGTAATTTATTATATACATAAACTACAGTCATAAATAAACACAACTGAGCAAATATTAAAGTGAAATTAATTGTGCTTTATGGCTTTCTGGAGAGACCAACAATATTCAGGTACAAAAATTAAATAATCAAACGTAAAATAGCACTGTATAGTCTTTAACATATAAATAACTCAATAAAATTAATCTTTATGAAACTTCTTTATGTGCACTACTAAAGTGCTTTAAACTCTTTTCAAATGCTCACATAGTCACAGGCCCTAAAAACACATGCAGATGATAAACTTTCACTCTACACTTCAATTCTGCAGTGCCTCCACAAATCTTGTGTGTTTTGACCTGTGGTTTCTGGTCATCTACAATCCTAACTCAACATTGTATATCTTGCGTTGTGCCTATTGTGGACACACACATTGCGATATCAATGCTCAAACTATATATTGTGCAGCCCTTATATATACAGTATTTATGCAGCATTGGTACAGTCTTTTTCTCAAAATAAATATATTTTTTAAATCTCAGCAACTAACTTTTTATAAACAATAGTGCATTTTCACGTCATAAAACTGTTCCCTTATTTGTCATCCATCACAAATTTGTATTCATTTCCCTACAGACTTTAGAGAGAATGCACTGATCAGAGCTGCTACAGTCACTAAAGTGACAAACACTCATCAGGTGACAAATTTCATTCTTGACATTCCAGCTGTTACAGATTAATACATAATAACTAATCCAAAACCCTGGATGCTCCACATGCACTGCAAGTCATTATCCCTCCAGGCTCTCCAGCCCAGAGGCAAGACAAACCTACTCGACTTTTACTGAAAGTGATTTATGACACACTGTCAAGACCACTCAATGATTTTAAAACACTGGGTGGAAAATATTTTATAGTGCCAGCCCTATTCATCTGACAGCACAAGTGCCACAATAACATTTTAATAAGTATAATACTCAAATGTTACTTTATTGTTCTAGTCTTGAAACAAGTCTTCATGAATGGCCCTGCAGGTTTTAAGTCACCTTAACTATAGTTCAGCATGTTTGCAAGTTTAGTTACAAATAAGACAAATAGCAAGCACCAATTCACAAAAAATTAAAAAAGTCAAGAATCTTGGTGTGACTCTGGAGTCGGATCTGAATTTCAGTAGTCATGTCAAAGCAGTAAGTAAATCAGCATACTATCATCTTGAAAACATTGCAAGAATTAGATGTTTTGTTTTCAGTGAGAAACTTGTTCATGCTTTTATCACCAGCAGGGTGGATTACTGTAATGGACTCCTTACCGGCCTTCCCAAAAAGACAGTCAGACAGTTGCAGCTCATCCAGAACTCTGCTGCCAGGATTCTGACCAGAACCATGAAATCAGAGCACATCACACCTGTCCTCAGGTCTTTACACTGGCTCACAGTTACATTGAGAATAGATTTTAAAGTATTATCACTTGTCTATAAATTAGTAAATGGCCTAGGACCTTGATACATTACAGATATGCTCACTGATCGCAAACCTAACAGATCACTCAGATCTTTAGGATCAATTAGAAATTCCAAGGGTTCAGTCAAAGCAGGGAGAATCTGCCTTCAGCTCCAATGATCAGATGTGTTCCAACATTAGGCACATTCAAATCAGGACTGAAAACACATCTGTTTAGCTGTGCCTTTTGAATGAGCACTGTGCTACGTCTGACAGATCACACTTTTTTTCTTTCTTTCCTTTTTCATTCTTTTATAACCAGTTTTAACACATTTTCATCTGTTTTTATCAGTTTTAATAATTTTATTCTCTTGTTTCTTTTATTTTTGTTTATGTAAAGCACTTTGAATTACCATTGTGTCTGAAATGTGCTACATAAATAAACTTGCCTTGCCTTGCCAATTTAGACAAATCTTTTGAATATGTGTTTATCGGAGTTGAAACTATTCTAGACAGAGAGGTAGCAGACTGACATCTATTGTTTTACATTTGATAACCACAATCATGAAAAAAATGATGACAGACAAGACTTAGGACAGACAGGAAGTCACACAGGAAATTCATATATTTGGCTTAATTATAGACTTGTCTTCTGACAATATGAATTGTGCACGAATGTTTTTCACAGGGGGCCGAATGCTCTGATTCCAAGTATATGAACTGAATTTACTATAAATGTTAATTGAGGACATTTAATTTAAATTTAATTATGTTTAAAAAAGTTAAAGGGTCAGCATGTAGTTGTGCCAACTGCAAACTATCTGTAAACTTAGGTTACATAGATTTTTGAAGATATATACTGTACAACTGTAGAATTTCTCCATTTTCAGTGTTTGATGTTACAGACTAAAGCATCATATATACTGTATATTTATAGAAATATAAAACAATAAAAAAATATATATATTGCTACTTAATTAACATTTTATCTTTTGAAAGCCCTTTCTCTTGCTGTCCTTCCCAAACAAACTAACCTAAAAAAACAACAACAAAAAAAAACATCTTTACACTGTACAAAGAATTCGGAGTTCACCCTTTAGTGGCACATAACTTTCAGATTGGTCATGGAGCAATCAATGACATACAGACACAACTGTGTCAGAACTGAGACTACTGTATCTCTGACTGGATCATGTGAATCAGTGAGGCATTAACTGGTGATTCCCTCTTACTGGATCCTTTGAATCAAAGAAGCATTAACTGGAGACAAGCTATGAATAGATCATTTAAATCAGTTATTTGTTGGAAACTTGATCTGAACAAATCATTTGAATAAGTTGATCAGTAATTTGATACTAGCTCTAAGCAGATCATTTGATTCTGTTAACTTTTAACTGGAGACTCACTCTAAACAGATCATTCAAATCAGCAATTCATTGACTGACTAGAGGTGCGTTCGACTTCATGCAGTGCTGCGCAGACTGATCGAAGTCTTAAAACGGTGCATGCCGGTTAGAAATTTTGTACGGATTGATGCTGCACCAAAGCCATGTGACTGTCACATGTGAAATCAACGTATTTCGACAGCGCTCTGAGATCAGACGACTGATTCAGCCGGTGCAGAATCTGAAGAGCGACTGCAGGAGCTGCGATGACAACACCAATATTACACGATTGGCTGAGTTCACCGCATGACAACAACCATGTGTGTTTCAGGTTTATTATTGGACAACTTCCATCTCACCAACTTCAAAACAAACAATGACCTTTTCATACCATCTCTATCTTGTACACATCATGCTTATTAAAAGACAACAAATATTTTACTGCAATATCATATTTTGTTAAATAATTTGTTCATAATGACTAGATTGTTTGCACTGGTTTATTCTGCCTTTTTTATACAGACTACTGTATTCAGCTCCATAAACGATTTAAATTCTATATTTTAGTAAATAACCTAAATATTCTTGCAGACCTGTAATAAAATAATTATCATCATTGATCTTGACACCCCTATAAAAATGTCTTAACAAATGAAGTTAAAAACATATTTTATTAAATAAAAAAATATATGATTATAAAATATTTTTATCCAGTCAAGCCGTTTATGCAGAAATTTTAAAGTGATATTGTCAGGATTTTAAAAAGTTTTCATTTAGCATGTTTTTACCGCTCTCTCTCTCTCTCTCTCTCTCTCTCTCTCTCTCTCTCTCTCTCATGAACGCGCAGCACGTGTATGCACAAACGGCGGGTTTGTGGAGGTGCGCACTAGCTCAAATCTGCATTTGCTGACAGACAGTTTGGGCTACTAATCGGAATTATAGGACACTATTTTAATTGGATGAACAATTTTTTGTCTTATGGCTTACCCAGAACATAAAAATACATATAAACACATTTAGATCATTTACTTTAATCAGTACTATTGGAATGTGAAGAGACTTTCAACCAGCACAACAAAAAATGTTTCTGCAGACAATCACCTACTGCATCTTTAATGCATCACAAAAGCAGAACAATGAGAGCGACATTTCTGTTTAGTTTTAATAAGCAATAGCAAAAGAGGAACTTCAGGCCAGATAATGATCACAGACAGTGTTATTTTCTCAGCAACACGTTTGAATAAACAGTCACTGTGCTCATTTCATACAATAAAACACCTGTGCCATGTAAATTAGTGTTGGTTAATATATAACCCTGCGCTTAATCAGTGGGTTTTTTAAAACGGTCAAATCTTTGTTTAAAGAATCACTTTGCTAAATCATTTGCACTCTATACCATAGCTAAACCTTGTACTCTACATCAGTCATTAAAAAGCCCATAATGGTCAATCAACCGCATCCTCATTTCAAAAGTCACACCGGGAGACAAAAAAAAGGCAACAGACTCACTTCAACACATTTTTGTCCATTTACCCACACTGATACAGCTGATTTTTATCTTCTGACCTCTTCAACACGCAAGCTTTAAACATTTGCAACCCTTGTTTCATATAACCTGGACCTGAGCCGTGAGAGTGTCAGTTTGTGGTTGCGCAGAGGGTTTTAAGATGATGTTGTCTGTGGTCATGAGGATCTGAGAACAGTCTGCACTGAATTGTCTGCAGACCAGTAGTGCTAAAACAGCAGCTCTAAAGCGTTCACACAACGGAAACAGGGCATTAGTCTATAAGAGTGTGAGACAAACATCCAAAGATCAAGCCACAAGAAGAGTCATCCAAACACAGGCTTCCCTTGTGTGCCACTGACCCAGTCCTTTATGTGTGCGACAAGATGATGAATGTCAAGCCAATTAATATCATCTTGACTGATCTCGCTTCACAAATTGTCCTTTGTCTGTGCAGATACGATCAGAAGGAAGCTATGAATGGGTTATGTGCAAATAAATCAGAAATAGGGGGAGGAGTGTTTTATTTTTTCAAATTATGTAAAAGCAAAAAAAATGCTTTAATTTTTTTATATAAAAATTGTTTTAAAAATAGCTGTTTATTAATAATTGCCCAAAGCTTTTTTGTAAACCTTTGAATTGTATTATGAGACCTTGATCAGGTTAACAGTGATATTTCAGTGAATTTAATCAACATATATGATGCTATTTTTTTTTTTTTTTATGAATAACATTAAAGTTTTTTCCAGGTTTTTGTAAACATAATTTACATGACCGCCCTAAACAACATATAATTTAAAAATTCGTGATTTTGCTAAACTGCAGAGTTTAATTTTCAACATCTAAAGTTGTTGAAGGAGAGATAAAGATTACATAATGCAATTTGAATTTCAAAAACGATAAATAAAAAAAACACTAGTAAATATTAAGCTACAAAAAGTTCTCACAAAAAATATAATATATATAGTGGGGAAAATTTGTATTGTATAGTAATTAGTTAATTAGTAAATTCAACATGCCACCATTTTTCTCAGAAAACATGTTTCTAAATGTGCCGTTGACTTGACATTTTCACCAGATGTTTATAACAACCAAAAGGAATCCATATATGCAAAGAAAACAATATTAATTAGTTTACAAATTACGTTATGTGTAATAACATAAAATGACATAGGAAAAAGTATTGAACACATGAAGAAAGGAAGGTGTAGAAAGGCAGTGAAAGCCAGACAGCAGCTGAAAGCTCTCAGTAGTTAAGGTAATTTTTTAAAAAATTTTTAACATTTTTAAAGACAATAATCCAAAACAGCCAACTACATATTACAAATAACTTTTTTTTTGTAACATTTTTGTTTGTATTGTTTGAGTTTTTACCAAAATCTGGTTCAACTCCATGTCAACAGATCCTTTAGAATAATTTTCCCAGAAAAAAATACATTTTCAATACCTTTCCCCCCACTGTATATATATTATATATTTATAAGATTATACATTTTTTATAATCCAAAAACAAACAAAAAGCACTCGGGGGTAGCTTAAATATTTTGTTGGTGCTCTTTGGGTAAGGGATTCGTCAAAACAAACAACAAAGATCAGTCCAAGGCACTCAAAAAATGTGAAACATTTAAAATGGTAACCCTGATGAAGGCAGTTCTTTGCCGAAACGCATGGGTTTTTAAGGATTAGCCATGTGAAGGCTAATCCTTTCGAGTGCCTTGGACTGAATTTTGTTGTTTGTTTTTATATACTTTTTATCTTTTTTTACAGAATAGTATAAAGCAATAGCAGTTTTCTCTGGATTTTACAGAATTTACACAAGACTATTTTCAAAAGGTTTTAATGTACGAGTTTTTGAAAACGATACCGCAAAAAAATAAAAGATCGATTTTGTAAAAATAGTGATTTTAAAAACATGTTTGTTATGTGTTCAGTCTATAAACATGTGCGAGTACTTGACAAACAAAACAATAATGGTGGACAACAGAACCATATTTGTGCACATGTGCCTCTTTACAAACAGACATCACCATCTACTGACCTGGCAAAACATAACACAGCTTTTTTAATCATTTACAAAGCATTTAATTTAACACTGTTGTTTAATACAACACATTTCCGTGCATCGCTGCAACGGACCCTAAATCAGTACTAACCATAAAGATGCAGCAAAGTAGACAAATGCAGTGCTCCTCCTCTGAGCGTCAATGACAGGCAATCAGGAGGAAGTCCACAGTAAATTTATTTAGCAACACAGTCAGCTGCACATTAGCTTGGGACGTCGCCTCTAGGACAATGACTACGACAAGGGCAGAGACAAACATTGCATCTGTTTTTCCTATTGTTTGAACTTTAGTCATACTACATACTAAAAAAAATACAGCAAACATTTACACCACACTGCTTTTAAAAGCATAGCAATCGCAGACCACAGAAGAAAATGAGCCGGTCCAGACACCACTGCTCTCTTGTGGTACACTTTCTTACATCTGTTAACAATGAAGAGACATGATTCATTTAGTCTGCTTTATGTACACTTCATTTTATGCCTGCAGTGTGTCCTTTACAGTCAAAGCATTATCAAATCAAAGACAATCCGATTATCTCCACTGTACTTGCAAACATCACACTCATTTAATATGAGACGTAATAAGATGGGATTTGTGATTTGTGGTTACATCTTGTATATTGCTTTAGGGCCTTTATATATAAGAGTCTGAAATGTGTTGTGGTTTTTAACATGTTTATAAAATGCTGCCTTCACACGCTGACGATTAAATTGAAAAGTCAGGGACTTCTGTTATGGCACCATATATAGATATATATCTGTCACCAATTAACATACTTCAGTAATACCTCTGTTTTATTTAAAAGCCACATATGCTGAAGAATTTGCCTGAGCACTCAGAAAACGAACCACAAATCATTATTTTGCTCTGTTATGGATAAGTTTATTTGCTCTTTATTCAATTGAAGTTGTAAAAAAACAGTGCACTGTAAAAATCCAACTTGAAAAAAGTTGAAATTCCTTGTTTTTTTTAGTTGTTGGTTTGGTAAAAATCAGTAAAAATGTCTGTACTACATTTAACACCTTTACTTAACCTAAATCCAAAAAATTTTCATTAAGTTAAAAAGATTATTTTTGTGAGCAAAACTTTGCAAGTTCACCCAAAAAAAGCTTCTGCTTTTTTCAAATTGTTACTTTAAGTTGAATTAATCTCAGACCTCCTCTTTAAAAAAAAAAAAAAATATTTGCAATATTTCTAACCCTAACAACAACGACAAAAATAATAGTAACACCAATAATAACATTAATGTCATTATTATTAACAACAACAACAAAATATGACTGCAATAATGCTAGCGTAATTTGAAATTATTATTAATTAGTAATTTATCTTTGTTTTGTTTTTGTTTCATCTCACATTTATCTACTTCGCTCTACAAAAAGAAATGCTTAGGGCATGTGGACTGTTAATTTGTTAATTATTTATGGAAGTTTTTTCCTAACAAAATGAAAATGAAAATTCAATCGCCTGATAAGATAAAATAATAAAAATCGAACTTTCTAAATGCCCGGAAATGGTGTTACTGAGGCCAGCAGGGGGCACTCAACCTGCGTGGGTCCAAACACCCCAGTATAGTGAATGGGACTCAATACTGCTCAGTTAGTGCCGTCTTTCGGATAAGACGTTATACCGAGATCCTGACTCTATGTGGTCGTTAAAAATCCCAGGATGTTCTTCGAAATGAGTAGGGGTTAATCCCAGCATCCTGGCCAAATTTGCCCACTGGCCTCTGTCCATCATGGCCTCCTAACCATCTCCATATCATAATTGGCTTGATCACACTGTCTCTTCTCCACCAATCAGCTGGTGTGTGGTGTGCGGTCTGGCAAAATATGGCTGCCGTCGCGTCATCCAAGTGGATGCTGCACACTGGTAAAGCGCTTATCAGTAAAGTGCTTTGCGTGTCCAGAAAAGCGTTATATATATGTAAAGAATGATTATTATTATTATTACTATTATTATTATTAAAACAACTACCCAAATGATAAATCAAATGCTCAAACAACAAATCAAAATGCATTCTCAAATTAGAAATCAAATGTATTTGATATTTAATTTTTATGATCAAATCAGTAAAATCCTGTATTAATTAAATGACAAATCAAATGCTCAAACCATAATTCTTATGGAGAAACCAGTTTCAGATTACACATGCACAGCTGGAAGCTCATGATGAACTGATTACTAGGACTATAAAGACAACTCATTCCCACAGACTCTTTGCTGAGTCTTGGTTTTCCCTGTGAAGCATTACAAAGCATTTTCCCTGTTTGTCCTGCCATGTTTTGATCCTTACCTTGTTTGCCATTTTTGTTTTGCTTTCTTTGTTTTGCCTCCTGTTATGTTTCTAATTCTGCGTCTAATAAATGTTTTGTTAACATTTTTCCCTGTTTTATTAAATATTTTTTCAATTGAACTATGTTAGTTTGTTCTTGTGTTTTTGTTTTGTTTGTTTTTTCCAAGAGAGTTTTTTTGTTACTGACTCAACTTCAGCCATTTTTGGTCATTGCAACTGATGTTTTCATGTTTAAGTACATGAAAAAAAGTGAAAGGAAACAAGGATTTTTTTTTTTGTTTACTCAACTTCATACTTTCCAGTTCTGCAGACACAAAATGTTCAGCTGGCACAAGTTAAAAAGTTTTGTTACAGAGTAATTCACCTCTCCACAAAACTAATAATCTTATGTTAACCCAACTAAAATAAATGTGTATTACTGACAAATAATTTTAACTCTGCAGCTGATGTTTTCAAAAGTTGAGTGACAAAGAAAAAGCGAAAGAAAATAAGGATTGTGTTTTTTTTGTACTGGCTTAATTTTTTTTACCATGTAGTATGTTGTAAAGTTTATTATATTCATTCATAAGAAAAATCAAAAAGCATGCGTGAGTCAATCCAGTTACACAGCAGGCATTTGTTGTCAAATATGTGGAATTCATTTTTTCTGCGGATATGAATAAAACCTGATATCGGTTTCATTCAAACACACATTTTCTGCAAAGGTGGTGTTTTTCTAGTCCTCCTACAGAGCATCTTTGAATAAGTTTTTTTTATGTTAGCCTATAAAATGAATTTATATGTGCTAGACTGCAGATAACATGATATTGTTATGAGTCTCTATGAGTTTTCCTGCATACTAACTCACTGAACAGCTTCTTGTTATTGCCTTATGAGGCTTTTGATATAGGTCTCAGGGCACTCATAAGCTCCTATTCATTTAGAGAGAATCATAAATAAGTGAACTACAAAGCAAAAATCGACTGCTTCAGTCATGAGCAAATGGGTCTCAGAGGAACGTGCTGACTACTGTAAATGATCAGCTGGTTTATGGAGATATTTCACTAGAGTAGAGTTAATATGAACAGCTCAGAAGGCCTCAACCAACATTAGGTTGTTTTGTTTAGCTATTTAAAGTTGCTGTGCTCATTCCGCAGAAGTCTTTTCTGACTCTTTGCCCAACAGTATCCATCAGGACTTTCGTTCAACTTATTTTGATATCATATCATAAAAATTTGAGTGGCAGCATTTGAGAACAAAGAAAGTGGTGTGTGCTGTAGAAACCATAATACTTAAAACATCAAGACAAGAGAGCGCTTAACCTGCCCAGCCCTAAGTCACAATACTGGGCGTTCTTATCACTGTCTCATATCCTCTTGTGAAATGGAGCACTTGTGTTAATCATTCACCTGAGCCAATCGAATTCATTCATTGCCACAAGCACAGAAAATAAATGATTGTTTGTTTGTTTTTTTATCTGGAAAAAGGGGCAGTTATAATCTTTCAGGTTATTAATATTCAATCGTCATTTAATGGTCACAACAGGAAAAAAAATGTTGTGTAAAAGGCAAAAGTTACATTAAGGAACAAATTCACCAGATTGTAATCTTGATAAGTTTAGTTGGGGTAACCTGATTTAGTTAGTTCATTACTACTAAACATTTTTTCATTTGGTACATGTAAATAATGTCAGTTGTTTTAGATGTTACCACATGATGTAGCGCTGGGCGATATAACATAAATGCAATCTATATATCATCTGATATATATATATATATATATTTATATATATCCGTTGTCAATGCTTCCAGATTTAAAAGAGTACCCCAATAATGACTGAAGCCACAAAAATTAGAGGGTCCATTGAATAGCATAACATATTTTTTTGTGGCCAAAAATTAAATACATCTCTAATATCAACACACACAAAACAGATTCCCATTGTTGCACATTTCTGCTGTGATTGGCTAAAATAGAGTAAAAAAAGCCAGAGTTTATTATTGTTATTGACATAAATTTTATCGCGATTTAATATAATATCGTTTATCGGCCCAGACCTAACATGATGTGTATTTCAGGTTAACTTACCTCAATAAGAATGAATGAATGAATGAATGAATGAAAAAAACAATAAAATTATTCTTTTAATTAATATGGTGCAGCTAAATGTGTTTTATGATTTATAACTTATTTTTTCTTACTATTATTATTAAAGTTTTTCAGTTCATCTACATTTTTATAAGAAAAAAGATCAAATTACTACCTTTATACCTTCATGATAATGGTCTTAAGGGTCTTTTCTCTGGTTTATGTTTTTTTTTCTGGTCACATGACAACAAAATGGCTTGCTGTGGGTTCATTATTCCATACTAATTTCAGTTTTGAAAACAAATGCTTTATAAATATAACTACTTTATAATCAACTGGCATATAGACAAACAAATAACAGATTAAAACCAGCCTTATGCCAACATTTATTTCTCCAAGAACATTAGTTTTTTCTTCCTTTCTCAATTATACCTATCTGGACAATTAGCTTACATCATACATTTGTACACTACTGTAATCCTGAAAATACTTACCAAATTGCTTTATAATTTAACAACAATCAAACATTAAAAGAAAAACATACTTGCTATATATACTCAAGGTAAATATTACAAGGTAATATATGATTTTAGTATTTTCCCCATGTCGTTAGTAACGTATTTGTGGAGAAATAAATAAACAGGCGTCATTGCCCGATATAAAGTAACTTGGCTATTTTAACAAAGCTAAAATAATGCAGAAAACACTCAACAGGTGCACATCAGTAAAATGCATCGTCCTTCTCATAACATTTGACCAGAAGTCAGGTGATTTCAACAACAACAAAAAACTCAGGTGAACTAAAATAATGTACTTACAGGTGTCTCTTCTCCTTCGTGACCTGCTCGTGCAGTGCAACAGATAGTCCGAACAAACTGCCTGCTGTTTTTCCCTCTTTGACGACTGCAAAGCTCACATCCAA
The DNA here is from genome assembly GCA_903798205.1 of Danio tinwini. Classification (NCBI taxonomy): domain Eukaryota; kingdom Metazoa; phylum Chordata; class Actinopteri; order Cypriniformes; family Danionidae; genus Danio; species Danio tinwini. The sequence goes on along the minus strand of CAIGQZ010032903.1, from coordinate 785,074 downwards.
GTTGAACGCCTGACAGAAACGAGCCGCGCTCAACACAAACACCAGGGTTAAACGGAGTCTTTGGCGGTGAAATACAATCATTTTTTCTCTTGGTCTGCGCAGTGATTTTGTTCGGCGAGACGCAGACAGAGAGCGGAGGACAAAGATTATATGAGGGTCTGAACAGGAGCGGTTTTCTCAGACGCTGTGAACTGGTTGTTCATATTCGTCATTCTTCCGGGGTGTTCGCGCCAGTCATCGTTGAAAACCTGACTGGAGGGCATTGAATGGAACGCACGAACATGTAGGCTACCTTCATCAGAGGACAGACTGACACAAGCTACAGTTTGATTACATTTGCTGATTGAGGCTCTTCAAATTGACCAAAGAAGAGCTTTTCAAACTTTTTTTCTCTTTGTCTTCTGATGGACGCTTTCATAAAGCAGTCAAGGAGCTGTGAGTAATGGTAGAAATACGTTATAATTTTGTTATTACGTTATAATGACGTGTAAGTTAATGTTTTAATATTTTCACAGTACGTAAGTAAATTATTAATGTATTTTTTTTAAATGCTTGTTTTGACAGATTTTTCTCGGCCCATTAAATGTAACAAATATTACTCAATTAGAAAATGAAATTAAATAAATGAAAAGTCTTCTCATCACATTTGAACACATTTCTTTTTTAATTTCCACAAACAACCAGCCCTTTAGTGTCGCCGCGGGTCCTCAAACCTCAGAATACATCTGGAGCATTATAGAACTTATACAAGCATTTAAAATAAAAATTGTGATTTACTGCTTTATATGGCTCTCATTTAATTGAAAACCCCTGACGTATTTATAGGGGTATTATTTAGAACTTTTTTGAATTAATAAATTATAAGCAATGTCAGTGAAGTTACCATATACCTTATGCTGAATATTTAACAAGATTGTTCTTTTGTTTATAATTTTTTTATTTATATTGTCAGACAGCTAAAACATTTTAGAAAATGTGTTAAATCAGCTGTGTAAAGGGATTGGCATGCTGAAAAGCCTTTAAAGTGGTGATTTGACATTTATGGTGATAACTATTGATATCGACTGATATTTAAAAAAAATAGATATTTTTTTGCCATATTGCCCAGCTCTACCATAAACATATATGTTTGCCTGATATTGGGTTAAGCATTTAACCTTAAACTCAAAGTCCATTGTGTAATCTGATATAAGGGGTGGCTATTTAAGGGTTGAAGATGCATGCATGTAAAGCACATCACCAAACGCCAATACTGACATAATTCAATTCAATTCATCTTTATTTGTATAGCGCTTATACAATGTAGATTGTGTCAAAGCAGCTTCACATGGAAGTTTATAGTGAATTGAAACAGTGTCAGTTCAGTTTTCAGTGTTTAAGTTCAGTTCAGTTTAGCTCAGGATAGTTTGGGTTAACAATCACTACTACAGGGAGTGCAGAATTATTAGGCAAGTTGTATTTTTAAGGATTAATTTTATTATTGAACAACAACCATGTTCTCAATGAACCCAAAAAACTCATTAATATCAAAGCTGAATATTTTTGGAAGTAATTTTTAGTTTGTTTTTAGTTTTAGCTATTTAGGAGGATATGTGTGTGTGCAGGTGACTATTACTGTGCATAATTATTAGGCAACTTAACAAAAAACAAATATATACCCATTTCAGTTATTTATTTTCACCAGTGAAACCAATATAACATCTCAACATTCACAAATATACATTTCTGACATTCAAAACAAAAACAAATCAGTGACCAATATAGCCACCTTTCTTTGCAAGGACACTCAAAAGCCTGCCATTTATGGATTCTGTCAGTGTTTTGATCTGTTCACCATCAACATTGCGTGCAGCAGCAACCACAGCCTCCCAGACACTGTTCAGAGAGGTGTACTGTTTTCCCTCCTTGTAAATCTCACATTTGATGATAGACCACAGGTTCTTTATGGGGTTCAGATCAGTGAACAAGTGAACAAGAAGGCCATGTCATTAGTTTTTCTTCTTTTAGAACCTTTCTTGCCAGCCACACTGTGGAGTACTTGGACGCGTGTGATGGAGCATTGTCCTGCATAAAAATCATGTTTTTTTTGAAGGATGCAGACTTCTTCCTGTACCACTGCTTGAAGAAGGTGTCTTCCAGAAACTGGCAGTAGGACTGGGAGTTGAGCTTGACTCCATCCTTTACCCGAAAATGCCCCACAAGTTCATCTTTGATGATACCAGCCCAAACCAGTACTCCACCTCCACCTTGCTGGCGTCTGAGTCGGACTGGAGCTCTCTGCCCTTTACTGATCCAGCCACGGGCCCATCCATCTGCCCCTTTAAGACTCACTCTCATTTCATCAGTCCATAAAACCTTAAAAAAGTCTTGAGATATTTCTTGGCCCAGTCTTGACGTTTCAGCTTGTGTGTCTTGTTCAGTGGTGGTCGTTTTACAGCCTTTCTTACCTTGGCCAAGTCTCTGAGTATTGAACACCTTGTGCTTTTGGGCACTCCAGTGATGTTGCAGCTCTGAAATATGGTAAAACTGGTGGCAAGTGGCATCTTGGCAGCTGCACGCTTGACTTTTCTCAGTTCATGGGCAGTTATTTTGCGCCTTGGTTTTTCCACACACTTCTTGCGACCCTTCTTGCTTTACACCTGAAATTGACATTTAAAACACTCTGTAAGGAGTCAAATGCCAGAATGTACATGATAAAAATGTACCTTTACTATATCTAGTCAGTCCAAATTCATTAAATAAAAGAATAAAATTTGGCCCAAAACTGATCCTTGTGGAAGACCTGCCTCACTATTAGTGTAGCAAAATATAATTATCTACACACTTGTAGTTCCTCTAGTCAAATAGTTTGTAAACCACTTTAGCATTGTATTACTAATAACTATACATTTGATGCCTTGCAGCAACAGGCCATAATTCACCTAATCAAATGCTTTGGATCAATTTGTATAAAAGTGCTACATGATATTTTTGATCCAAAGTGATAATAATGTCATTAATTGATAGTGTTATTAGTGAATGACATAGCGATAGTTAAATACTATCCTTGTCTAAAGCGTGATTGAGTGTTTCTGGTTATTTGTTGCCAAATAGTAGTTTGATGGTTAATTTCAAATGGATTCAAACATTTCAGCTGTAACATACAATCTGAAAATAGGGTGATAATTATCAGGTAGAAAAGGATTTCCACATTTTAGTAATGGAAAAATGATTGCTTACTTTCAGGGGCTAGGAATCAGAGCACTAAGACTCATAATATCATAATAGAGGTAATGAGTCATTTATGTAATCATGATTTAAATCATGTTTAGATTAGAATCAGGGGAATGCTGGTCTTTGTAGGCTAAATAGCATAAACTACGAGTTGCATCTCATTCCCATGGAAAAATACAACTTATGCTGGTAACTTGAAACAAGCTTAGTTTTTGCTTGTCTGAGATAATCATCATCTCTTTGACAATGCAAAAACCAGCATTTGTCAAGTTTAGTTTGGTGGTTTCTGAAACATTGTATTGTAGCTGGTCAACCAGATCACTTTTCTGCATGTTCTAGAATGATTTGCCAGCTTCTGTTGCTCCTTCTGTGAAGTAAATGATTAGTGATCTGTGTCTTGCACCCTCTTTTGAATTACTGAACTAAAATTAAAACATATGAAAGACTAGAGTACACACCCACTGTATTACAGTTTTTCACAATTGTTTACAAACAATTACTTGTACTTCAGACAAAATGACTACAACATGTAACTGATGCACCAACCCCCTGAACCAATTCTGCTTAACTACAAGCACAATTCCTGATTTACACTCAAATTGAAGATTTAAAACACACTTTTTTTAAAACACTACACACAATTCTCTGCATTTGGCACAATTTTCACAAGGAACACAGTGTCATTCACAATTGTAAAGTCAGTTGCCCTACTTTGCATACTAACTCATCACATAGGTAAACACCTGTCACACATAATTGCAATTAAAAACTTGAGCTTTATAAAAGGTCATCAGGTGAGCTCTTCTGTTTTGAAGCAATGGATGCCAATGTTGGAAACAGAGGCAGAACCAGAGGAGTGAGAGTAAGAGGAGGAAGACGGGGAGGAGGAGGACGGGGAGGACAGGGAGGACGAGGAAGGCCGAGGAACGTAATCTCTGATGAGATAAAAGCCACTTTGGTTGACCATGTGGTTAACCATGGTCTAACAATGAGGGAGGCAGGGCAAAGAGTACAACATATTTCAAAATATTGATAGGGTAAGCTTGTCAGCACTGGACTGTCTCTTGCAAAGAAATAGTCTGAGGATGAAGCAGGTCTACAGGGTGCCATTTGAACGCAATTCAGAAAGAGTCAAAGAATTGCGATATAACTATGTGCAAGTAAGTCCCATGCAATCCCACAATTGATGCATACTCTCAACACTGTATAAATTACAGTCTACATATTTCAGTACTGTAGAGTAATCATACTGATTGTGCCTCACAATAGTGACCATTCCAAGTCTTACGAATTGCGTATCATGTGTGTTTCAGAGTATCCTTGAGCTAGAGGTGGCAGCAGTGGAGTACTAGTTCATCTTCATTGATGAGGTTGGATTCAACCTCACAAAAAGAGGCGGGGGAGGTATGTCATTGGCCAGCGTGCCATTGTTGAAGTCCCTGGCCAGCGTGGTGGGAACGTCACAATGTGTGCAGCAGTTACCAATCATGGTGTCATCCATCACCATGCTACACTTGGCCCCTACAACACTGCCCATCTGATCACATTCCTGGAAATCTTACACAATACACTCATTCCACCAGAACAGACAGAGGGCCCAGAGCAGCTCAGGTATGTTGTCATTTGGGACAACGTAAGTTTCCACCAGGCTGCTCTGGTTCATAACTGGTTCACTGCCCACCCACGATTTTTAGTTGTCTCCCTCCATACTCTCCATTCCTCAATCCTATTAAGGAATTTTTTTTTGCCTGGAGATGGAAAGTGTATGACCGAAATCCACACACACGTATACCCCTTCTCCAGTGGTGTAGTCCTAAAAAAAAGTGGTGTACTATTAAGTAGGCAAGTAGGCAAAGAAACGATGAAACTATATATATATATATATATATATATATATATATATATATATATATATATTTATTTTTATTTATTTTTATTTTTTTATTTTTTTTACTAAAATTACCTTTAACTATTGAAAGAAAAAACTAATACTAAGGAAGTTAATGGTTACAGGTGTCCAGCTTTCTTCAAAATATCTTCTTTTGTGTTAAACAAAATAAAAATTAAAAAAACGACAAACCGGTTCGGTACAAGTAAAGGTTGAGTAAGGGATGACAATTTTACTTTTTTTGAATGAACTATCCATTAAAAAAGGCAAAATATTTAAACAAATTGGTTCATTTTAAAGCGAGATGCTATAATAGCCTAATCCTATCAGGAAAATAAAAAGTTTTTTTCTTCAAAAACTCAAATACTAGCCTATACTCAAGTATTTTTTCCATTTTTTAAACAGAACTACCACTTTTTTCAAAATGGCATAAATATAAACATGTAAAAAAATGTACAGGCTCATTTACATATTTCACTATAATAATATAAGTCATAATAGTAAATAATTTTTAACAAAGATACAACACAATATTTCACTCTGATCTCATTCTGATATGCAGTTAAAATGAGGACATTCACTGAGTGGTTCTGTCACTGTTTAATCCTGTGCATGAATGTATGATATATAATGCCACATGCACTGTAATGTGTTTTATAATCATAGTTAATTGATAATAAATGTTTGTTAGGAGTTGCATTTTTGTTGGAGGAACAGCTGTGATGATGAGGGGAGCGCCGAGGAAACAGTAGATGGGGAAACCCGATTGGTACATGTGATACAAGTGTTTCTATAGCAAAGAACTGCAAATATGCAGATATTATTCAATCTATAGATAAACACACCTTCTGCTCTCACTCTGCAAAGCTGTGGTTTGCTGATTAAACGAAAAACGAGTTGAAAATGGAGGAGCGGAAGTCTGCCGCCGTTTTCATATCAAATTTAACTGAGGTGATCATTTAGTAGTGTACAGTTCATGAGGAAATGGCAAAACATTTAGAGGCACTGAATAGAAATATAGGGGGCTAAAGCGATGCCCATGCTTTTTAAAAAGAATTTTACCTCAGTGTTTCAGCGAGACATCATTTAGTTGACTTGTCGTTATTGAAAAACTCCCGAAATTTTCTCCCAGCTGCTGCGGTCGTCAGGGGGTGGGGAATGGCGCAAATTAAACAAAAATGCACTGATTGCAATAAATAAGATCCAAGTAAAAAAAATAAACATTTGGTATACAGTTAATTGGGACGCGAATACACGTAAATTAGGGAAGTCTAATCAGAAAAACAAGTGAGTATACCGAGGGTATACGCAATTATTGATCCTTAGAAGTTGTAATACCCAAACAGCTCATGGACAAAAGTAGGCATACTGAGTATACGTGCGTATAGCCCCGACTACACCACTGCCCTTCTCCAAGCTATGGAAGAAGCATGTGGAGATATAGCAGTTGATTCTTTTCATGGCTGGATTCGCCATGCTAGGCGATATTTCCCCTGCTGCTTGGCCAGGGCAAACATTGCTTGTGATGTGGATGAGGTGCTGTGGCCAGACCAAAACAGAAGAGAGGATGCAGCATAGCTGTTTTTTTTTTGTTTTGTTTTTTTACTATAACTATATTCAGTAGATATTTCTGTTGATGGTATGACCACGTTAGGTGCAACATTGTGTTGGTTAGGATGAACACTGTACACTGTTTTTGTGGGAAAAATACAGTAAAGTAAAATATATTTGGCACCATGTATTTGTGTGTTTTGTATAAAGGCAATATTCTGAAATATTTTATAGTGCACTTCTGTAGGCCTATGTACTGTCTGTAGTAAGTGTAACATTGAACAAAAAAGGCTTACAGTAAGTCAATATGATAATTGGAGAAGTGGTCATAGTGTTTTACATTAAGCACATCAGCGATCAACTGGTTCTTATAAATGTCTATTCATGTGATGGTTTGTGTGTGTCATTTGAAAACAAAACATCATTTTGTAAAGAAATCACATTGTTTTGAATGTAAAGTTCGATTTTGCAGGAGAATTGAAGGGTTTTGCCCAATGTGTGCGTGTTTTGTGATTTGTGTGTAGAGTTCTGACAATATGAAACATGCTTTCAGAAAATGTGTGTAAACAATTGGGAAAAACTGTAAGTACACCTGTGTAACTACGTTTAAATGCAAAAAGTAAGTACATCAACTAATCATATGGCAGTAACTCAACTCTTTCAGACATATACTGTATATGTGATCAAGACGATCTTCAAACTGAAAATAGAAATGTGACTGAACATGGCAAGGCCGATCAGAGTATTTTAGGAACAGATTTTATAGGATTGTCATAGAATCATCTAGAAATAAAGAAAATATCAAGTGAGCTGCAGTTCTGTGGTCAAAAACTGTCTTGTTGTTGTCAAAAGAGAATAGCTAGACTGGTTGGGGCTGACAGAAAGGCATCTGCAACTCAAGAAACCACTCTTTACAATCCAGTTCTGTCAAGCCTTAAAGCAGACAACCTACAGCAGCAAAAGAACAGGCCGGTGACACTGCTGTCAGATAAACTCAGGCTACAGTCCAGACATATTCACCAAAATTTGACAATAGATGATTATTAAAATGGTTGCCTGGTCTGGTGATACTCTATTTCTACTGTCACATTCAAATGATAGGATCAGAATTTGGTGTAAACACCATTAAGGCACTGATCCATCCTACCTTGCCTCAATCTGACAGCTGGTGGTGTGATTATGTGGGGAATATTTTCTTGGCACACTCTGGAACCCATTGTACCAACTGACTAATCTGACTACCAGAGTACTGTTGTTGACCATAAACTCCTTTGCGACCATAGTTTCAACAGTATAGCATATCATGCCTCACATAATCTCAAATTGGTTTCTTAAACATGACAGTGGGTTCTCATCCTTCCTCATTTCCTCAGTCCCCTGTCCTAAGATCCGGAAACCGATCAAGCTCAGCCATCTTGTAGGCCATCTCAATCCTTTAATTGCACCGTGAGGATTGAGGAGAGAAGAGGCTTCTAAACATAACAAATGTTGTAAATTAACCTCTGCTTCATCTGTACCAATAATCCGCTAACTATGCAGCAGCAAATTAAAACCCATATTCATGTGAATATTAAAATCAAGTTATTGTAAATAGGGGTTGTTTTAATAGTTCCTGTAATTTTGATGTAAAATTTTCAGCACAAATAAAAAGCAGTTAATAACTGTGAATAATTAATTGGTAACAATAGCAGTGGTGTTTTGTGGAGGAAGAAAAAGTATCACAATATAAACCATTTTCTCTAATATTCAAGAATGCTGATGTGCCAGCAAAATCAGTGGTGTATAGCCAGGGTACCCAAACTTTTCAGGCCGTGACCCCCGAAATACTAATGTCAGTGACTCGCGAGCCCCAATATCCTCTGAGGGTGTTATAAATTTAGAAACCTTGCATGCAACAGCACGCACACACACCAATCAAACGGTTTGAGTTGAATTAACATATTGTGTTTTACAGTACTCGGTTGGTTTGAGTTCTCTTCATTTAATGGGTTTTTATTTAATTAGCTCATTACCTTCAACACTGAGTTCAAAACTCCTTTCAAATGAGTAGCATTATCTTTTAGTAAATTTTGAGTTAACGCCACTTATTTTATTTCATAAAGTTGACTGTTGGGTTTTACAGTGTGTATGTGGGTGCTGTAAATGTGCCAGAAAGTTTATCCATTTTTATAAAATGTAAAATAAACTTCTTTAATACTCAGAAATGTGTGTCCCCAGTGCCCTAAGATGTCTAAGAAGGGTCATGAAGGAGTCATAGATTCCTGTGTTTCCCTATTGTTCACTTAGTTATCAGCCCTCCACATTCACTCACATACTAGATAAACATAAAGAATCAGTCATAGCTTGTGGCTTCTCATTTGCCCTCTATTTGTGTCCATTCAAGCTAAACAAAAGACTCCAACAGGGGTACAAAAAAAGTGGCCCTCAATTTGCCCCTACTACTCCTGCACTTCAGGACATCAAATATTAATGCAAGTTATGATTTTAGCTTGTACACATAGTGAATGTATTGAAGAATATCTTGCAAAATATCTTCAGGTAAACCTTACTCCCTTGGCCTTAAAGGATTAGTTCACCCAAAAATGAATATGATGTTATTAATTACTCACCATCATATTCTTTCAATCCATTAAGACATTTGTTCATCTTCAAAACTACAAATTAAGATATTTTAGATTTAGAAATCTGAGAGCTCCCTCATCCTCCATAGTCAGAAACAGTTCAGAAAGATGTTCAGAAAGTTCAAAGTTCAGTCATAATCTTTTATATCTCTATTAACAATTTTGTGTAAGCAAGTAAGTAATGTGTAAGTTATCATGTATGGCCATACATCCAAATTGCTTCACAATCATGAGGGGGTTTGTCTCTCCACTCCACCACCAGTGTACAGCATCCACTTGGATGATGTGATGGCAGCCACAGGACAACAACAGAAGTGCGCTCACCACACACCAGCTACAGAGATCGTGATAGAGCCAATTTGGTGGAAGGGGATGATTGGGAGGCCATGATGGGTAAGGGCCAATGGAGGGAATTTGGCCAGGACACTGGGGTGTTTGGCTTTCCTATGTGGTCTCCCATCCAGGTACTGGCCAGGCTCAGCCCTGCTTAGCTTCAGCAAGTAACCGGTCTTGGGTTGCAGGGTTATATGTCTGTGACAAATATGTGCACCAACATATGTAAAACAGACTTTGATTTCAAGTGTCTCCTGTGTCAGATTAGGGTGCACGTTTACTTGCTTGCATGTTGAATTGCAAACTCTAGTGGCAATACGTTATATTGTCCACAGTAAACTTGCACTCTGACTTGATGTGGGAGAAATGATATTAACAGTTTTTTGTCAAACAAAAGTGTTCTGGAGATTTGCATAACTACAGCTGAACCACTGAAGCATGTAATGTTTTGCCAATGTTTTTTGTTTCTTTGAATGTCTTGGGACGGTTGCTGTCTATGGAGGGTGAGGGAACTCTCAAATTTCACCTAAAACGTCTTAATTTCTGATCTGAAGATAAACAAAGGTCTCAGGGGATTGAAATTACATAAAGGTAAATAACAGAATTGTGTTTTTTTGTGTGAGCTAACCCTTTAAAATGCACACTTGTGACTAATATTGAAGGCTATGGTCTCCTTGTTAGTGTGCATGCCTCTTATGTCAGAAACGGTGATTCAAACCCCTTTCAAAGCAGGGAGTTTAGGGCTGTACTGGTGCCATGACCCAGATGAGAGTGTGTTTTAGTGGAGTGAGTGTAGCAGAAGCCAGCTGGTAATAATGCTTCATTAGGATTGGAGCAAAACTCTGCAGGACTGTGGCTTTCTGTGACTCTTAAACACCAAATTTGTCTACCCTTGTATTTGTTCCTTGTAACAGCCACAGCCGTATCACCCTGCAGCCATAACCGGTTACTTTGAAGCTAAGCAGGGCTGAGCCTGGTCATTACCTGGATGGGAGATTACATATGAAAATAGGTTACTGCTGGAAGTTGTGTTAGAAAGACCAGCAGGGGGTGCTCATCCTGTGGTCTGTGTGAATCCTAATGCCCCAGTATAGTGAAGGGGATGCTGTCAATGAGTGCTGTTTTTTGGATGGCCAAATTCCCTTCACTGGCCTTTACCCATCATGACCTCCCAATCATTGTGAAGCGCTTTGGGTGTATGGCCGTACACGATAATTGTGCTATATAAATACACATTACTTACTTGTTGTCATGCAGACCTACTATGCCAGGGATGCAGATTCAAATCTTGCTCTGAGCAGGTGGAATAGAGCAAGAGGGCTTAAACTGTTGCCATGACCCAAATGGGAATTGTGTTTTAGGAGGATGAGTGTGATGTAGGCCAACTAGTAAAAGCTCTGCAGGTAAACCTCACTCCCCCTGGCCTCAACAAGGGAATTAGCTATACTAGATGCTTTGGGATACAAGTAGTGTGCTTATTTCCCATGTTTGAATGTGCCAGTTTAACAGTAAAGATGCATAAGCTGTCACTGGGGCAGTACCTTTTCTAAAAGATAATACACTTGTAACTAAAGATTCCATATTAAAGTCAGCCTACAGTGTTTCATGTTCTTTGAAACAGCGGATTATACATTTTGATTTGATTTTCACCTAATGGTAAACCATGATTATGAATTCACTGTCAAATATGCAAATAAACAAAAGTTGAGGTGGCTTCAGTTATCTATGACCATTTTTTATTTACAAATATCAGACTTCTGAATTATGTGATCAAAAAGAATTTGATATTTCAACAAGCAATGTACCAAAAAAACAGATCCTACTTTAACTAAACTGTATGATTTGTTGTTGTTTTCTTTCCTGCTATAGGTATATTTTGTAATGTGTAAACTACACTCATCTTTTACGTGCACATGATGCACAATCTTTATCTGTTAACCTCACAAAAAAGTAACACCTCACCATGTCGACACACAGTAATTAGACTCTGTGGGTTTATTCTTTCTTGTTGTGACTTCAGGATACACCATCAGTGATTAGAATCAGAACATGCCGTGTAAAGGCTGCTTGATTTACTCACCAGTCTAAACATGCAAGACCCTTTAACAGTTACAAACATGTTTTCAGAAATACCAGATTCGTTTAGATAGTTTAGAGGGCCTTGTCTTGGTATTTCTTTGTCATTTCTGGTGGTAGATGAATGTAAGTCACAGATAATGTACTTGCATTTCCAAGATATATTTGCTTTCATGTTGATATACAGTATACACTAACTGGCCACTTTATTAGGCACACCTTACTAGTAATGGGTTGGACCCCGTTTTGCCTTCAGAACTGCCTTAATCCTTCGTGGCATAGATTCAGCAAGGTACTGGAAATAATCCTTAGGGATTTTAGCCCATATTGTCATGATAGCATCACACAGTTGCTGCAGATTTGTCGGCTGTACATCCATGATGCGAATCTCCCGTTCCACCACATCCCAAAGGTGCTTTATGACATGGCGTGTTACTGGATATTTTATCTTTTTCAGACCATTCTCTGTAAACCATAAAGATGGTTGTTTGTGAAAATACCAGTAGATCAGCCCGTCTGGCACCAACAACCATGCTACGTTCAAAGTCACTAAAATTACCTTTCATCCCCATTCTGATGCTCAGTTTGAACCAAACTTGCCAACACACTTTGCTGGGAGTTCCCCGTATTTCAGACCCATCTACCACCACTCTCCCGTTTTGTTACTTCTCCCGTAAACTCTCATAATTACACTCCTCCGGTCCTCAGTTTTTGTAAAATTTGTAACACCCTCAAGTTGCCAACTTTGGCGGTCGCCCAAAACACACTCCATAGTACAGTTACTAACACCAGACTAAAGTTACTCACCTCACCCCCCCTCCCCTAATAAGAAAATTGCGTTAACAAGCAGTTGGACAGATGTACCTAATAAAGGGGCCGGTGAGTGTATATATACACAGTATACACACACACACACACACACGCACACTCACATTTTTACATTATATTCAAATTTAATTGTCTGAATATACAACATTTAGTTTGGTAACAGCTTTTACAGACCACAATGATCCTTATTATTATGCGTATTATATAAAGTTACATTAAGAGAAGGCACATTTCCCAAGTGTTAAGCTCTTGTTTACTGCATGGCAGTGTTGTTATTTCATGAGCTTGTGTTATAATTTAGAGGGATGAAAATGACAGTGACAGTAAAGCATAAAATTTGTGAACCATATCAAACCACAGAACAGATCTTAATAAAGAAGGATTAAAGCAGATTTACACAGTAGACATTCAGTGTCGCTACACATTTTTTCCTTCTCTAAATACAGAAATAATTGTGGGAATTACACACGCATCAGAATATAGCTAAACATTTACATGACATGTTTGATACATGTGTCATAAAATGTAGTTTGTCATTTCTTTAAATGGCAGTGCAACTTCATCTGCCATGACTTTTTCTGTTTTCATTGATATGTTACTTTTTCATCATTCCAGCAGGAGGCAAAGAAACTCAAAGCTACGACTTGAGTGTAATGATAAAGAAAGCTATGTTGTAAGTAAAATTGCAGACAGGGATTGTCACATCCAAGGTTTTCTGTTATCTGTCACAGTCTATCTCTCAATTACTGTCAGACAGAGTTACAAACAACCATGAGAACTTCTTCAGCCTCAGAGAAACAGACCACAGTGAAAAATCACTTCCTCATTTTCTCTCTGTAATATAGAGCTTGAGGATTATTGCATGACTAGTGAATCAATATTATTTTGTGTGTGCATACGTGTGTGTGTGTGTGTGTGTGTGCGTTCAAAAGTCATGGCTGGCTAAGGACAATTACACTAAGCATTTAGCATGCTAATGCTAATAAATCAATTTGTTTTTATAGGTTTAAACAGAATAACAGGGACTCAAAAATGTTAAAATGTTAATTGCATACAGTATTACGAAACGCCATGGTATTGCGCAGCAACACACAATTTTTGATTAATTTATTGGTTCAGTAGTTCAAAAGTGAAGACAAAATTGAGTAATGACTAACATTTTTCATTATTAGGGCACATTTTTTTCCATTAATCTCTCCCAGTGCACCTCCACATGCAAAAGACTTTCATATTTTCAGAGACTGCATCTTTCTCACTGGCACTAAACACAAAGACACAGTGATTAAATGTAATTACAATGCAACTGATTGTTAGATTGCGTCAGATTTGACAATGAATTGAGGTGGATTATGTAGTATTATATGAGTATGTATTATATTACAATCTAGCAAATATTTCTCTTTAGTCATTGGATAATTTTAGGCGTATTATTACCACCAGCGCAGACAACACGCTCAGGTTCTTTATTTAAGAGATTTCAGTTTCATGCCACCATATTGAACACATGCAGATTGAGCGCCACCTGCTGGCCACTCCCTGCATATAAAAAGAAAAGCATCAACAGCAACACCTTTCGGTTTGTTATAACATACAAGAGCTACATACATCCAGATAGCCTATATATGTTGTATGCTCATTGTTATCGCATACATGGTTTGTTTTCTTTGAGGAGAATGAGTTTGCTGTATGTCCGGTTTAGTGTGTGTGTGTGTGTGTGTGTGTGTGTGTGTGTGTGTGTGTGTGTGTGTGTGTGTGTGTGTGTGTGTGTGTGTGTGTGTGTGTGTGTGTAGCTGTGCTATTTCTGCGGTGACAGTTATTGCTTCATGATCTGTTGTGTGTCTTTGATGTGTCTGCATTTCCATCTGTGTTCTGCAGTGTGCTCATGGTAGGAATATTCAGGAACAGCTGGTTGTTTCAACAGCTGGCTTCAGCGTCCAAGCTCTTAAATGAGTGTCCTGCTTACAGAGACTTTGGTCAACCTGTCATAATAGCTAGGCCTAAATCTTTGGCCTTTTTAACAGCCTGTGTGCTTTATGAATACAGTTATTTTATTTTTTTTTTGGTGGTCGTGTTTTTTTTTTTTTTTTGAGGCATCTAAATAGCTGAAGCTAGCAGAGCAATTAACCTAATAAAGATGTGCCTTCTGATCTTTGATTATATTTTATCATTTAAATGTATTTCTCATAAATGTATTTGTCATAATGAATAATAATTAATTTCTTCACTATTTATTATTCACTTTATATATTTTACCTTTAGGATCTATTTTTCGTAAATACAGGGTGGCTTTTCATTTTTATGCTGACGACACTCAGATTTATGTCCCTTTTAAAAATAACGATAAAGATGGCCTTGACTCACTTATGAGATGTTTAATCGAGGTTAAGACCTGGCTGTCGTCAAATTTTTTACATTTCAATGAGGAAAAAACTGAGCTAGTCTGGTTTGGCGATCCTACCCCTCTGCATTTATTAGGGTTTGGTGAGCTATTATTAAAAACCTGTTGTTAGAAACCCAGGGTTTCATTTCAATAGTGATCTGAAATTTAACAAACAAGTACATTCAGTTGTTAAATCCAGTTTTTTCCATTTACGACTTGTGGCAAAAGTAAAGTAATTTCTCTCTTTTAATGACTTTGAGAAGGTGATCCATGCTTTTATTTTGGGAAGACTGGACTATTGCAACTCTATATGTGGGTATTAGTCAAAATGCCCTGAATAAATAGCAATTAGTCCAAAAAGGGACTCGCAAGTATGATCACATATCCCCAGTCCTTTCCTCTCTGGGCTGGCTGCCTGTTAGGTCACGGATTGATTTTAAACTATTAATTTTTGTTTTTAAATCCTTAAATGATCTGGCACCATCTTACTTAGCAGACATCCTACATGTATATAATCCTGGTAGGTCACTAAGGTCTTCTGATCAGTTTATTCTTTCTGTACCAAGGTCCCAGTGTAAGGGAAGTGGGGATCGGGCTTTTGCTGTTATCGCCCCAAAACTCTGGAACGGGTTTCCACCCCACATCAGACACACTCCAACTCTGTTTGCTTTTAAAAAGCTTCTGAAACTCCATCTTTGTTCTTTAGCATTTGAGCCTTTTTTAATGTTGAGGGGTTTGCCTTATGTTTTAATTGTTATGTATGTGATGTAGGTTTTATTTGAATTAGTATTGATTGTGTTCAGCACTTTGGGCAATGTTGTGTTGTAAAAAATGTGCTATATAAATAAACTAACTAACTTACTAACTAACTAGCAGTGTGTGCATGTGTGTCTGTGGCATTATTATGGCATTATAAATACCATCATTTATAATAATAAATATTATAGTATTTTACAGCATATTGTATTAACAACACACATTTGTAATACATACTGTAGTATAAGCAAGTTTTTACTAGAGTAAATGTCTATTGTAGTGTATTTTTTATATTTGCAGAAAAAAGTATAGAATTATGGTTATTTATATCACTAAATTTGTTATATAAGCACAAATGTAGAATTACTTAAATTCAATTCAAGTTTATTTGTGTAGCGCTTTTCACAAAAATTATTGTTTCAAAGTAGCTTTACAAAAGGTGCAAATTATTGCATTACAATCAAATTCATAAAAGTTAAGGTTAATAGTTAACATAACTTTATTAGTTACTAATAACTTTAACTAATTAACTAATAACTAATAGCTTTTAACAGTTAAAGTTATATATATAAACATAGTAAACCTGCAGTTCTTGAAGTCTTTGATTGGCTTCATCTCTTCACAGGTCTTGGATCTCATCAATGGAATCCACAATCTCTAGAGGTCTCGGGATGGGCCTGTGAGAAGTAAAAAACAAAGAATAGTAGCTGCTGTTCATAATGTATTTAAACAAGATATATTAAATGTCAATGCAAAAATGAAGTGCTATAAATGAAAATAGGCCATTAGTATCTGGATGCTTGTATTTGCAAGCTGAGACTGCCTGTCTCAGACTTGCAACATCAGACACAATGCACTTAATGGATCTAGTGATGTCACTTTGAGGGGTATGGTTGGGGGTGGGGTTAGGTGTGCACATTAAAAGCATTGCATGCAGCTCAGCTTGCATTTGCCCTGAGTCTGCATCCAGACCCCTCTCAAAATAGGAGTTACATAAACAAATAGAAACAAACATGTAAAGCATGTTTTTACATAGTGTTTCTAACAAAGTTCCTGGTGCATTAAGACAGGAGGAGTGTATCCTACGGGTGGTTTGTCAAGCCCACTCACCTGCATGATGCACACTCATGTATCATTTAGTTATGTGATGCATAACTAAGATAAGTCTTTAATCTAGTTTTGAACTGAGAGAGTGTGTCTGAGCCTCTGACATTATCATGAAGGCTATTCCAGAGTTTAGAAGCCATATACAAAAAGGCTTAACCTCCTTTAGTAGACTTTGCTATTATGGGTACTACCAGAAGCCCTGAGTTGATATTTTAAAGAGCGGGTTGAATTGTAGCAAGACAGAAAGTTGGTTAGATAAACAGGAGCTAGATTATTTAAAACATTACATGTAAGAATCGATATTTTAAAATCAATAAGGAACTTAACGGGCAGCTATTTAAGAAGGATAAAATTGGGGTGATATGGCCATATTTTCTTGACCGAGGAAGAACTCTGGCAGCTTCATTTTGCACTGAACTGGGATTTTTAATAGAGGATGCTGGGCAACCAGTGAACATATCATTACAGTAAAAGAAGTCATAAAAGCATGAACTTTTCTGCATCTGAGATGGATAGCATGCTTTGTAGCTTAGCAATATTTCTCAGATGAAAGAAGGCTGGGGTTTTTTTTGTGACATGGGAGATATGATTTTTTTAAGTTACGTTGCTGTCTAATATAACACTCAGATATTTTACAATACAGTAGAGCTAATACTGAGATTGTATCCCTCTAATTGCAGGTTGAGCTGTGAGATCTGCTGTGCACAGGATTTTGGCTCAATAAGTAATACTTCTGATTTGTCTGAATTTAGAAGAAAAAAAACATTTTGGTCATCCAGTCTATACACTCAGTTTTAGTACACAAATTTAATACACTCAGTAAGCTTTCACTCAGTAAGCTGAACAAGTCAGTTCAGACACCTCATTAGGCTTTGTTAAAACATACTGCATAGCAGTGAAAGCTGATCCTGTGTCTTCTAATAATGTCTCTGAGGGGTAGCATGTATATTGTAAACAGCAAAGGGCCTAAAACTGATCATTGAGGCTCCCTATACTTCACTGGCATGACTTGTAAAAGCTGTCCGTTTATATTAACAAATGGTCAGTTAAGTCTAACTTAAACCATCGTAAAGCCAGTTCCTGGACACCTGAAAAATTTAAGGGGTCTATGAGGAAATCATAATTGATAGTGTTGAATGCAGCACTGAGGTCAAGTTAAACTAGCAACGAGATGCAGCCTCGGTCAGCAGCGAAGAGTAAATTGTTGGTTATTTAATTCAGAAATCAAAACAAAAGACACAAAAAACACGATAGATTAAACCAAGTACTGTACTATTGTGATGATGCAAAACATTATAGTATTTTTTACATCACATGATGTCCTGTTAGAGACTAACGATGTCATGTTGCAGATCATAGACTTCTGCAGATGTGCTGAAGTCATTTAAAGCTTTCTTCTCATTTTTTTTTGTGATTGATGTAATCTTCCATTTTTTATTTACTTGTAATTTTCATGCTATAATATCTGTTGTTTTTCAAAAAAAAAAAAAAGGGGGGGGGGTTGAGCCAAGTGACTTGGTTATTTTGTAAAATCAAATAGGCAAGCCTATAGCTTAAATCCCCCACCCCCAATTTTACTGATATTAGCCCTCATGAATAATTATTATGGTAATTTATAGTAAGTACTACAGTAATTTTAAACTATACTACAGTAAAATGTATTATAATGTATACATTTACAACTCTTTAGCTACATTCATACTGTGAGGCTTAATGCTCAAATCAGATTTTTTTTTCTCAGATCTGATTTTTTTGCATAGCTGTTCACACTGCTGTTATAAATGTGGCCAATATCAGATTTCCAGTCTGAACAGATCATGGTCCTAAACTGACCCACATGCGCAAAATGTACAACAACGCACAGCACAAAATGTCTAATTATGTACACAATGTATAAAGTAAATAAAGTACGGATTGTCAGATTGTTTAATATTATTACTTTACAGACAACTGTTGCGTTTTCTATAAAGTGGAAATCATTGTTTTGCTAGTACTAATGTGCATTTCAGTGTTTTAAACCTAAAATACATGTTTTGTGATTGAAACTGATAATTTGTCATTTATCTGACCACGGATGTAGTGAATTCATCAAGGGTTCAAAACTAAAACTACAAAACTAAACTGAACTTCAACTCCGAAAACTCAACTGACACCTTTTCAATTTAATAGAACTTCTGTTAAGCTGCTTTGACACAATCTACATTGCAAAAGCACTATAGAAATAAACATGAATTGAATAGATTTTTTTGGCGGGGGTTAATGGTTAATGTTTGGTTAATGAGTGCCAGTTGTCATTCAATAAATATTCAAAATGAACAACCTTTAATTTTAGGGGTAAAGTATGGATGCAGACCTGGTGCAGTGCAATCTGAGCTGTATCCAATGCTTTTTAAATGCGCTCCCCTAACCACACCCCTAACACTACACCTCACTATGATGTCACTAGCTCCATTGAGTGCATTGTGTCTGACATTGCATCACTGAGATACGCAGTCTCAGTTTGCATCATCAAGGCTGCATCTAGACACTATTGGGAGTATTTGCCCGGTCCGGTGTGTTATTCTGCTTTACCACTGGGGAGTAGAGAATGTTTGCAGCACGAACCAGTACAGAATAATGACGCATGTCGATCTAATTATATGTAAAATTCACATGAATTCCTACATAACCATTCACACTGCAGTCGAAATTGCAAAACATCAGATCTGTATCAATACCACATATAAAAGTGGCACAAATTAGAACTGAAAAGATCAGATTCCATGCGGTTTGGGCTGTTCACACTGTCATGACAAAATCAGATCTGAGTCAAAAAAAATAATCTGATTTGGGCCACATTTGCCTGCAGTATGAACATGGCCTTTGTTAATGAATGCATATTGTACTCCAGCATACTGTAGTATTAATTATAAAGTCATAAATTTCAATCAAATCCTAAGTAAACGAAACTACAATTAACTTATGAGAGCACAGCACAGCACTGTATGACCAGCATAGTAGTGCACTATATATAGATTTTAATGTTTGTTTGTCAACTGATCTGTTTGTGACAGAATTGCATACATGTAAAGCTTGGGTTGCAATAACCGTGGTAGCACTTATTAAGCTGAGAGCTCACACATATAAACAAATATTTTGAATACCTGCGCTGGTTAAGCTTCTTTATTCAGTCTGTTAGATGTTCTCCAGCAGATGGCAATGTCCTGCATGGTGATGTGCACCAGTGCTGGAGCGGCTGTGACAAACTAGCGAGCAGGAATTACGTAATACTGCAGTTGCCCTTCATTACTAGTCAATGAGTTGCACGTGCTGGTGTGACTTAAAATGTAAGATATAGACGCCCCCCATATAAACAAACATGGATTTACCTTATATTGTAATAAAGGTTTATTCTAGTTGTTCCTATTTTAAGTGTCATTGTTGAATTTTATTCCATATTTATTACTGTATGTCATTTATTGTTTATTTAAAATAGTTTATAAACGACACTTATTAGTATAACCAATGACAGACAAAGTAGAACCACGAAGAGATCATTCTATGAATTATAATAAACAGGCATATACAATTTAAAACATTGTATTGCCCAGATTTTACAAAGACATGTCAATACATTGTGCTGAAGTCAAAACTTTATGCAAATTATTTTGTTAATTATTTTGTTATTTAGTTAACAAAGGTTTTAATGAATGTGGTGTGAAATGCAAATCTAATTATTAGAGATATTTAACTACGATTGCATTAATTACAAGTATTATGGTTATTCTGGAGGGTAATCTTATCTACCATTTATATTTTTCTTCAAAATTAAAACTGTAATTGTTTTCTTCGCAAAAGTGTCCACCAATCCCTCGTAAACACAAAAATAGTTCACCTTAAAATTGTTTCAATCTTGCAAATGTTGACAATCAGATGAGATTCAAAAAAATTATAAATTAAAATACTGAACGTTCTGATAATCCTTTTTTCAGTTCCTGAAGGTAATTATAGATGTGGTAAATGCACACAGTGTAACTTCACAACGTAATGTCAGTTTTTTTGTCATCCCCATTCAGGTAAGTAGTTGAAGATTAAAGGTGTGATTTCTTGCATTACAAAAAATGTAATCTATATGATTAAATGTCCTTGTGGTTTAGTTTACATCGGTAAAACAACACGGTGTTTAAAAACACGAATTAATGAACGCAGAAGTAATATACGATTAAATTATTAACTAAATCCTATTTCTGTTTATTTTAACGCATTGAAACTTAACCTTTCGACATTACTATATATTTGCATTGAACAAGTGAAGGTTCCAAGGGGTGGGGATATTGATAGACTTCGAGGGAAGCGTTTTACATTTACACATTGAATACTTTGTCTTCAAGAGGTTTAAATTAAAAATTTGATTTGAAATCTTTTTTGTAATTGTATGTATGTATCTCATATTGTCATATGCATTCTGTTCTTTTCTTCCCCTTGTTTACCTGTTGGTTGATCAATGTGATTTTTGTTTGCAGGTGTGATGCATTACATTTACACACTGAATGCTTTGTCTCCGAGCGAGTTTAAACTTGGATTTGAATTTGAAATCTTTTTTGTAATTGTATGTATGTACCTCATATTGTCATATGTATTCTGTTGTATGTGTGTGTGTGTGTGTGTGTGTGTGTGTGTGTGTGTGTGTGTGTGTGTGTGTGTGTGTGTGTGTTTGTTTTTGTTTTTTTTCTTCACTGGCTTGTTGGTTGATTGGTGTGATTATGGTTTGCAAGTGTGATGTGTAGCTTATCTATTTCTTGAGTTCTTCAAGTGTCTTGTTTAATTAGCAGAGTAATATCACAGTTTTGCTTAAAATATTGCAACTCACAACGTTATGGGTGACATATCAAGTTCAAAAAGGGACAAATTATTGGTGTGCATCTCACTGGCACATCTGTGAGCTAGACAGCAAGTCTTTATGATGTACTGTATCAAGAGCCACGGTGTCAATGCTAATGTCAGCTTACCATCAAGAAGGACGCGCTTTATCCAACAGGAGTAACTGTGGACCCAAAGCTGTATGCAAGGAATGTCTAGGTGGCGCTAACCCAGGTTGTATCCAAAAAACATAAAACCACAGCTGCTCTACTCACTGCTTAATTAAATATCCACCTCAACTCTCGTGTTTCCACCAAACACTGTTTGTCGGGAGCTCTACAGGGTCAGTATACATGGCTGGGCTGCTATATGGTCAAACCTTTGGTCACTTGTGCCAATGCCAAATGTCAGGGTCAATGGAGCCAGCAGCTGAAATCTTGGGCTGTGAACAATTTCATAAGTTCACACTTAGCTATTGCTTGATACAATTTGCAGATTTGGCATGCTGTCGCGGGAGAGAACCCTGAGCTCGGACATACTTGAGCCCAGGGCTCCCGCCGGGTGGTGGATGATCGCAAAATGAGAGGTGTTTGGGTGGGGGGTGGGGGGGTAAGACACGAACTGAAGCATGATTAATACTTCATACAAGAGATATCCAAGAGAGTTGAGCCCTAAATTGTTCTCTGATGAGTCAACCTTCACTGTCTTTCCATCTTCCAGGAGAGTTACTGTGTGGAGAAGCCCCAAAGAAGCATATCACCCTGACTGCTGCATGCCCAGAGGGAAGCATTGGTGTGGGTGAGTGATGGTTTGGGCTACCAAAAAACAGAAATGTGCGCACATCTGGGATTCTCAAAGGCAGGAGCTCAATCAAAAACAAACACAGTAACAAAAGGTAAAAAAAAATCTGCACACTGTCACTTTAGCTCTTAATTTTTTTTATGTAACAATGTTTCGACCTGCAGTACATGGTCTTCATCAGGTTAAACCTTCACACTCTGCTCTTATGCTGTGGTCTCACTAGAGTTTGAGCATGTGGAATTCTGTTGTAGGCGCTGCGAAAAGGAGCAGGATTAAACAAAATAATTAGACATTTAAGTTTTAATTTAAGTGATTGGTCCATATTTTACATTTCTGTCCAGAGAGGTCATTTTTTGATCTTCGATTGGTCTCACACAGTCATGTGATGCGATTTCGCAGGTCAGAGGTCACCAAGCTTGAACTTTGCAATGCAGCAAACTGCAAAACGTGTCGCACAAGCTTGCATTTCCAGTCTGACGCATTTGCGGAGGTCTATAGGGAGAAAAATCCAGTGCGACTGCAGCTTTACTGGCACAATGTGAAATCAAAGAAGATTGCCCACCAGGCTGTTCAAATCACCAACACTGGCCAGTTCACACCTTTCATCAAATTCACTGCCCATTCTTCTCTTGGGACTTTTAACGATCCACTTTAAATGTTGACTATATAGTAGATATATAATGCTAATAAAAAAAGACATGTTTTTGCTTGCAAATGCACATTTTTATATAAAGTAGATAGAAGAATTGACCAATGTCATTGCACAAACTCACATTCATACACACCCATATACTGTAACAGATTGCTTCTTTAAGTATATTATAGTTACATCTCAGTTTAGTTTCATTTTGATTAACAAAGTTCACATAAATGGAAACAAAGGAAAAGAGAAAATCATATTTCAGTCTTTTGTTGCTATACAGTTGTTTTTTTTTCTCTTGTTGAAGAATATTACATCAACCACACAAATTGTATGAAACATAAGAACACAATTTTGCCTCTTTCATTATCTAGGACATAAACAGAGTAGCTGTAATTGATGGCCCACCTCCACACTTAAGTTCCAGTATCACATTCGACCAATGGAGCCATTTTGTGTAGTAGCATCAATGCATGTACAGTCTTTTTGCCCTTATGTACAAAACGTCACTACATTCAGCGAACAAATGAGAAAGGTCTTGTTATGGGTAAAGCGTGAGCTCTGCATTATTAGCACCATCAGTGTTTTATCAGAATGAGGCCAGACACAAAATGGGGCCAAATGTAAATACACTGCGATCATCAGTAAAGATCAGAAATATGTAAATAGCCTTGTGTGTGTAAAGAAACACAAAAACAAGCCATTTAACTGTTAAAGCACAAAATAAATGTGAAAACTGTTATCTGTTTTGTCTGTCATTGATCCTTAAAACGTCAAATGTGCATATTGACAAATGTAGTGCAATCAGGTCACAAATGGCCTGCCATCTGAGTTGATTTGATCAGGTTTTGTGTGCTACGGATCATTTTAGTATCTCACATGTCTTAAGTCTATCATCATTTGCATATTAAAAAGCTGCTGTAATTTTATAGAGGAAAATCTATTCAAGTGCCTCTTTGCAAATGTTAATATTACATCTGTGAACAGTTTTAAAGTCTTTCTCTTTCAACACTTTTGATCATCTTAAACAAAAAGCTGAGCTTGTCCTTAAGTCACATACTGAAGCTTAAATAGTGACTGGAAAATGCTATGAGAAATGCTGATGAAAATGTATCTCTCATTCACAGGAAGGACCTCATTTTCAAGATGATTGCTGATTATAGGGTTGGGCAATGTTGACCAATTTGCCATGGTATGATGTTTAATGTGAAACACCACGATGGACGATGGCATCGTCGTCATATATGGCAGTGAATTAATTATTTATGAATAATTAATTAATTCATAAAGAAATAATTATTTGTAGCCTAAAGTTTCAACTACCTGACCCGCATGCTCTTTGTGTTACCCATAAGCAAATCGTAAATAAATAAAGATAAGTTACACACAAATTACCACCTGTCAATCACTTTTTCCACGGGCCTCTGGCATGAATAGGCAGAGTGATCTGTGTCGTTATAATGGCGTCGACAAACTTGGTTGGTAAAAAAGGCACACAACCAACAGTATCTGAGGTTTAGCTAAAATTATTAAGTACAAGCGTGAAAGCAAAATATTGAAGCAGTGTATTTACGCTGTGACACGTTACCTGATAGATTCAAAAGACAGAAGGCAAGATTAATTAAATATGACGTTTAACAACTATAGGAGACGCAATCCAGCTGTACAAACTTGATAAACTGTCCGACGTGCACTGCTCTCTGGGCTTTTGTGCTCAAAGCACCCACTGACTGCCTGGAGCTCAGACGAGCACATGACAGTGTGTGTGTGTGTGTGTGTGTGTGGTCACGTGATGTGCATTTTCAGTGGTATAGTGTGGAAGGAGGGCTTTTCAGAAATGCTAAATAAAACGCCAGTGTGGATGTGGATCGTTTTCGTTCTAAAATGCTATTTTAAAACTAAGAGGTATTAGTGATGTCTATCGTGATGTCCATAAGCGATGGACGATGGCATCGTCTATCGACCCAACCCTAGCTGATTATATCACTTCTTGTCAGCATCTTGTCAGTTACTTGTCCACTGTTAACACTAGTCTGCATTCTATCAAATCAAAGCTCATAAAGCTTATTGGCCAAAATCCACATGTTGGATTTTTTTAAGTGCTTCATTTAAATATACTACTTAAAACAGTAAAATAACCCATCTTTATGGTTCAATATACACATAACCCTTTCCAATATTTTGTTTTTTAGTATCTCTTGTATCTGACACATATGAATAATTATGAAAATAGTATTTTGGGCTTTTAATGGACTGAAATAATTGACAGTTTTCTAATAATATAAGCATTTTTTTATCAAAATATCTTTGACATTTTATGCCTCCCGCTTAAGGCTTTCCACTCTCTTTTTTGTTTGCGCCTTCAGAGAATATCCCTTTCCAATGTGAAGGCTACAAAAGCTTGCTGTACTATTGGCTGACTTAGATAACTTTTATGGCACATTATTTTTGGAATACTGTTCAAAAGAACATCATACAAAAAAAAAATTGTGACCAAAATAATAAACAAAGATCTTTTAAAAAGTGTGGTCGGTCGAAGAAGCATGCAATAACACCCGTATAAAATGTACAGTACTTGCTGTTGAAAATACATAAAATACCAACCTCTCGATTAGTTTGTTCCCCATTGAAGATTTCAGTTCTTATTATGATGACAATAGGTAGCGCAACATGGAAAACAGCTGAACGATTCTGTTCGGCTGGAAGCGTGTGGTCGGTTCTTCATCACAAATTGTTGTAAATCGTTTTAGCTTGATACAGAACATCATTAACAACAAGTGGTGTACATCGGGACTGACCACCTCCAACCTGCAGCAGTTTAAGACTGAGACCTTCTTGAAGGCCACTACGATATGATAAACATGTCAATAACGTGACGCCATGCAAGAGCAGCAGTTCATGGTCCTTATGTATCATCAATAACTCACTGTATAAGATTTGTGTGAGTGTAGTATTTGCAGAAGGTCAAACTAGAGTCTTTGGCTTTTATCATTTTTAGGTGTTGCTAACTTGGCTCTCGTTTTCAAATTACTTAGTCCATCATGAGCATAGCAAGCTGTAGGAATGCAGCACAATCTCCGGTTCAGTCTTTATTGCGAGCCAAGAAGAATGTTTTATTGTGAGACTGCTGCTCATGTTTGTGTATGGATGGAATCACTTGAAAAGGTCAATATGCTGCATGGTTGGTCAGTATATCCTGCAGGTGATCTCGAAAACACAGCACAACTAGTCAAAAAAAAAAACTTGTTGGCTGACAAGGTGCTGTCCTGCATCTTAAGAGTTTCACATGGCCAATCCAGTTGCATTCATTGCTACAGATAAGCTTCAAATCTATGCTCTGAAACTTTTTCATACTAATAATGATGCTAAAGTTTATTGTTTCCTTTTTTAATGCACAGTTATTTTGTCTATGCACAAATGGTCTTCTTATCGATCCAAACCAATACACAGCTGGCTTATTGTTATTTCTCTTTCATTTTTCAGGTCGGCAAAAACCTGTGTGAAGTAGTGCGGGTCAGAATTAAGCTGGAGCATTTTGCTACTCATGAGGTTGATGATTTCCAGGCTGCGGTTCCAGAAGACATCCTTATCCATATCCACCAGGAAGGGCTTCAGTGGGTAGGAAATCTCATTTCCCATGTAGGAGTAGGACAAGTAGAGGCAAGTGAGCACCTCTGCCTGCAGCTCACGCTCACTGGACAACTCTGGCGAAATGACCTCACGGCACAGCATATAGAGGAAAACCAAGTTCGCTGGGGTGATGAAGCCTTGGTCCTGCCAGCCCTGTAGCAGAAGAGAGCGATCCACGTGACGAAGCCAGACAATAGGCTCGGCAGGTGAGAATCGTTTCAGCCGGTAGCAGCGTCGCGACAAGAAGTCGCCCAGATTTCTAAGTAGCTCACAGGTGGAAGCCTGCACGATCACTCTTTTGGGTGTGCCAGCATTGGTTGCTTGAGCCACCAATTCAGTAATGGGGGTCCTCTTTGTGGTGGAGGTCACATTGGTGGTTGTTTTTGATGTAGGAATGGAGCTTACGGCCGGCTCCTGGGTGAAGCCAGAGAGATTGGCACAAGACAGGGACTTCTTCAGGTTTTGGCTGTTGAGAGTGCCCACGCACTCTTCATCTTGACTGTCACCCGAGGGCAACTTCTTAGAGCCTTTTCTCTTGGCCGAAGCCGCCACAATGCGCTTCCATGGGAGTACATTGATGAGCGACTGGCGTTTCAGGCTCTTGTCCTTGGCATTTTTACTGTTCTGCACAGCTGTATAATGTGCCAGAGGGGGTGGTATTTCATCAAACAGGCCTGCCTTTCGGTAGCTTGGGGAGACTGAGAGTACAGTTCCCATGTTGCCTTGATTATTGCAGGGTTTTTTGATACAAAATCTGCCAAAGGAGAAATAAATATAAATATTTAGTGATACAATATATATATATATATATATAT